>VWZV01005859.1:0-92973 GCA_013397155.1 Irena cyanogastra | reverse complement strand
GGGGGAGGGGAGAATCTGCCTTTTAAAATGTTATGTGTTGTGCAGAGAATTATCTCAAGAAAAATACACTCTAACTTCCTTGTAATTTTGAGCACAAGTTGCTCTGTTCTTTGGAAGACACCAGCCTATTTCTCTGAGTGCTGTTTGCTTTCTCTGTAGGTTGCCATGAGGGAAGCACAGCAAGTACAGCCACCATCCTGCTTCATTCTTAATTTATTTGACTGAAATTCATTTTTCTTTTATGTGTGTGTCATAAGAATAAGCTGTTTGCCCCTCTTTTCAGTTCCAATCTCTCTTAAAACAAACACTACCAAAGCTCAGATCTTTTATGGTCCATAAAAGGTTTTCTGTCTCAGCCATTCTGTCACTGCAATTGTTTTGAACTATGGGACATCAACTCTTTTGTTGATAACTTTTGTTGACTGTCTTGCCTTTTCCTATGAATCTTGTAAGCATTGAGTGAGGGGTATGAAATATAAAGTGAGGATGATTTTAGATTACAGAAACTAGAAATTAAACAAAAAGAAAAATCAGGCTACACTTTAAGGTCAGTTTGCCACTGGCTTTAAAAGTAATAACACTGCTACAAATCTAAGTTGATCTCCCTCAACATGACTTTTTTTTGTTTAGACATGTATTTGCAACATAAATTTCCTCCTATTTCTGAACATTACTGCTTCCCAAAACTGTGGTTTAGTTACTCTGCTCCTATACATCCTAAGGTTCACTGCTGACAGTATAACAAGTGCAGCATTTTTCACTGCTACCACCTTACGGTCACTTGGGGTTCATAAATCAGTTCTACAGGACAAATCAAGTGAATCAAATAATTCAAGGCTTTGAGGATAATTCTTTTTTTATTATTTCTGAGAATTATATGATTAAATCTTGAAATAATCATGCCTCACTCAAAAGGAAAAATCCCTAAAGAAATGCAAAATATCTGTATATGGTTGCCATGTAATTTCCCTTATCTGTTCTGATCGTATCAGGTCAGACAGGTCAGTCATCTTCCCTCCTCTCCCCTCTGTGAGCTCACAGAAACTCCTGTCTCTTTCTGCACTTGTGTCACAATCCCTTGCCTGGCTTTATAGACTTCTGTTAGGAAACTTACACCTCGTTCTTTCATTCTCTCCCTAGCACTAGAGACCTTCCCAACTATCTCAAAACTTGACAGCTTTGAAAGAAGAGTTCTTGAAGTCCTGATTTGGCAGGTGTCCCCTTCGATCTCCTTCCAAGGAAATACTGCCATTTTCGAAAGCTGGAGTAGGCTGGACAGTTTTGCCTAATCCCTACCATTCCATTGTTCATGTAAATCCTTCTGACAAGTGCCAAAATTTTGATGACCTTTCTCTTTGCCTGGTTTCCATTGGTGAAAGAGATGTGACAACCATGGCTTTGTTTGACTGCATTAATAAATAATGTATTCAATAATCTAACAGTTTAATATCCTCCGCTAGAACTAATAAAGTGCACACAGGTGATTCTTTTTTAACTGACAACCCCTGTATGTTACCTTTTCAGTCTTTTTTTAAATAGTATTTTGTTATCGTGAGGAAAAGAACAAATGTGTAATTTGATTTTATTCCATATTTAAGCTGATTTTACAGTGAGTTATCTTAGAAACAATCAGCAATTCTAAGTCCCTGCAGAAGAAGACGAAAAAAGATATTAAAATTATGTCTACAGTCTTTAATGGGTAGATATAAATGTGCTAGTCAGTCTAGCTCCAAATCCATCAAAGCAAAAGCACATCAAGTAGCAGAGGTTCATAAGGTCTGGATAAAAATCCCTTTCAAATATTCTGTTAGTCTATGTATATGAATTTACATTCGTTAATAGGCTTAAATATGCTCAAGGAAAATGGATTCAGCACTGGGCTATTATCATGAAATATTGTGGCACATCTATTAGTAGAAGGTAATTTCAATATCTTGCTATCTAAATTCAGTACCTGAATAACTCAGCTTCAGCACAACACTCTTAACAGTGTCAGCAGCATGATTTAGTGGGTGTGGAGGGACTCACTTTGTTTCTCTTTACATCTAGGGGTGCTTTTGCAACATACAGGTAAATATTTGACTTTAGAAAAAGAAGATAAAGCAACCTTTATTTCCATATGCCCATCCAGGAAAGCATGTTTGGAATATCTTTGTTAGAACTTCATGCAATAAATTATGTACGATCTTGATTATATCTGAATATTCAGGTTACATGTTAAAAATATATGAGACCCCTCTGTGACATTCACCTCAACTTTTCAAATTCAGTTTATTCTGGGATGTCAAAAAGATGCTAGGTGACCTGAATCAGTCAGAATTCCTTCTAAGACTAGACCTGCAGTGTCCTGGCAATCCTACAAGTGCATCTGCATTGCAGTAATGTGAAGAATTGTTCCTTGCACCTAAGTGCTACTTTAAAAAAATGAGGTCATCTATACCTGAGATACATGTTATAGAAAATCTGAGAATAAAAAATCATCCATTTATCACAAGTCCCTTTAAAGAACTTTGATGTAATAGGGGACTAATAGCTTATTTTTTTGTCACCAACACTCTGCTTTCTGTTTTGTCATATTCAATGCGTTTTCAGTTTGCAGTCAGAGGCCAAATGGCAGGTCTTCCCTGCCAGTCAGGATAGTATTTTCCTACTCTGAATAGACCAGCTTCCAGAGAGTTCACATCTACAGAATTATTAGCTAATGCCTATTTCCACAGTGTCTGGGACAATACAGCTGCTTTAGACACTGAGTCATGAGGGCAGCCTCCCCTTCACTTTCAGGTTTTGGTGAAATCTCAGGAAAAGATTCTTGGTCAAATCCTTTAATTTATAGACAAGAAGTGTCAAAACCAAATTTAATTCAGTCAGCCTCTGTTCATGATCTCAAAATCTCATGAAATTCAGGAGTACCATAGAATTATAGAATGGTTCAACGTGGAAAGGTCATTGAGAATCAACCCCTTCCACTGAGACACTGAAGGAAAAGAAGAATCCTGTTCTGCAGTTAAAGACCAATTTTCAAAAAATCATTTGTTTTTATAATATTTTTAAATATTATGCTGTTGTATTTCTTCCGACAATACTAAAAAGCAGCCTGTAGTACCTAATGTCTGAATATGGCTATTGCCAAGTGGCTATGGCTCCTGCATTCAGTTTTATAATGATGTTTGCATATGCATACCATTTCTATTAACTACTCCATCATATATTTTCATCCTGTATAAGCAATCCAAAGAGAGCACTGTTAAGTGGTAACAAGCAAAAAAATCAAGCATACAAAAATTCCATGTCCCCTCAAGCCTTATGTCTTGTATAAGGTAGTGGTTTTGCACTAATTTTCCTTTGAAATACTGCTGTAATACTATAGATCAGAAGAAAACCTAGGAGGAAGGACCTGAAAAAAAAAAGGACAGCAGAGATTTGAAGCTGCTCTCTGCTATGGCTTTTTTTCATACAAAGCCTTGGTACAAAATAAGTTAGCAGTGCTATTAAAAAAAAAAAAGCTACTGATACTATGTAATGTTGTTTTCTGACTGAAGAGCCTTTCATAAAAGTAACATAAAACCTGGGAGCTTCATAGTGGAAGTGGGAACTACTAGTTTGTTCGGTATTAAATTTTTAGTTGATTTTCTTTTAAGACTCAAAGCTAAAGTTGCTTTCAGGAACTTTCAGATATTTTATTTACCTCTTTATTTTTTTTTACTTTCATCTTCATCTTAAAATCACATTATAAATTAACATACAGCTTTTATCCACTTATAAATTGACTATTCATCTCACATAACTCTGGGGATATGTCCCAGAGAAGAGGCGAACACAGGCCCTGAAGCTTTCTGGGACAGAAAGCTCAAAGCCCAAGAGCTTGCAGACCTGGGGAGGGCTCTGACAGCTTTGTATTCTCTGTGATAATACAAACCCCTCCACAGAGAGTTAAAGGAAACAAGGGGGAAAAAAATATAGGAAAGGCAGGGGCAGAAAAGCAAGACAGCATGGGGAATAGGGGCAACAGAGAACATTTAGGGTCTGGTAAAAATCTGGGGAAAAGAGAAAAAGAGATTAAAATGTAAGGGAATAGAATAAGAAAAAAGAGGAAATGGGAAAGAAAAACAGGTTTCAAGTTTCAATGGTAAAGTGTACCACTGCTATAAATACTCTGAGAACTATAAGAGAGGTAAGAAGAACAGTTTGTGATCTGGTGTTCAGGAGTCAGAGCTGAATAAAGGGAAAATTAATCACTCATGAAAAACAAATACTTTATTCAAAGCATAGAATTATAATAAATAGTCACATTGGTCACTAGATACCTTTTGCATGCAGAGCTGGCACGAGTCTTTATCTAGAAACCATTTTGTTAACCTGTCATTAACTTTTGACTGTTGGACTCTGAGAGGTAATATTAAGAAGGGAATAGGACACAAGTCTCATGTACCGTGTCGGTGCCAATGGTCTGTGCAAAGCTGAGCTGCTGACATTATAAATTGCAAGCTGGCCAAATGGCAACCATGCCTGCTCTTTTTGCTTTCTCCCTCACTTCTCCCCATGCTTTTTGAGGTTAGAAATTGCACAGCAAGTAGACACAGCAGAGGGATTTATTTGTGGAGACCACAGTTTCATACCTCCTCATTAGTTTCCATTCCTTCTGAGAATATTCAGTAGGTGTTGCAGGAGGTCAATATCTTCTGAGAACAGTTCAATAATATTCTGGCCCCTCTGCTAAGTGTTCTGTACCCCTAGACAGCCAACAAACAGCAAGACAGTTTGTTAGAGAGTGCTTTTTGTTTCACCTTTAGAACTAGGATGTATTTTGGAGGGAATATTTGTTTGGTTTTTTTTTAATTCCATATGTGAGGGGGGCAGGAGTGTCAAAAAGTATAGACTCTAAATACATTCATTCTTAATGTACTAGTGTTATACCATATTTCAAAACATTGTGTTAGCATGCAGCTGCTGAGCTACACAGTCTTTAATGCTAAGCTTTTTTATATTTCCATGGGGTCAAGAGAAAAGGAAGAGAAAATTAAATAGTTATCTTCAAAGCCCACCTTGCACAGAGCCAATATGTGACCTGAAGCTTACTTCGGGGAAGTTGATGAATAGAAAGGATGAGAGTTGCTTATACTATTTCTTATAGTAAAGTTTAATGAATTAAAAAATTAAATATGCACAAATAGAGAATGTTGTACTAGCATTGGATATGTAGGCAGGACGGTGCAATAAGTGCATTTTTGTAACATTGTTGTATGACCTCAAACCACAGAACTATGCACAGCTTTGTATATTGGAATATGTGTCTGGCTAGAAACTTGTGGACAGTTCTATATTATTTGCAGAACTCAGGACATAAGGAACCAAGTAAACATTAGAATATGAATTATGTAAAACTATTTTCAGATAAATGTTTGTTGCAACTCTTCATCTTTGTTAGCAGAGACATGCTGTTCAGGGCAGTCAGGCTACATTCAGAGTCTGAAAGAAATTGAATACTAGGAGAGAAAAATGTTATATCTTTTATGTCCTAACCATAAGATAGCAATCAGTGAGGTTATGATTTAATTCTACCAAATATGATTATACATTTTCCCTGGAGTCAGATGAGTTCATTCAGATGAATCTTTCATTCTAAGAATGCCTTGAACGTGCCTGAATATTTCTACCTGAGGTTCTTGCTATTCTGTTCACTCTTGCACCAATATAAAGCATAAATCACAACTATCTGCATATACTGGAAGTCTTCATCACCTACATCCACTACCTCTATTTTATTTTAAAGTGAAAGAGCTGTAATTGCTAAATGGCATTCAAATTATTATCAACACACCTTGCAGAGACAATAGGATGAATGTCACACTAAGATATCTTTGTTCCCTTCACGGACTCCTACAGACTCATTATAGTAAATTACCAAGGCTGAGAGTCTTTTTCATTTTAATGCACGAGTCTTTTTTAATGCATTTTTTGCCTTTTTCAGTCCCAGGACTGTGAACTGTATCATACCACCTTTAGAGCGCTAGTTTTTTTCCCCGTCTCTACAAACAAAGGAGAAGGGGAAACAAGGTTTTAAAATTTAAAGGTTTTGAGGCTTAATGTAGATAGAAAACATTCTTGCCTGAAAGGTGCTTTCTTACATGGCTGGTGTGGTAGACAGAGATATCACTGCAATCAAAGATGAGTCCTGCTCAGCTAAGGACTGGCAATGTGTTACTCCTCTTGTGCAGGTGACAAGGAAACAGAAAACAAGTCTGTTACAAGATGAAATACCATGGAAAGGTGGAACAAGCTGCAAAAAATAAAAAAAGGTGTCTATGTAAGCTAATCTTATTAGGTGTGCTTATAGTAATTGAGTAATTGAGAAACAGGTTTTGTTGTCTGAGGGCAAGTTTGAGGTAATTAAGAGATGTTAATATGTGCTGAAAATTATGGTGTGTCCCAGAAGGAAAAAAGAGAAGACTTACGGGCAGCATTAAATGAGGCTTCTGTGTGCAAGAAATTTTTAGCAGGTAGCTAGAAATTCAGAGAAAATGAAAAGGACAAGGTTTTTGTCTTCTCTGATTTCAGTCCCTTGGCTTAGTCAGAAAAATTTCAGAGACTTTAAACAGAATTTCTTGGATGAGCAAGAGATGGAAGCATTATTGCTCCTGGCAAAACTTCACATTAATTATAAGATAAACCTTGGAGACTGAAAATCTATGAATGGTTTAGTGGAAAAGTTATGATGAGAAGGAAAAAAAAACAATTCAAGAAGAGCTTTTCAAGTCTGACTTGTCAAATCGTTGAACTATATTTTTGTTCCCTTTGCTTTTAATGATGTAGACACATTCTGTAGCACTGTGTATCACTATATTTTCCATACACTACTTCAATGAAGTGATTCAAGGGAGAATCTGAAGTTCAAATTCCTGTGTAAATCACTGACCTTCACCTCCTATGCCTTTATATAAGTGAAATCTGGCAAGCCAAACATGGCTAACATAGAGGTGGGCAGTTCACATATTCAAACCAGAATTCTTTCTGTTCATCAGTTATGATCACAAGCTTTGATCACATACTCTCTATATGCATACTTGCCCATGCCTGAGTCAGAATATAGGAAATCAATCCTCTTTTCTTCTTTCCCTTTGAAGCCATATTTAGGTACTGAATTATGAGCCCTTTCCAATTTCAAATGTTTCATACACTGCTAAGTTAAGTTGATTACAAATAAAATTTATCAATATAAAACATACATATTCTTGCCATACAAACAACTAATTTGAGATAATTCTGACCATTCTTTCAATAGGCAAAGATAGGTTATCTTCTGGAAGAGATAGTCATCATTGCTATTCACCAGTAAACTGAAGGAAACTGCAGCACCTCAGCTAAATAAAATAATGAATGTGGATTTGATAGCTACTTCTGAGACTATCACAAACATCTGTTTGTACTATTGTGTAGGTGTGTGTGAAAATTTATTCCTCTGGAAAATATCTGCTACTTTTATTTTAAATATTGGCAAAGAAAGTGTAGTACATTATTAGGTGCTTCTTCTACCCAGAGGCATTTAAGTTCTACTCTATCTAAATTTGTGTAGCAAAATGTGAATTTATGTGAATGAAACTTTGAACAGGATTCTGGCACAGAGCTTGAATTTCTATTTCCCTAAGCAGATGCTAGAAAAACAGTTGGTGTGCCCATCAACCTCAAGCACAAGGCTTTGAGGCTGGTATTTTTTTCACTGTGATCCCAGTGGCTGTTCTGCAAAATGCGTGTTAGCTCCTGTTCTCCCTCTGTGCAGGTCATGGAAGGTTTTAGGGAGTAGAGTGGGTGATTGATCGTCTTGACTTCGTCAGAAATAGCTGCTACTTTCCACCATGAGAGCAACAAACAGTTTTAGTAAGGACCCATGTCAGTATTCCCCATTTTAGAGCCTATTGCAGATGAGTAATGTTACAGGAGCAGATTTCTTGAGGAAGTGCTTGCATTACTCCCTAAGGTGGTAGGTGATATCAGAAGCTGTCTACTGCAGGTGAAATAAAACACTTTTCAAAGCAACAGCCTTTATTTGCATATCAGTCAAAGGAAAGTTAATCAAAATTAACATAACTACTTTAGATTTAGCAATATTCAGACAAAGCATGCTATTATCAGATGCTCAATATTCCTGGTTAATGATCTTTCATTTTAATTATCTCTATTACTGGAAGTTACTCTGTTTAAAGTATATTCTGATGTCAGACACTGTGCATTAAACAGTCATTAGAGATCTATAACTGGGATATAGCCACTAAATCATATCAACAGTCAGTGACTTGAATCAGCAATTGTCCAGAAAATAGAAGGGAAATCTTATTGCAAGGGATGCCAGGACCACACTGAAGGAAATAGTGATCACAAAATGGTTTCCTTCAGACCTTTTCCTGTAAGAGTGGCAAATAGAATTATCCTCCTCCAATGGCTTTATATGTTAATGTACAAAAAAGTTGTGCAAGGAGTGGTTTTAAAAAGCTTTGCTTTTTAATGGCCCTTCAGCTTTGAACTGAAGCCTCACATGAATTTGAGATTTTGTACCCTTTGTTTCATGTTTTCTCTGTGGTCTGAGATAATTTCATCACTTGCATGTCAAGTTGGTGCTATTTAGATTTCACTTTTAACTAAGCACAAGAAAACTGTCTTTATTTTAGATCTCAGTAATAGTAAAAATATGTAAACAACTCTTAATGTAGGTGTCTTCTGTCTGGTGTTACCTCACTGCCCAGATTAAAGAAATGTTATGTTTGGCTAATGACATGCACTGTTACTCCAAATTATAATAAAAATAAGAGATTTTTAAATAACCATTCTACCTTACCACATGTATTAAAAATTTTAAGAATGTAAAAGGAATAGGATCATCTGTGAAATTCAAGTAAAGCTAAACAAAAAATGCATTTGTATTATTTTGGAAGATAAATTGCAGTAAATTACATTTTCTTCAGAATATTTGTTAATTAGTGTGAGAGACATTTATATCAGCTATCCTGTGAAAATTAAATTGCTTACATTTTAAAAGTGATTAATATTCAGCATGGATGCTGAATCTTTTTGCTGTTAGCAATTCAGTACAGTTTTTCCTAAGCCATATTGTCAGCAGTTTTGTTGTAATAACAGGCTGAGACTCGTGGTATTCTGCATTTATGAAACAACTAAATATTTTGTGATTCCCTATTAAAAACAGCATGAGTGCAGGAAGATTTTAAGCAGACAAATGCTAAAATCCTGAAACAGTCTTAAAGTGCTTTCTTTTTTTTCCCTCTCACTTCTATTAAGGTGCACAGAGTAGTTGTGGGGTCCAGTTGAAGCTTCATGCACTAAACCAAGCAGCTGGATCACAGTAAAGGATTTGAATCAAAGACATCAAGATTGAGTCATGGTGAGTTGATTTTTGATCACTAAGAAAATTTATAGGATTTGTGAAGGCAAGAAAAGAAGATTCTGTGGAAAAGACATGTAAGTAACAATAAAAAGGAAAAAGAAAGAGTAACAGCACTATCTCTTCCTTGAGATGGTAATAAAATTAGAGAAGCATGGGCACCATTTTCAGTTAGTCTTGTGCATCAGGACAGCATTCTTATTATTTTCTGTTAAAATAATGCAATAGAAATCAATGTTCCCTGAGTTCATAAAACTGATCTCTGAAATTCCTGTACCAAGGAAGCTTTTTTTGCTTCCTTAGGATAATTTATATTATGTCATATTTTAAAAGAATGTTAAACAGAAGGAAATTCCATTTACTCCTTTTAATATTGGAAGGGTATATTCTAGAAAGGAAGCAAAACAAAATCGAAGTATTTAACACCTCTGCCAGAACCAAAATATATTTAGCCATTTGAATCTTGATCCATTAAATCTGGAAGAATGATCAATAAACACTGATGGGCCATCTCTAGCAGTGCTGACTGCTAGAGTCCAGCATGTTGAAAGACAGACAACACAGTGATTTTTCTTGATGGCTTTTCTTCATCTTAGGATGAATTGGCTGATGAAAATGTCTGTGCAGGAGAGTGCTGTGCTTTTTAAAGAAGAGTCCAAAACAAATCTATTTTCCTCTTCTACAGTTTTGTATTGTTGCTAGCTAGAATTTCATGCTGCCAAATCTGATTGTAGCATCAAAGTCATAATTGTATAACTTTCCCCATGGGAAAAGTATTGCACAAGATGTAATCTTCTTCATTCATCGATCCCTTGTACTGAAATGGTGTGTTCTACAAAAGAAAGAAAAATTTTTTAAAAAATTCAAATCTACAGGGAACTCACTGAAACTCAAAGATTTCTTCAGCTAAGTCAGAGCAGCTCATGGCATTTTTCACTTGCAGACCCCAATATAATTTCAAGAAAACTCTATTGCTGTTGCTGTGGTGGATCCTTAGGGCAGCAATTGCTACCAGTGAGTCAGTCCTTTTTTTCCCTACTATTTCCTACTCTTAATTTTCACAGAGGGACCCAACAAGGAACTGAACAACAAACTGGCATAAGACACCTGCACCTGGTCCAAATGCCCCTGGAAACCAATTATTCTTAAAAAGAAAATATAAACTAATGTATTGTTATTCTTATGTTCTTTTATTGCTTGCCGTCAATATAATTATGTGCACCCAAATATTTTAAAACCTACACTTGAATAAGTTACACTACTCAATATATATTTTAAAAAGAACTGCAAAGTTAACTCAGTTGATCTTTTTTAACAATATACTTGATTTAAACATAGTTCTAGGGAAGAGCTTGTATAGTTTCCAACCCAAGGAGACTGCAATCCTTGCTAAACAGCAATTCTATCTCTAGGAAAATACATGTGGCATGTAATAAAGGAGGCTACAATGGAGAAAAGCAAAAAAGAAGAAACATCACAGGAATGCTGAGATGGTTGTTTTCATCAAGTAGATTATCTCGAGCCAAATTGAAAGCAGTCTGGCAGACTTAAAATAGGATGCTAGCAAGAATATTTGGTGACTATGAGTAAAAATGTAAACATCAGTCTTCAGCAGTCTCCAGCATTTTATAATGGCTGTTTAGAACTTTTGGGAGTGCATGTATAGAAGCTAACTCCAAGTACCCTGTCACAGCTCCCTACAGGCAGTAGAACTTTCCAATAGAATGGTGAAATTTAGAATAATCCTTATAAGTTTCACTGGAAACACAGGAACATGAGCTTCCTATTACAGGCATCTAGATGAGATGCCTAAATGTAGAAGATATGAATTAGGTTTTTCTGTTTCATTAATTTGCCTGCTGCTTTTGGTTGGTTGGTTTGGGTTTCATTTTTGGGGGGTTTTTTTGTTGGTTTTTTTTTTTTGAGAGAGAATGACCTGGTGATACAAGGCAGTACAAAGAAAGAGTCTTCTCATTGTTTCTATACATGAGTAATCAGGAACACTAGGAAGCCTGCTACCCACATTTTTTGGCTCAGCTGTAATTGTTGTCTAATCAAATTGCCTGGATGAAATATCTAAATTGATCCAGTATCTTTACTCTCCAAAAAAAAAAAGTATTTAGAGCCCAGTGAGGATTATGTGACTCAGTTTCACCTCTAGTCTCTGCACAAGGGATAGGGACCCCTGTAAGTATTGCTCTCTGAAACATTAGAGCAAATGAGCATCCCTCAATGGCCTTAGTCAAGAAGCTACAGGAGGGTCACATGAGCTTCATAGGCATTGCTGGAGTCCAGAGCTTTTATGACAAAGCCTGAGATCTCTTTAAAAGTGTCATGTGAGAGCAGCCCAGCTTTTTATGACTGTTGTTTGGGGAATTTTCCAACCAAATAGATGGCAAGGATGCTGACATCAAACATACAAAGGAATGCTGAAAGTAGGGATTTCTACTTTAGCTCCACGTGTAAAGTGGCAGTTCTTTATTAAGGCAAGCCTAATGGCTGTCCTGTCATCTCACAAATCAGGAACACTCACCCTCTGTGGCCCACAGCATAAACCCAATTAGGAAACCACAAGAGGCTTAGCAGCCTCAGAACTGTGTGCAGGTCTGTGGCTGCTGCACTTGTATTTACAGCCCTGCTGCGTGGCTCTGTTTGGAGTGGCACACATCAGCTGACTCCTCACCCCCCCCAACAACAAATACAGTGACTGCCTTTGGGAGCAGCTTCGTGCAGATGCCATGGGAAGTCCATGAGCTTTCATGAAAATCACTAGACAGCACACAACAGTAGGAGCATGAGGAAACAAAGCACGTGAGTAATGGGAAATATCTTCTCCGCGCCTGTGGCATGCTGCATCTTCCAGTGCCCTTGTTCTAACCACAGGTGAGTCTCAGGGTGGCAGAGGAAATGGGATGTGCAGCATAATCACTGGCCACACCACATGGGGAGATTTTGAATGATCAACTCCTATGTCACGTGCAATTTTGCCAATCTTGAAATGTGGCAAAGCACATTGCTCTAACACACTTTGGAGCTTTCGAAGGGCCTGCTGATTGTAGTTTTTGGTGCCCCTACAGAGAGGGAACTGCCAATCTGCATGGGGCATATTGTACCTAGATAATTTTATAGGCCACGTGGAAGTGGGGCATATGTCCTTGTTGAATAAAATTTCAACTTAAATGTAACTCTCTGCTTGTTGTCTAGAAATGTGGAGTCACATTTAATTGGCTTGCATTGATCATTTGAAACTGCTTATTAGTTTAATGCAGTGTTTTGACAAAACTGTAGCCTTCACATAAATGGAAGGAGAGGTTGCTACTGGCAGTTGTATTCAAATTTTCCATTTACCAATATATCAATTTGTGAAAAGCACATCTATAATACCCAAGATTTGCTGGAGTTTTTTGACTATACACGAAAGTGGAATCTCAACAAAATTAAAAGGTGGAGGCTGACAGAAAAGCATTACACTTTCATATGCAGTTCTTAATCTGTGTCCCAAGGAAATACTAATGGTTTTGAACAGGGGTAAGAGTAGTGCAGCCCTGCTAGAATGGAAGTCTGCAATAGATAGACCACAGGTAGTTAAGCATTTATAGAGGTATTTTACAGCACCAAAGACAAGTAAATTACTTCATCTATTTGCATAAAGGTTTTTCAAACCTGCTGACCATTGTTAGTGCAGTGTTCAAGTAAAAATTGCCTTGCCAGCTTATGAAGGAATCAAATATTTTGCAAATAGTACCTGTCAAAGTGGGGAGAAAAAAATCCCCCAAACATAAAATCAATGACATAAGTACTGCTTGACTTGGACTTTCTTTGGTTTCAGTCTCAAAACTTTGGATGAAGAAGAGAAACAAAAGCTGACTGATCAGACCATTGCCACTGGTTCATCTTAGGAAAAGCTGCAATACACAGCAGCTTCACTGAAATAAACAGGGTTTGTTGACTGTTTCCAAGGGAAGGAACCACTCCCATAAGGCACAAGCTTTGCTGGTGTTCAGTAACACCTTCATCATGTTGTCATAGCATAACCTTTATATTTAAGTCTTTCAGGTGTATACAGGGGGAAAAAGACTTCTTTCTGCCTCGGTGGTCTGGTTAATAGACATTATCAGAGCTCTTATCATGGTAAATTCTGCTTCAAAGCAAACTTTCAATAGCTCTATTGTGACTTGATTAAACCTGTTTGTTCTATTTTTACACCAGCCTTGCCTGCTGGTTCCAAATATATTGCACATTCACACCTGAAGATGCCCCTATCTTTTCTTCATCTCTTGTTCACACTTTTAATTGACAACTTTTGAACTATTGAGTAGCAATACCCACGAGGTTGCCATGTGGATTGTGCTAAACTTTAGCTTGCAGTTTCATGCACTGAGTTGGACTTTTGCTGAAAAGGACTTTTAAATTCCACACTGAAAAAAATCATGTTTTTTGGGGGAGTATTATGGTGTTTACAGTCTTTAAAAAAAAGGAGCAGAGTTTTCTCAAGTTCTCAGTGGCATCTATACAGCACCTGTGACTGGATGAGATTCTGCATTTCAGTGTTTGCCGTGCCACGAACTATGTGTGTTTACATGACAAACGGCATTTCTGGCTTTTATAAACTCATTATAATCCAAATAAGGTATGCATGTCTTAGCTGTGAAGTACTCAAATTCTGATCAGGCAATAAGTAATAAATACATATTCTCTGTTCTGAACTATTACCTAAGGCTTCTGTGTGCCATCGTGGTTCCAAATGGAAAGTGTACTTATGTCATTTTTGGCCATGTGGATAAATGAGAAGAATTTTACAAGTTTTAAGTCGGCAAACAATAGCTGAAGGGAAGAGGGAAGGACTATAGCACATATAATTCTACAGAAATTTCCCACAAATGAGCCCAAGCTATATATGTGTAAAGCATAGTTTATATAGTGTTTCCTCTGGTCATTCATTTTACTGACCAACTATCCTCATTATTAGAAACGCATGCATAATTTCTTGATTGTGCTTATCTGGCTTTCAGCTCTTAACTCCTGTTTCATATTACATCTTTCTCTGCTATATTAAATATCCCATTAGTACCCGGCAGAAGTAACTCTGCAGGAAAGTGCTTATAACCTATAATCAAGTTACCTTTCAAACTCTGTTTTGAGAAAGTAAAGCAAGCAACTCACTAAAGATATATTATTTTTTAGCATGTTCTCAGCATTTTTCCTAGTTTTTAACTTCCCTTTTCACTAATTTAAATTTATAGAAACTGTCAGGAAAGTAGGTCGAGTATTCATGCCTGTGTGCAAAGATAATCGTTAAACTCCGTAATTGACTTAGCCAGATGTTTGAGGCACTCTAGGGTGAAGATCATTGAGCCAAAGCAGTAAAAATATGTTGGACTTGTTTACATGTATCCCAAAATGTTATTTACCTGCTTGCCTCTATTTGTTGCTCTTATGTTGGCCAGCTGATCACCTTGAACTTTTGAGAGAAAACAGCCAGATAAAGAGCATTAAAAACTCTTAAACGCTATTACACTACAGAACATTCACAAGACATTTAAAGCCCCAATTTTGTCCTTTCTCTTAAATTATGTGTCCAACTATTTCTTTTTCCTCTTGATGTCCCTTGCTAAGGGACACCTTGGTTTTGCACCTTGGTTTTTGTCCTTTGGTTGTTTGATTTTGGCCAGCCTGCCTGATCTATACCTTTGTATGTATAGATCATCTTCAAAAATCTGATTTCACTTGAATTTCCAGTACAGTTCTTTCCTGCACTAGAGAATTAAAAATTACTGGTTAAACCTATCTGATTTTTTCCCTACTCTGCCTTTCTTCCCCCCAGAATAGTATTGTTTACACTTTAATTCTAAATACTGCATTGCTAAGGAACTGCCAGATTTCCTCAGGAGTTTTTTTTTAGATCAGTATCCCAGAAGACTTCACCTATGAAACCTCTGATTTATGAAGTCTGCTTTTTGAAGCCTGCTATTTTTATTTTTTTGTACTGCACCAACTTTTCGAGCCAAAGCTTTCCCACAGCTGTATTTTGTCCAAACATGTCACAAGTTTCAGACCGTTTTGGGGTTTGTTAAACCACATGCGGATGCTATAAAGAAAAAATAAAAATCATGTACATGCAATAAGCATGCAGGGAATGATGACTGCCTAAAGGTGGCAGCTTGTCAAAGGATTTTGTGGGTTTTTTTAATGTCATCTCATGAGGACATAAACAGGAGAGGAAAGCTTTGCCCAAAGGAAAAATTTGTGCATCATTGCAGCCAAGGTGCAACATTTTTAAAAAGCATGCAGTAACACACACAGCTAAAACCATGTGGCCAAAACAGAAATCTTATGCCAAAAGAAACACCAAATTCATTTAAAGCAAAACAAAATAAGTATTTCAAAAATTTTTGGAGAATGGCCTGCCTCACCTTGATTTTCCATGACTTCCATAGTCCAGCCACAAAGAAAACGTCTGAGAAAAATCTTGTGACTTACTTACTTTTAATAAAAGTTACCCAGTTGCTTGATGGTGTGGTGTCCTAAGAAGGCTTTAACCTGGAACACTTGTCAATGAAAGGGATTCCACAGAAAGGGAACGAGCAGATAGCTCAAAATGTAACTGTTGTTGGTTGCAGCAGTATTAAAATCTGGCTATCTGATTTTAAAACCAGGTAGAAGTTGCATGGATTCCCACCACGGGTTTAGATTGCAGGTTACAAATACTTCTTTAAAAAGGTACAAATTTCCCAACTTTGTGTTCTGTAAGGACACCAGAGTACCTCCAGCTGTGCTCAGGGTGGATGGTGTGTATGCAGAATGCCTTCTGCTCTGGGGTTTTGGATTATATTCTCTATTATTGGAATGCAACTATTTAAGCTAAAACTGCTTCAGCACGCAGTTATTGATTCATTTTTTATAATAGAAAATTCAAAGGGTTTTTTATATTTATAGAGAAATAGAGACCTAGAGGAAGACAACACTACTAGGCATTTAAATGATGCCTGAATAAAGCAATAGAAATACAATAATTGTTGCTTAGAATTCTACCCATCAGTTCCTACTTATTTGTTTTAACATTTTGGGCAATTACAAAGTTTGAAAAGGAATAATAATTATTAATCTGTTTTGCCTCAGATATCTGACAATTAAAGCTGATGGCTAGAAATGCAGATAATCAAAACGCATACATTAAATTGTGTGAGATCAAAACCTTTACATATGCACTACATATTTTAAGCAAGCAATAAAGGCTGAAGATAAAAACTGTATCAGCTTTTTGAAATCCCTGAGCATTTATACAAGTAAAATTCATCACTAAATTGCTGCTTTCAGGCCACTGGAGATACAGTTCATTATCTGCAAGTTTTATTTCACTTCAGTTGAATGCAGAAACTATGTATTCATCTATCTGAGCCCTCTGAAGACAATTTCAGAGCACACCTGTAGGACAAAATGGAGTCAAACTCCGTAAAAAACATAATGATGGCTCCTGCTGTTTCCTTTAATATGAGCGTGTGTCAGCACCAAGCAGTCCTGATTGTGTTGCCTCCTTTCATGTCAGAGCCCAGCGTTTAAGGCTTTTGAGCCAGGTGAGAAAAATTTCATTCAATGCTCTCATGTCTGAGAGGAGTACACGAGGGATCAAGGGTAAGAGAATGAGCTCTTTCTTTTAACAAAGCTACGTTCCTGAACAAAAAATAATCCCAGACTCAGCCAGAAAGAGAGCACAAAACACAGTCTGCCGCTACAATTCTAGCTGCTCAAGCACTTGTCTAGAATTTTTGTTTTATTATCCCTATCACAAAAATATTTCCTATAATTAACATAGAAATCATCCTGGAATAAAATACAAAGCCAGGCTAAATGCATTCTTTGGTGTTATCTTACTCTTCATTAAGATTATACTTCATATTCTTAACAATATTAGAAAACTCAAGAATATTGGAAATTAATACCATCAAGGGGAAAAAATTATTTTATAGTGTTAGTCAGCCAGACACTTGGGCAAAATATCAAATATTTTTACTTGAAATATAAAACTGTTATTCAGTCTCACAAACCTGCTAACTTCTGCTATGTTTCAAAACAAAATAAGGAAACAAAATAAGAAAAAAAAAAAACAAACTGGACCATAGGTCATAGCTTCCTATGGTTTGACCGTACGTTCTGCATGGTTACTTTGAAAAGGTTTTCTCCGCTTATATTATCCCAGGGCTTTAGAACTCTATGCTTAATATTGAAATCAATTATCATTTTAGTTCAAGCTGCTCACAGAAATATTGGGAGTTTTTTTCATGCACAATTTAGTTGAAGGAAAGGCAGAAAAGCTCACCTAGATAAAAAAACTCTGCTAGTATAAGCTCCTTCATGACAGAGTATCAGCTGTTCCCAAACCCAACATCTTTGCTAGCTCTTTCAAGGAATTTTCATTTCATACTTCTCAAAAACTGCAGTACTAAATACAGATAAATGTAATACTTGTTTTCTGATTGCATCCAACGTGTATCTGTGTAAAAGAACAATCTAAATAGTACCCCAAACAATGAACTCAAGGCCCCAGTGAATTTAGTACTAAATACTTACCTGCATTAGGAGAATGTTATGATACTGCTCACTTGTAATTATGTAGCAATGACCTTCGGATTTCTGAATTTCACAGCTCCCTTCTGCTGTGTCTGTTCTGTTTCTTGTAGGCTGTTTCAGAAATACAAAACTAGAATTGTAAATTAAGGCATTATATAAAGGCACTGGATTGAAAACCATACCTACATCCCAAAATGTGGGTTCATGTTAGAGAATTTATTTTCTTTACAATAGCACAGTGGCAAGCTGTGGACATGGACAGTCTTACATTTAATGTCTCAAATGCATTCTTCATTTCAGTGGTTCCTACTTTTGATAATGTCTTCTTATATTACATATTTGCCCTCTAATAAGCCCTGCTTCCTCATACTGTAACTCTCATCCTCTTCCTCCTCACTTCTTATGAGTTTTGGGAGATGTTATTGAGGTTGTTTTGGTTTTGTGGGTTTTTTTGGGGGAGGCAGTTGTTCACTTTAACATATGTTTGTCCCACATGTCTAATTGTTCCTTTTCTTGACTTTAGGTTAAATATTTCCTCAATTCAGCTTTTTCCTTGAAGGGAGCATTGTGGATTCACATGTAAAGGCATTGATGAGTAAGCAAACTGTAAACAGTTCAGAAGGCTCTTGGTGTCCACTGAGGATAATTTCTTAATCCAGGTGGTAGCCCAAATGTACTGCCATTCTGCTACCACACATCAATTTCTCTCTGACTTTAAATTTGACTTTGATAATTCTCTAGCACAAAGGTTTCATAGCTGAGTTACTGAAAGACCTTCCATTCTCAAAACTTCATATACTATATCTCTTTAGAGAACATTTTATCAAAGTGAGACTTAATTGTCAATGTTTATATGTCTGGTACCATCTCAAGTTCAAATGTGTAAATAAATTCCAAGTGAGCATTTTATGAATTTTGCCCTTTGATACTCAGCTATTCATACTTGGGAGGTCTGTCTTTTCTTCTAGAATCTTAGGTGCTGTAAAACAAAAATTGCACTGCCTCAAATATGAAGGACAGAGGCAACTTGGAAAGAGTCATGTTGAAAAATCAAGACACAGTTCATCTTGCATCTTTCAGTCCTATACAGTTCCTATAATGTTCCCAAATGGTATAATTACTTACCAAAGCCATTAACATCATACCTGTAATCATAAACAGTCGTAAAAATACTGTTACAATCTTTAATCAGTCAAAAGACTGGAAATGGCTGGTTAGGAAGAGATATTATTAGCAAAGCTTGTATGTTTGGTTGTTTTTAGAAATGTACTTTCAACATTTCAGCAGCAGCTTTGAATCAGGCATACTGGTGAGGTTTTATTTGATTTAGTCAAAACACCCAGTTGGAACAAACAGCTGGAGAAAACTGGGGAATGAGGGAGGAAATGAGCAAATCTGACTGTGGCCTTCTCCCACACCAGCTGTAGAGGGACAGCTGGGGGGTCACCAAAGCACCCAGTGGCTGAGGGTACTTTTGCAGAAGAGAGGAAAGCATTTCAGTGAGCTCAGAGCTAAATTATCGCTGCTTGTACACCATTGCCTTCAGCCAATGTACTCTCCCATCCACAAAGAAAAGACATGTAAGGGAAAAATAGTCATCCAGTAATCTCTCCTCTTCTGTCTGTCTCTCCTGCCAGTTTCTTGTGGAAAAGTGAAACTCATTGTCTGTATTGCCCTCTGT
Organism: Irena cyanogastra; assembly: GCA_013397155.1. Lineage (NCBI taxonomy): Eukaryota > Metazoa > Chordata > Aves > Passeriformes > Irenidae > Irena > Irena cyanogastra. The sequence goes on along the minus strand of VWZV01005859.1, from coordinate 73,336 downwards.
AGCTGCAGCCTGGGACCTAGCAGGTGAGTTATGATCATCCTGCAGCTGGGAGCTGCCACTAGAGCCAAATTTTGTACAATATCTTTAGCTTAAAATAACTTGGCAGACCTGACTTCTGTTTTAAGGCTCTTGGTGGATATAAATTTCCACTGAAAAAAAAGGGTTTTGCTCTGTTTTTCCAACAGAGGAGTATCTCTCCCCTTTCTCCAATGCAAGTGTCAGTAATCCCAGTTTAGTTGCAGCTGTGCTGATAAAAAGGGTCTGGAGAGGGAAGTGAGAAGTCAGGAGGTCCTACAGCACAGGTGCCTGCACAGTTAGCCTGGCCCGTTAGGTCAGGTGTCCCAGGTTCTTCAGGTTTTGCGAGGCAGACCCTATTAAATCTCTGTAATTGTGAAATGGGAAGAGGAATCTTTACAAAAAAGTAGTTCATTTCTACAGTACTGCTTGAGGCACAAGTATACGAGATAGAGAGATAGATAAAGGTACTGTAGTACAGCTTAATGTTTGGAAAGAGCTGCTGTAAATGAGGTCTTTTCTATCTTTCTGTGCTTAGACATTCTTGTGCTTCTCTTAAGAGGTCCTTTAGTTTGCTCTGCTCTGAACTCAGGGAACCTGGATGTAGGTGTTAAATGAGGAATATATCCTCTGAAGGCAAGAGTTGCCCTGTAAAACATGAATGTCTTATTCTCAGTTGTACTGTCTGCAAGGTGCACTGAAAGAGCTTTGAATGCAGTGTAAATGAAATATAATCAAGCCAATTATGTTCATTTTCACAGCTAAATCTTTTGGATTGTGGGATTGATGGACATAACGAAGAATTCAGATTTTAAATGCTGTGTTCTGTAGCCTTGTCTGTACATTAGTTATTCACATAGCTACAATACAAAACCTAGATTTTGGTCATCCAATGGCAGAGAAAACAAGAGGGTCACTTCTGGGGCTGTCATTTCTAAGTATGAACTGCATAATCTTCATGACTGCAGATGGCAACCTGGGCCCAGTTTGCACTTTCAGTGCTTCATCCTGCACTTTTTTGTGTTTCACTAGAAACACAGCAAAACAGCTGACAATCTAGTCAGCATTTTCAGCTGAAAATTTGCTTTGCCTAATGAGCAACTCTTAGTAATGAATCCATCATTGGCATAGTGATTGTCTTGTGAGCCTTCGATTTGATGCGTGACATAAAGCATCCTGGGAAGCATTCCTAATTAAACCAAAGAAAATTCCAGCATTAGGGAAGAGCAGAAGGATATCTGAGATCCACGCTACTCACTACTTGGAGGAGCATGGCAACAGGTAGACTTTGACTGAATCTATCTGCCTCATGTAGGCTAAAATTTAGAGATACAACTTTTCTCCTACCTGTACTGCATCTACTTGAAGCTTATCAGTTGTAGCATTGAGCCAGTTTGGTGTACAGTATTTGTTAACCTTCAGAGGAGTAGCTGCAGCCTGCAGATAAGTAAACCTTTTTTCTGCAAGGTGAAAAGGAATTCTAACTTATTTCCTTTGTAGCAGATTTACAGCTTACTGTATTTTTATTTTAAGTAATGAAAATTACAATGGTGATGCATGCAGCTATGATTTCTTTACTTTTGTGAAGTTCCTTCTACCTAGCACCTAATGTGAACAATAGAAAAAAGACTACAAGGAACTTCACTACAACTTATTTGAACGTGTCTAATAATTGCAGTTATTTAATTCTTAGTTCAACATTTGATTTTGAACACTTTGTCATAGACACGTGAGGTGACTCTTCTTGATAGCAGATGGCAATTATTTGGATTTAGTGAAACATTAATGGATTCTGTTGTTTGTGGTTTGGTGGCACAATGTTGAATATTTGGAGGGGGTTGTCCCTCACAGATGTGATAATTAAGTTCTTTCAGTTTAAGTTCCTGAATCTTAATTATAGAACTGCTGTAAGTAGAAATAAAAGCAAATACTGACCATCCCAATGAAGCCAAACATCTTCTCAAAGCTGTTTGAAAAACACGCAATTCTGATGATTTATTTCTTTGCTGTGTAAGGAATTAGTCTATGAAGCCTACTGTTTTCTTGAAAAGAGTTCTTAAATACCAACGTGCCATAACTTTTTACATTTTATTCAGGAGGGAAACCCTTATTGCCTTTCTAATACACAGACATGTTTTCTTCTAATAAGAAGCAAAAATGCATTCACATAAGGTAAGCCAAAACTATTTTTCAAAAGCTGGTCTCTCCTCCTTTTTCTGCTCTGCATTCCACAGTTCAGCAGTGCGTGTGTTTGTAACTCTAGCTTCTTGATTTAAATACAATTATACTGAGAGAATGGGCTGGAAACTGCTGCTGCTTCTGTTTGTGATATGATCAATGTGTAAGAAGTTTAGAAGAAGGAAGATCTCAGTAGATTTTCCATAGAGCAAGTGTTAATTTGCAGCAAAATTAACTTTAATGAGTATCCTTGCCAAAGGTCCTTGAAAAAGAGGAAAGCTGAAAAGTGACAACTCCCACTGGGGCTGAGCTTCAGAAAATATGTGTGAGTGGTATGTACCACATTTGGGGGTTTTCCCTGCTTACTCTGGGGTAGAATACCTTCAACTTTTGTAGTGGGTCAGACTACTTGTTGAAGAAGCAGCTTGCTTGATTTACTGTATTATCAGGTGAAAGGACCTATTCCAAACACATGGATGGTTCTTACACATCTCGGGTAGCTATGACTAGATCAGAAGCAGAGAGCCACAGAGGAAACTATACAAGAAAGAAAATCCTTTACTTAGAATGTAAGCTCTGTCTCACTCTGCAGTGAAGAGGTAAAGCTTTTATTTTACTTTTCCTTGAAAAAGTATTTCAATTATTATTCACTTTCTTGGTTCAGTTTCTTCTATTTTATCATCTTTGAAGAATTTTCAGCTCAGGTATTAGCCCTAGAGTATGTAGGAGTTAGATTAACTCTTAAACAGTTGTTTGAAGCAAGTGTGATCTTAAATTGATACGCTCAAAAGCTAGTCCTCACCTTATGAAAGAAATATTTTATGGTTGTCTAATCCTTTAGATCCATTTTTGCCTGTACATTGCCAATTACTGGTGCTGTTATAATAGATGTCAAAGTATTTCTTGGGGTTTCCATAGACAACAATCATTTTGTAAACCCCTCTCTGTTCTGTATTCTTTCATATCAGAAATCAAGAGGCTGGCAGTTCATAATGTCTATTTTGTAGACAACTTTGCCATAGCAACAATGTGGACTTAGATTTCAACTGTGATAAAGGTTTTTCTCATTTTCTACATTCACCATTTTGTGGATGTGTTCATGTGTGCACATATTTCCCTAGTCAGAGAAGATCTTTTCCTTCAGTACCTGACATAGCTGCTCACAGGTTACCTGTGCTTTCTGACCTTTGGCATCCTGACAAGCTGCTGACTCTAACAAGCTTTAAAAAAAAAAAAAAAAAAATTAAAAGTCTGAAACTCTTTAAGTCCACATAAAATTTAACTCCTCTCTCAAGTTCATCTCAACTGACCAACTTGTTTTGAAGCATGTCTTGCTCTGCTGCTAAATGTTAACCTTCACATCATAAACCAGAATTTAACCGTGTGACTGTTTATGTAATGGGGAATACCATGATCCACTGGTGACAGTAAAATCAAGGGCCAGACAGGAACATCTCAACGTATTCAAGTAAGACAAAAATCTGTGAAAAAAACTTTTTCTCATAAAGAATATATTTTTTGAACACTCCTCTTTGTTCTTTTAGATTGTTTTCATTAGCATTAGTCACAAAGAATGGTTAGTGTGTAAAAGTAGTGACATGCTGATATTGGAAATAAATTACATTCTGCATTCTTCTATGTTTCAGTGAGTGTCTGGATTGCTACAAAGGGACTGTATTTATAAATTTCACTTCCCCTTAGTTGAAAAACCTCCAGTTTTTATCTAAACTACAGAAAACGTTTGGTTTCAAACAGATTTGACTAAATAAAACTCTGCTTCTCGGGCCTCTTGCAGCATTGCAATTTTAGGAAGAGGAAAAAAAAAAAGAGAAGGAAAAACGATTGGGCTATTGATGACAGTTCTTGGGACCTGGCTGTGTTTTGTGCAGCAGCAGCAGCAGCAGCAGCAGCAGCTTTCCTTAGGGCAGAGCCGTGTCCATGCACACAGCCCAGCCTTTGCCTGGCACAGAGCAGATCCCAGCCTGTAAGGCAGAGCCTGAGGAGACAGTGTGATCCTGGAAACTTTCATGTGCCTGTGTGCCAGAGAGGGGGAGAGAGGGAGACCTAGAGCAGAGGAAGGCAGGGAGACAGGGGAGCTGGCTTCACACACTGCTGAGGGCTCTCAGAGGCAGACTGTACGTGCAGCACTCTGGCTGGTGTGCAGTTCGAAGGACAACATTCATTGACTTTATTCATTGAACCGCTGATATGACACCCAACTGCTGCTTCTATGTGTTCTTGCTGATTGGTACCAAGGGTAAGTGTCCCTGGCTTCCTTTCTTGTTTTGAACATTGCAGATAGCTGGATAAAGTTCAGGAGTGTATTTCTTTTAAAAACCGTGATATCTCAGTGTTATTTTACATTTCTCCATGTCAATTATTTTTCAGTAGAATCGAAGTGTAATGCAGTCTCTCAAGGTTACTAGCTACATGTCAGGATCAGATGTGTTTTGCTCTTAATGCCTTGAATGTTACTATTAATAGTTATGAGCTGAAATTTAAAAATGAGAAACAGCTTAAACATTGCATAAATATTTGCTGTAAATATTTATTGAAGATACCTACAGAACTGACTTAACTCAGGTGCCCTGAAATCAGCATTTTAGACTCAGTTCAGTAGTTTGAAGTGATACTGTGCAAGTGCTACTAGAATAGGTAGTTCTCAAAGGGCAGAATGTGTTCAGGTAATGGGAATTTTTAGCATGATAGGCAGTATAACATGTAAGAGGGAGACTGAATTCAATTTTAATTTTCCTTCAGATGCAAATCACTTCAGTGTGGTGGGAGTTACACTGGACATACTGCTTACTTTAGTTGTGTTCATTTCATTTGAGTACCCTGTGTGTAAGTGCTTCTTATGACTTGGTAAGGCTGTCCCAGTGAAGCTGCTGGTGTTGATCTGTATGTTGAATGTTCCTAATGATTATAATTTTCTTTAGTTGTATTTTTCTTTAGTTGTATTATTATGAAGTGCTTCCTATTGGACAACGTCAATACTAAAATAGAGTTTCATTAATTGCGTAGATGAAAATAGCTACTCTTTATAATATGAACAGATTTGTTAAAATAACAGGAGCAAAATCTTCTTTTGTATTCTGCAACAGCTTGTTCTCTGTCCTGTTTTTAAATGAAGTAATTTTGGGTTCATGTGTTCAGAGGGTGCTGCTTAAGATAAGATTTGTAAGGGGTATTGCCCCCACTAGGGGTTTGGGAAATAGAGCTTCATACACAGCTATTTTTCTAGTTGCAAAACAGTTAAATCGGTGGAAAAACTCTAAGCAGTTCCTGTATGTTTTAGAGGAATACATAATTGCAAGCTGCATGCATGAAAAAAACCAGTGATATTAATGTATTTGGAATTAAGAAAACAACAATAATGACATAGTATCAAACCTGTGAGCGAGGTCTGGTTTCATGTGCACCTGCATTTTCCGTGAGCTATAATTCAATATTTAAAGTAGTACTTCCAGTTATGCAGAATAAAGACTAAGTGTTTTCAACAAATTAAGCCTTTCACATTACTGTTTTCTATGCCAAAGCATTAAAACACAGAAGCATTCATAAAATATGTGCAAATTGTTGCTATAATTTCTGTTGTTAAATTCATCTCTGCTATGGACTTTATAAAACATATTGGAATATATGAAAGGATACTGCAAAATATGATAGCAAATGAGGACTGTGAATGATTATAAGCCTACTAGTTATGATGGCCATTACCTTTTTAGGTTTATACATCATACATTGTGTATTATAAGAAAACCACATGGCTCATCTAAATTTGTAAAAGCAAGAAGCAGTGAATTCGTAGATTAAGGCACATTCATGCCTGGAGTCTCTAGCACCTGTTAGTGCTCTGTTTTGCACCAAAATTAGCTCCTGTTTAGTGTCACATCTCCTCACCTTGCTCATGCACAGTTCACAGCTTCACTGCCTTTCAGAGTTTTAGCCAGCAATGCAAATTATAACCACACCTACAAGCTGGCTGATTTCATCTGCTCAATAGATGTCAGCTCTGCTCAAGCCTTTAGGCTAGCTGATATTAAATATTCCTGGAGTAACTAAAGCTGTCCTTAGAAATTGGATGTTTTTTTTTTTTTAGTGGACTGCTGCAAGTTCAGCTGTGTTTTGTTGTGAAGGTTTTTTATGTTTGGTGCTGGTATTTTTTTTTAATTTCTACAAAGTCACATGTCCTTCTAATTCTTTTAAAACTAAAATAAGGAGTATATATTGTACAAAAGCTACTAGTTTGATTTACCTGGATCCATTCAATCTGTGTTTCTTTAGCTTTCCATTCAATAGCTGAAGTTCAATCGCTATTTTTGCTCTCTTCCTTGAGATTCTTCATTAATTTTTTTTTATTATTAAGAACCTTTCCCACCAAAATCTAATCAAATTAATTCAAGCAACCAAGCTTTGTATGTACTGGCAACCTCCTGACTATCTTCCCAAGTGGAATACACTATCCCAGGCAGAGCTTTCTATGAAAACAAAGCAGCATCTGTGTCATGACTTTTGTCGGCACAACAGCAGTGATTATAACGTGGAGATGAGTAAGTTCAGACTCCAGCTGTGGAACTGGCAGCACTGGATGGGCAGCCAGGATGAACTTCTGCCTGGGTGGGTCACCCCCCTTGCAAAGCTAGCAGGTCACTTCAAGTGCGTGGCTGGCATTGCACTGGCTGCTGCTGCATCTTTTCTCTTGGCAAAATAATCAGCTGTAATTGCTGCAACCACTGTAGTGCCCGGCTGTGCCTCTAGAGTCCCTTTGATTGGCTTTCTGGAGACAAAAGCTGTTTTATCCTCCTGGACCTTGGCTAAGTGACAGGATCTCAAACAATTCATTTATCAATCATTAAGCAAAACAGATGAACATAAGTATTGAAAAGTATTCCAAGTGAGCTCCAAAAGGGATTTGGCAGGCTCCTTGTGAAAAACAATTACATCTCCTACAATTTTAACCCTTTATGCTTTGTGCCTATACCTGGTGAAAAACAATTACATCTCCTACAATGTTAACCCTTTATGCTTTGTGCCTATACCTGATGCTTCCAATCCTATTTTTGCTTGTACCTCCGGTTCCTTTAGCCTCCTCTTTCTGTTCTCCCCTCATATTTTTTTCCATCTTTTACCCTCACTTTAAAATGCTAAGGACAACTTTCTTTAAACCATCTGAATCTCATTGCTTGTTCTGGTACTTCATGCAGGTGACAGCTGTTTTCAAGGCCAAGATCTTTTCTACCAAATGCTTTCTGTCAAATGTGGGAAAGAAACAATCCTGAATCCTTTGGAAAATTGCAAGTTTATGATTGTACTCCTGTTTACATAGTTTGTAACATATTTTAAGATTCCTTCCAAATTTGTAAATAGGAAAGTGAAATTACTTCAGCCTTTGCACAAGCTCAAATAATCATTGTGTAATAATGATATTTGGTTATTTCTTTCGTTTAACTCAGGCATCAATGTGTCTGGCTTTTCCTGTAGTTAGAAGAACAGTGTGCATCTTGTGTGAATAGATATATGCATAAGATGAAAATCAGTATATTTACAGAAAATCGGGGATGCAGGCGAGATTTCCTGAGGAAATTTTACTCTAGTATCAGTTAGAGGGTAGTGAAAAATCTACACCATGGTAAACTGAAGCTGTGAAAGTTAAATCATGCAACTGCTGCTTGGGCAAGAATGTTTTCACCTCTTTGTTAACAGCACCAGGAGCTACCCAAGTTGAAAACCTGTATTGACTGTTTATAGCAACTCTACCAGATTTGACCTCTTTGCTCTGAAATTTTATGTACAATCTGTGGATCTTGGGCAAGAAGATAAGCAAAACTTTACCAAAATTTTTTGTGAATGTGAGGAATTGGTATTTCGCCTACATTGATCAATTTGGATAATCTTGTATTAAGCAAAGCATTTTCTTAAACAGTACTTTTAAAGTATACCTCTACAATATCACTGTGCCTGAGAGACAATCCTCTGATGGGCCATCCCACTAGAGCTGATGAGGCTGCTCAAGCCTGGCTGCAGTAAATTAAAAATAACCTTTTCTAATAGATGTTACTTGCTGCTAGAGACCAGTGTGACACTCAGAGGATCTGTCACCAGTCATCTCAGCATGCGTTTTCTCTTGAGTGCCGTGACTTTGAAGCCATCAAATCAGACTATGAAATGGCTGGTGCAAGGCTGAGAAGCACAGGAAGCTGAGAGCATCAGGAAGTCATAATTGTTGTGTCTGAAAGATAGAGGACATGAAAATGCATTGGGAAGGACTGAAAAAGGACAACGAGAGCAGACACAAAGGGGATGGGTAGAAGGAACAATGGAACAGAGAGTTGAGGGAAAAGACTAATGCTACTTAAAAAGAGAAATGGAAATCAGGAGGACTATTAGTCCAGGAGAGTAGAGACTGAGGAAAGGGGTGTGAGAGAGGGAGCCAGCAGGGAACAGTAAGTTAATTAAAGGAGGAGGACAGGGAATTCTGAGAGAGGAGAGTGAGCATCTGAAGAACGAAGTCAGAGGATGGTGAGATCAGAACTAGGATTCTGTACAGAAAGAAGGGGATGAGATGATGGGAAGCAGGTAGTGATCAGGCAAGAAAGGATGGGATTGAAGCAGCTGGAGTGAGGAAAATATGAGCCTGAGCAGAAAAAGGAGCTGTGTTTGGTAGGGTGGGCACTGTGTTACCAAGCCCAAGATTGTCCTGCGACTTACTGACTCCTTTCAAAATGTCCCCTCCTGAGTAGCACCTCTGCTCAGAGGCTGGTAATCAGTGCTGACAGATCACTCTACCCTTTCAAAAAACAGCGGTCTGGAGAGCTAAAGGATCTGAACTAGTGATGCAGCATGGTGTCCTGTTATAAAATACTGGAGGGAAATTGATTTCCTCTTCTAATAGTAAATGTTACCTATGTCAGGGAAAGTTATTAATTTTGTAAACTCAGTGCTTAGGAATTTAGGCAAAGGATACAATCTTAATTTGTGCTATGTGCCCATATTGAATTTTCTTCATGTTATAACTCCACAAAAACACATGCTTTGTGTCCTGCATTAAAAAGGTGAATCAAAAATTATGGTGAATTATGCTGTCTGTGTGACCCCTTCTTCATTTGCCATAGAAAATTAAGATAAAATGTGGATGAGGCTGGGGATTAAAAAATGAAAGCCATTTCATGACGGCAACTGAACTCTGCTGTGGAAAACTTTTCCTGTTTCTTGCTCTAAAAGCCTTACAAATGGATGATAATTATATTGCAAATTTTCTGGGAGTTTTGGTTTGATTATCCCGATGTGTTCATTGCATGGCTGCCGCTGACATCCGTAAAAGCTGTGATTTATGGAGTCTGTGAAGCTGACTGATTCTTACTGAAGTGAAAACCTCAAATTAGCAAAAACCCTTGCCATACGTATGTTAATGTCTCAGCTCCCCATCTGGGCAATAATATCATACTCTAAACTGTAATCTAAGTAATCTCTGAAAACTTTAAAGTAGGAAGCCTAATTATTGTAGCTGTATGAGGAACTAATGGGGAATTTAATATTGTAGCTTCTAACTGTAGACTAAAGAGCAAGACGCCAGTAATACACTAGAAGACTAATCAAAGTGTATATAAAATGCATTTAGTAATATATGGAGGTGTATTATCAGAAATGTGTGAAATATAAAGAATTTGAGTTTGAATTCAGATGTAGATTACAATAGTGGATTTTGCACATAAAGTGGCTGTGTATGAGCAAAGAATTAATGCAGAATATTGTGCTCGCTCCCTGGTGTGTCTCCCCCAATGCTGGTGAGGGATCCAGCATGCAGCTGACTGGTGTGACAGGGCAAGACAAAGACACCAGGAAGAAAGGCTGATGGGAAAGCAAGGTTTGAACGAGCCTGAGGAGCCATCAGCTGTGGCCTGATGGGGAGACCCAGCCCTGGGAGGACAGGCTGAATCCATGTCGGGGGGAGAGGATGAGCAGGCAGCAGGAGGAAGAGCCCAGCAGCAGCGACAGTGATCCTGAGGGATGTGTGCATGTGAGATCACTCAGCAGAGTTTATCCAGAGAGGATGGTGAATCACCCAGTCCCCTATGGCACAGCTCGTTGTGTTCCACCCGGCTGTTCCGTACCAGTCCTAAGGCTTTGCTGTTCTGTATCAATCCTAAGGCTTTATTTGGTCCAAGCAGTTTGTCTCAGTCAAGTAATTGTTTCCTCCAGAGAAGAGCAAGTGTCAATACAGCACTAGGAATAGGAGAGACCATGCAGTCACTGAGGCTCAAAGATATGCACAAGTCTGTCAAAGCAGGTGAACATTACCTCTTTCTCCTCTGTTTCTGCAGAAGAAATAACTGGCTTGACCTGGGAGAAGAGACTTTTCCCATCACAGACCTGATTGTCAATATTATGCTCAACACGAGGAAAAAGGCATGGTGTTTGGAAGGGTGGAAGTAGTATTTTTAAACTTAGAAATATATTTTTGCCCTGGTTTTTTTTGTTTGTTTTGTTCTTCAGTTTCAATTTAAAAAAAAATATAGGACTAGATCAGCTTTTCTTTGGAACAGGCTAAGAGCAGCACCCCTTAATAAAACTGCCCACATTGTAGTTAAAGACAAAATTTGTGTGTATGGTGAAGAAAATGACTAAATTAATGAATTTAAAAGCCACATGATTGAATGCCTTAATTGGTCTGGAGTACTAAATAGCAATACAGTTGACAAAGATGATCTGCATTTTTAGAAGTTTTATTCAAGAAGGACCATCTACCATAAAAATATGCTCCCGATCTCATTTTCTGGACTCCAATTCCATGTAAAACATGTGAATCAACTGTTATGTAGTTTTACCTAGAAATTATAGACACTGGTTTTCAGACATGAATTCCTGTCTAGTAATCAAGTAACACTGCAAACATGCAGTATTTATAAATCCTGTTTTTTCTTCAGTATGAATTATCAGCACCATGCAGAAGGAGTACAGCCACTTTCTACTTCTTCCAAAAACTTATCAGAAAAAGGTATTAGATAGTTGGTTTTTCTACACCCCTAAGACTTAGAAGTCACATGAAGTCTTACTTTTTCTTAAAATGGTTTAGCAAAGATAAAACACCTTGTACATCTTTCTGTTCTATCAGTATGTGGTTAAATTTTCTTTTTTTCTTTTTAAATCTTTCATTTACATATTCACTGCTTTCACATCATCATTTGACTAGACTGGTTTCTTGGTTTCTTGATTGGTTCCACAGAGCAGGCTCTCACTGGGCAGTGAGAAAACAGTGTCAGGAACACACATCATCCTCTTTTAGGTTAGATGAAGCAGCATGAAATGAAGAGAAGGAGGAACTATAGACTATGTGGAGGTTAAATCCACAGCAATCCACACAAAAATATTGCTTAGCCAAAGTGCACCCAAAATGGAGCCACACTTCTGAATGCTGTTCCTTGTTATGTTTTCTAATTTGGATATCCAAACTTCCAAACATGTGGTGCTAATGTGACATTTCTTTATGTACATTAATAAATGCACAAAATCTGCAAGTTATAATTTAAAGATCTATTGCTCTTAATCTGCATGCACATTCTGATTTCTTCTGCAAAAGAAGAAATAAGTCAGATGTCTCTGCTCATGGGGTCCAAACAGCTGGATTACATTATCTCAGAGGCTTTTTCCAACCTAAATGAGTCCCCAGTTCTGTGGTTTGACCAGCTAACATTATGCACTTCATGGAGGTCAGAAATCCTATTAACTTGAGATAATTTCTGTTTTATGCACTTAACTAGAGTGTCACAACTTTTAGTGGTGAGTTATCTGTACTCATAGTAAAATACAGCAGAGGTTGGAAAACTTGTGATATTTAAATCAAAGCAAAGATTAATGAGTCCAAATCCAATAATAATGCATTTATTTAAGCACATTCTGCAAATTGATTTTTCACAGAATAGTTCTGTGAGGTCTTAGAAAACAGATTTGCTAAAATACCTTCAAATTGTTTTACTTCAAACCAGAACAACAAAGTATTTTATAATATTTTAGGAGGGTGGAATCTCATACACAGGACACAGCCACCTCCCAAATCTGAACTTGTAGTTCTATATTAAATGTAAATTCTTAATAGTTATAAATGGTTCTTAGTAACAAAGGTATGTGAATTAATAAAATATATCAGATAATCCTGTCTCCAGCTCACCAAGAAATAATGTATTTTCATTGTAACAAGATTAATCTTGAGTGTGTTTCAGAGCTTCACTTCAAATTATGCTGGCTTAGTTCCATTGTAAGAACTATTACTGTAATCCTTTTAGTCCTTACTAAAACCACAATAAAGGGAGAAAAAAGACAAAGGAAAAAAAAATCATATTTCAAATTCAGCGTTAGGTCTCCCAAAACACTTTTTTCTCAGTCTGGAGTCTTAGAAAAAGCATAACTGAGATTATTTTTTAAAGACTTACTTGAGATTGTGCCGCTTCAGAGAAGAGGAGAAATAGTGGAATCTGAAATTGTGGCTGATGTCCAGCTTGCTTAGCTCTAGTGACTCTAGCAAAATAAGAGACTAGAGAGCAAAAGAAGATTGGGAAAGAGATTAACTGAATCTCCCACTGCCACCTCTCAGGTTCTTTTCCTCAGACTATTGGGGCTGGCTGTCCTCAAACCTATTTTTCTATCATCAGCACTGCAAGATGCTCATTCTACCATGTTGTTGGGGTTTTGTGGAGTTTGTTTCCCCATCACAAGAACATACCAAAGTTGGAATAAATTGCATAACTTAGCTATAACTTCTGTTTTGGGGCGGGGGTGAGAACGTAGATACTTCACAAGGAAAAAATGGAAGACAGGCTCTCCCTTTTTGACAGAAGAAAAGTTATGAACTTTTAGGTTGTTTCTGCCTTGAGAAAAAGTTAATGATACCCAGGTAATTCTTTGCTGTTCTGCTCTTTTGCAAATAATGTGTTCTCAGAATATCCTACAATCTGAATATCAACAAGTAATTTCCATGTTCATTGCCTTTCTAATTTCGTTCCCCTTTCTCATTGCAGCTTTCTCTTTAGGCTTGCCACAAGTACTCTCTGTCTCATCTGCTGGATTTCTTTTTACTTCCATGCATGAATGCACATGTACACAAACTTCCTCCTGTATATGATATTGTGTCATGAAGTCACTTAAATCTGCCTTTTGTTTATGGAAACTTAAGAGAAATATTACAAATGTCTGTTGTTTGTAATTTAAATAATTTAGTTTTCACTAGTCAGTGTTTCACTTTTGCTTACTTTATGCGTGGCTGACTGGATTAACTTGCTGAAAGCAGCAAGTCCAAAACTAATTTCTTTATAGTAATGTCTAACTTATGTCTGAGTTAGTCCTGTCCTTATGTATTGAAATTCAGAATGCTGGTTATCTAGATGAGGTGAATGATTGTTGCTTGAGGGACACTAATTTATTGATAAACATCTGTCCTTAATTTTTTTGGCTAAAGTAAATTTTCAGTTATTGGATTGCTCAGATTTAAAAAAAAAAAAGATCATTCATTAACGTACTACTATGTTATAAGATACAAAAATAATTGTAAGATAAGTGGCAAATACTGCAATAGAAGAAACCTTTTACCCCAGGATTACAAAACTTCAAAAATGCCATTCCAGGTATGAAGCTTCAGAGGTCTTTTTTAGTTGTTTGGGGTTTTTTTATTGCATGTGTTTAAATCATTACCTCATAAATGCTGTGTTTCAAATGAGAGAAAAAAAAATTACTTGCCACAAATTTATTTTCTCCTTGGGGCTCAAAGAACCAGGCCAAACACACTCAATAGTGGCTGTGAGAAAGAATTTTATTTTGATGGCTAACCCTTCCCTTTCCAGGCCTTCCAGGTGGGATGGTGCTCACCAGTACAGTGTATTTAACACACGTGGGTTGGTGCCTTCATTTCTATTCAATACCTAACACCACTCGAACAAAACCCCAATGTTTCTTATGGCCAGCTTTCAATTTGATACTGCTCTGCTGTGAAAAAGAAATTAGTGAAATTGAGGAGTTACACTAATGCAAAAAACACAGGGTCAAAGAAAAGTTTATCTTGATTTCTGTTGGAAATCATATCAGAATATTGAGCTACAACTTGTTTCTGAAGAGAAATAATAGTCGATATCATTTAAATTCTGTTTATTTGGGGAGAGGAAGACGAGGGGAAGTGGAGCAATAGAAAGATTTGGCTCTGTTCATTAATTTGTGGCTTTGTTAGATATTGTGCTGAACCCTCATCCTCTGGGAAAGCCCTACAAAATTTGAGGGTTTGGATGGAACTTATTTTACTTCATATTGGGGCTTTTAGAGGTATTATCTCTTTCAGTTATTTATGCACATTAGAACCTTTTTATTCTAAGTTCTGTGCAATCAGAACAAAACAACAAATTAACAAAAGGTATAAAAGCCAAATACTCTGGCTAGGTGCTATGCCACCATTCTGAGTTGTTCTACTGGCAGTTTCCAGCCCTGGAGTGGATTTTTCTGGCAGTTAAACAAGGATCTTCCAACCCTATAACTGGATTAATTAGACTGAATTATCTGTGGCATAACTGATAACTAGTGATGTTGTTGTGAGATTGGAGGTGATATTTTCAAAAAGATAGTACAAATTTTCTGCTTTGGAAAATGCTTCTGAAATGAAAGCATTGTGTAATCCACAGCAAGATATAAAGGTACTTTATGAAATTAAAATTCAAGATAATTACCAGATTGGCGTGCAAAAGTCATAATATATGCACCATTTTTGCTAAAATCCATTGCACTATATTGTGTTTAATGGAAGCAAATATAAACTTAGGTATGTAGTTCAAGTACTACATATTCCTAGAGTGACATCTAATATGGTTTGCTAACGATAAATGTAATGCAATAAAACTGACAGTGTATTTCTGGTTGCAAAAATAATAGCCAAATATAAAAAAAACTGCTAGTGTTTTAGAAATGAATCTGTCATTCTGAATAAATGACACTGTGTCCCTTGCACACAATCATATCTAAAATTGCAAACACAATGCATATGCAATGCATGTGTTTAGAAAATGTTCAGGACATCAGGGCTGAACAACCACCAAAGCAGAGGCGCAAATTACAGGGAAGGCAGTGTGGTGACAACAGTTTAATTAAACTTCTGTGAGTGCCCTGTACAGACATTTAAACCCTTTAAGCCACAGACACTTTGTCTCAAGGATTAATGCCAAAGAATCTATTGCCACTAGACCAAGGTCAATTTTGGTATACAAATTTTGCCCAAGATGTTACTCCAAGTGTGTGTACATTACCAGCACTAAAGTACAAGGGTATAAACTCTGTTTTGTTCTTGTATGAAACTGGAATCTATTTTCAGTATGCTATGGACAGTTTAAATTTTAGTTTTATTGACGTTTAATAATGAGATTCTTGTTACATTTTCCCAGATATCACTAGAAAGCTGCTCCTAAAAGAAAATTTTAGGAGAGTCTTTATAAAATAACATTATGAAAAAAAAGCTTTCTCACTGATACAAGTTAAATTAAATTATGCAGAAGTTAACTTTTTATTTCTATCTTGAAATACAATGGACTAACTTCATCCTTGTCTCAGTCATATACTACTCAAAAATCCCTTGTTTAGTGGGAAGAAGCTGAAAATGCTGAACAAAACCAGGAAAATTAACCTAATAATGAAGTTCATCTCTTCATTCACTTCTACATATTGTTGTAATGGTCAAATTCAGACAACAAATTATTTTTTAAAAATATCTTTTCAAATTGTTGTATTTTCTGTTATTTGGTGATTCAAATGCATCTGATCAAAGCTGGTCAGTCACCAGTCACTTATATTCTTTGTTAATAATTAATTAAACATCTTGTAAGTTAAAGTAATTCATAGTTGTAAACTTTTATAGCCTTGTTCTGATGATTCATCTTTACAAATGAAGGTAGTAGGCCTATGAGACCTGTTCTATGTTATGCTAAAGGTTTTCCAAAGCCCTTTCACATGCCCTTAATGTACCATTCAGCAGAAGTGGATATTTTTTAATCAACTGTCAGACTGAAATATTCAAGCTAGCACAAAAATTACAGGTGAAATCGATTTTAACTTCAATACTTTCTGAGTTGATTCTGTTTTATTTGAACAAAACATTCTGTATCAAAGCAAGAATGTTTTCAGTCTTCTGTTTCTCCAGCCCCTCTCCCACTGTGTCTAGAAGTACATCAACTAACAAAAGTTATGTAAGATTGGAAAAGTGCCACTGGTTTTGCATGAGTGTATTTGAAGAACTTGGGCTTTTGTAGGTAAAATAATTTTCCATCAGAAAAATACAGGGTGGATTCTTCAGTACTATAATCATTCCTTAGTTCTTGACATCTAAGGAGCCTTTTAAAAAAGCAATTGGATTTTCTCAACCATTTTCAAGTGCTAACTCAAAGTGAGGAAAAACAACGTAGCTTATTTGGCTGATGAAATTTATGAGTCATTTTTGGATTCAAGACACTGGATTTCATGTTATTGAAATTCTTGAAAACACAAAAATATTTTCCTGATATTAAGATATGCCTTTATTTGAACCAGTTGAGACACAGTTGAGACTGGTGTGACTAGTAGGTACCAAGAAATGAGTAATGCCTTTGGTTAGTTTCAGTGCTCATGACTCAGTCCCATCAGCCCAGAACTGTTCCCTTTGCAAAGTCATCCTCACTTGTTTTATGGAACCTACAAGTAACTGTGTTAAGTCTGCGTTCTTATAGTGCAAATGTGCCTTATTTGGTTTCTCAAACAGCACTTGTGACCCAATCACTGTATTTCAAAGAATGCACAAAACTAGCAAGCCTAATTAATCAGTTCAGTTGGAAGCCAAGCCATATTGTCCTGGGAACGTCTTGTTCTTGGCTTTCCCAAATGCGTTCTTCTTTTGATTTCATTTTATGACTGCTTCAAGAGGGGCTGTCATGTTCCTTCCCCAGTGATTGTGCATCCATGCAGCAGAGGAAAAAGCCTTACCATCTATACTATATGACAATCCAACTCATGTTTATTCCTTTAGCAAAGTAAAGCAGACTTAACTTAGTCTTATATTTAAAGACAAGCAGGGAAAATTATCCACTTTCTTCTTCACCGCACGCATCTGACAGCAATAGGCATCTCGAAGCAGCTGGTGTAGGCAAGCTTAAAAGGTGCAAAACAGGAATTCTTGTCTTCTTCTTGAAAATTTGAGATGAATTTGGGGGATTGCAGGGGACCCTAAATACACAACAGTCAGAAATATTTAATTTGCAGTATCATGAGCATGCTGCTAAGTAGAATATTTTTCTGTATTGAGACAACTAGAGTCAGAAAGAGGGTTTTTTGTGGTTTGCTGTTTGTACTGATACCAGTTCACCTATTTCTTTTCTCTTTGTTCTTGAAACATTGCAAATATTTTAATATTTATGCTTAACATTATGAAAATAAATTTTCTGGTACAGAATAGCAGCAAGGTGTGCAATTATCTCTATGTCAGCGGAAGGCAGGAGATTATTTTCCCTATGAGGTATACAAAGAAGAGGCTCCTTTACTTGGTATCTGTAAAAGCAAACCTTCTGATAAGCAAGTCTGTCACAGGTTTATCACTTCTCTTCTTCTTTCAGCTGCTAAAAAAAAGAGGAAACAAGATACAAGAAGAGTGGTTCAATTTTTTCGTAGTGGAAAATCAATCAAATGTAGAAAAGACAACAACTTTAATACCACATCACAAAGATGGAGTGATAGATCGTTATCGTGGCATGGTGAACCCCCATGTCAGTAAAGTCTGTATTTGCAAAACAATAACCATAATTTTTAATTGCCATTGTTGCGGTGCTATCTTTATCCATTTTCCTCACATAAAAGACCGAAATTTAATTTCCTCAATCTGAAAGATAATTGTTTGAATATTATCTAGCATTTTACAACAGTTTTTACTGTATTATCTCCTGTCTACCTTTGTCAGCTTTACCAAATATTTCCCCAGAGAGTTGGGGGCTTTTCCATACATAAATCTCCTGCAATCAGCAGAGTCCAAACTTCTGTCTTTTTTTGCATAAACAAAGTGATGTTAACAAGTCAGTGGACAAAGACCAGTGCTTTCACTGATTTTATAACTGGGATGAAGTTGTTGAGTTTTGAAGCTGTGTTGTCTCCTTTCCCAGGCAGATATTTACATGCCAGGATAATCCAACATAGCACAAATGAATAATGCAGAGATTCAGAATAGATATCATCAAGGCTATAAATGTACAGAGAATTCAAAACATTGAACTTATCATGAGGAACTTATTCTTTGTGGCGAAATACAGATTTCTAAAATGCAACAGCAAATTCATTAATTATTTCAGGGATTAATACTATTTGAATATTAATAATAATTTTTGGAACATATTGTGAAATTCCATTGAATGTTGCTGTGAGAAGATAAATACTTTCACTTGAAATTTAAACTGCATGGAGATCAGCGCCTTGAAGCACAAAGTTCAGATCTGTCTGAATATGTCTTTAGAGTGTAGAATAAAAAGCTTGACAAAATGTGAGAGGTTTTTTGATGGCCTGTTTGGGATGTTTTCATTTATGGTAGTTTTTTCCATACTGGTGTCTCTTACCAACAGTTTGGTAGGTACTCAGATTGTAACAGGTAACTGCACTCCGGGGAGCCTCAGTTTCCTGCTCAGCTTTTTGCTAAGAGACTCAAGACACTGAGTAATACACATAAACTGTTTCCTTAACAGTATGCATACATAAGCTTTTTTTGCTACTTCTTTTTGGATGGAACAAGTTAATCGTAATGTTCTGAATACGAACACAGAGCAGCAGAGAAATTGATGAACAATATGCAAGTATGAATTCACCCTGTGAATAGGGTGCAGCTTTATTTTTGGTACATATGCATAAAACCCTTAAGGAGCTAATGCTCTTTGTGTATTTGCATAGGTTATATAGTTGTGGATAAAAGCAAATCAACTTTCCTAAATCATTCAGTGGTAGTTAGCTGGAATATATGACTTTCTATGCAGGATGCAGGATCTGACAGCAAGGATAATTCTCTACATATAGAGGATATTTATCTCAGTTTTCTGCAGCTATAGCTCTTACATCCCAATTTTTCAGAGCTGTAAACATTGTCAGGGGCTTAACTGGAAGAAAGTTCTTCCGGAAGGAATTTTTTATTTATCTGAAGTACTTGATTGAATTTCAGGTGATTTCTCTTAGTCCAAGAGAAAAATGAGTGCAAAAAATCAGATGGCATCCAAGAATATTCCTTGTTAATCTGAGAAAGTTGTTTGAAAGATTTATACTTTTTCTTCGAAAATAGCCTGGAAAAATAGTTGCATGTTTCAGAATTAGCAGTTTACTAACTGAACAAGCATCACATCACAGTTAATAAAGTTTGTAGAGAGTATTTGAAGTGTTCTAAGATCACAATGAAATTTAAAATAAAATCTGTATTTGATTTTTGGGGTTTTTTTGTAACAGTATGCACTAAGTCAAATGGCAGCTGAAATAAGAAAGTGATACTCCTTTTTGAAAGTGCTTCAAAAATTAAATTAGCAGACCCTTGCAGAGAGGAACTAGGTAGGTTTAGGGAAGATTTGGAAGTGAAGAACACTGGATAGTGTTCTTCCTGGTGATGCTTTTCTCCATTTGTGGACTGAACAAATTTAATTCTAGTGTAATTTTAAACCCCCTCCACAGTATGCTCTTGGGAAGACGTTGGTCTCATACAACAAGAAATCTGACTTAGCATCCTGCAATCCAATACAGAAGCAGTAGATAAGTCATGCTTTTGGAAAAAATAGTGATGGCAGAATTTGTTCCTCAGGTGCACTGGTGGCACTGGTAAGGCATCATGCATCTGCAGATGTGAGTAATTGCAGCTGCTGCAGCACAGAGAACTGAAGGACAGAGGGCAGGCAGAGTCCTCCAGCTGCCCTGGCTGTCCCGCATCAGCATCCCTCTGCCTTCCCCCTCAGCACTGCTTGAACAAAGTCCTGTGTTCTCTGAAGTTCCTACAAAACACGGACTCAGCAGAACAGCACCTGTGTATCTCAACTTCACACTGATGTATTCTGATCAATATCTCCACAGTTTTTGGATCAGACCGACAACTCTTCTGAAGGCTTCATAATTGACACCTTCATGATGTCTTACTAAATTTTCAGCAAAACTGTGTCACAGATTTGATCTTAGTTGCTTTGTTTTTGATCCTTCATCCATTTACACCAAGAAATTTCTTTAAAATTAGAATATAATCAAACGTATAGAGATCTGACTTTGTATAAAGGGGCTTATCTATCTAGGTCTAAAATTTCAGTAGAAATTAATGTCATAGAATGGTTTGGTTTGGAAGGGACCCTGAAGATCATCTAGCTCCAACCACCTTTCCATGGGCAGGAATACCCGTAGCTTATCTGGTATATTGTTACAATAAATAGTGAAGCAATCCTTTAAAATAGGTCTTAGGCCTTAGGTCATTTGTCTTGTATAATTAACATTTTTATCTTATTCTGAGGATGAATACGGAGGAATTACCGGTTTGCTTTATATCAAAGGAAATTTTAATTAGCTAACAATATAAAGTATTTTTCGCCAAGTTTAACAAGTACTTCATATACCATTTGTAATTTCATGTCCAATGAATTAATACATTTTTGTTACTTGATATTCACATTCAGATGTAAATGAGTACTTACAAAGGCATAATACCAAATACCTTTAAACACATCATAAAATAAACATTTTTTTTCTGTTCCTTTTTAGTCATCTGTGACTCTTTGGAAGATCATGTTTCTGGAGCTGGTGCCAGGTGCCCCCTGGGCTACTTTCCATGTGGCAATATCACAAAGTGTTTGCCCCAGCAGCTGCACTGTAATGGTGAGGATGACTGCGGGAATCGGGCTGACGAAGACAACTGTGGTACGTGGCTGTGACTTTGTTTTGTGTCTAGCACCTGTAGCCACTGAAACCCAGGCAGTGCCCACAGCAAACAGGAGGCTGTGGAGTGTCAGCCAAAGGGAAGTTACATGTTTTGCAGAGACTGCAGCAGTTCTTTAGCAGCTTTAGCTAAGAAAGCCACCCAGCAAATCACTTGCTAGAGAAAGAAGAATGGGGATTTTTCTTTATGTGTGGTATCAGTTATCAGTATCCAATTTTTTTCCTCCTTTGAACTTCTTCGTACGTGTCATTTTGATGTCTACAAATGGATGTATGTGATCTGTCAAAGACTGTTGCTGAGGAGAGGTAGATGTGTGCTCCAACAATTTATGAAAAGCTTAATTTGACTTAATGTGGGAAACATAATTTAGAAGAATTTTCAAGGTTTTCCAGAAATCATTTATGCCCTGGTTTGGGAGAAACATGTGTGTCTGTAAGTGTACTGTGCAAGCTGTGTTACCAGAAGGCTTTGGTGGTTGAAAGTGTAAAAATCCCAGGGCACACACATAGTCAGGTCACTTGTGCATGCTGTTTTGATCCGTGTCACTCCTAGCCCCCCTGGATGGTAACTGTGATCTTGACTTGGCTTGTAGGCTTTGGCTTTACCTCTACTGCAAACCAGGTAGGGCCAGGGCTTTGCATGGGCACTTCCCTGTCCATGCTGCTTCTTTGTGAGCTTTTGTCTGTGTTGAGTAGCATCTCTCATGCAGTGTTTGGACACAGCTCAGAGGTGGCACAGGCCTGGGATAGTCTGGAAAGGGGCCCATGTGTTCTGTGAGGAGAGAGCTTCACCATTTGGTTGTGAGCTAAAACCACAGGGAGAGAAAATTGACCCTAGCACATTTTATTTACTGTTATTGTGACCTTACTTACAGCCTGGGTATTTTCAGAGGTGCTCTCCAGAGCTGCTGATCCGTGGCAGATGGGGGAAGTAGGCTTCCTATTCCTTAGTAGCTTTGCTGTAGCCATGAAGGACAGCCAGGGGCACCGTGCCCTGCCTCACCCGCTGCCTCCAGCTCCCCAGAGCCAAGCAGCTGAACTGTTTGTCTGTCCCAGACAGGCATGTCACCATCAGATCTGGGTGGCAGGAGTGCAAAGAATTAAAATACTAAGTGAAAATTCCATGCTGTGTATACTGAAAGAAATTTTCTGAAAGAAATTTCAAACAAAACATGGTAAAGGTATTTTTCACCAGCACTCGCAGCAAAGTCAACGAGGTTTTGAAAGTGGTTGTTCTCATTGCATGTGAAGCTGATTTGTGTACCTATGTGAAGGTACACAATAATATAAGTACCTTATTTTTATACCTGTGCAGTTTCAGGGTCTTACTCTATATGAAAGTGATTTTAAATTCTAATCCCATACTGTGGACCTGCACCATTTTGTAGTTTTTTACTATTTGCTGGTGCTATAATTCTACCTTCTGTTGTAAATAATCAAAATTCTGAACAAAAATGGCTTGCTCTGTTTTTTCTGTAGTCATCTTGACCTACAGTAGCAGAAATTGCCAATGATGATGTCCTCTCATGTTTAAGAAGTCCAAGGACAAAACAGTTGCTTTATCCATATTTCATTTCTGTATAATACCACAAAGTCTATCATACTAGGACTTGCTGAAAGATACAGCTAATTATGATGCTAATTAGGATACACACAGTTTTGTAATAGGAGGTACAAAACAGTATAGGATCATAGAATTTTTTAGGTAGGAAAAGAAATTTAAGATCATTGAGACCATTAATCAAAGAGCTCTTTGCATCTCATCTTATTTCTGACACAGATCTGAGGTATTCTTGGATTATGAATAACCAATTTCAAAAATTCAATTAGAAGTAACATGGGTTGTTAGTGAGCAGGGAGAGTGTGCAAGAAGTGATTTAATACTGAACCCTGAAGCAATGAATAACAAAGTCCTTAGTAATGCCTTAGTGTTCTTCTATAGAAATTAGCATACAAGACAATTCAGCTGTGACATTGAATCCTCTTCTGTGTATTGTAAGTCAAGAATGAGCTAGCCTTGATTTTTGAAAATCTAAATTACAAAAGATGAAGAGTCATCGGATGGACCTACAAGGAAAAACTATGTTACTTGTGTTTTTCTCATATCTTGACCCTCTCTTCTCACTTAGAAATGCATTATTGTAATTTTCAGCAGTAGTGTTTTCTCAAAAATTGGTATTGCAGTCATACTTTGTTGTACAGTAAAAGAAAGACTCACTTCCTTGTCTGAGTATATGGAATGCCCTGGGGAGATTTTCTGCAATGACTCCACACGTAGTAAGTCAGGAGATCTTCATGGGTTAACTGGTTTTGATTATTCATCTTGCTTAAAATACAAGAAAATAGGCCTCAGTGATTAGTTCCTGAGACAGAGAAACCATCTGCCTTTTTTTCCCCCCTGCCATTCCTAGGATCACTTCAGGATGCCTGCCTCAAGCCAGCAGTTATATCTGGCTCCTTCTCCCCATTTTTTTAAAATTTACAACTAGTTTTCAGTTGAAGTCATTGCTCTTGGTTACAGAAAAGAAATTTAAAATTAAATTATTCCAGTGTAGTAATTGTTTCATTCAGTGCCATGGAAATTTTAATCTTATCCACAAGATATTCTAATTAAGTAGCTCAACTTTTCAATTCCTGAGCACTTTTGCATCAATTTGAGGAACTTTGAGGTAACCAGTCTACAGAATTAAACCCAACAAGTGTGGAAGGGAAAAAAAAATTTATGTAGACCTTCAAAAATCTAGGTAGACCTTGTAGTTCAAAAACACCTTTTTTTTTTTTTTAAGTGCATGTATTTCAAACAAAGCTAGGCAAACCAACTGTTTCACTGACAGCAATGATAAAGCACTATCTTAAGTGTACAGTAAAACCAGCTATATAGCACGGAAACACAAAGCACAATGTGTCATTAGATGCTTCACTCCAACTATCTTGTAGTGGTTCCTTTCTTCTTTTAATGAACAAATTTGTCTCATTCCCCACTCCATTTCTATGAGGAAATTACAGTTGTAATCTTTGTAAGATTATATTTGTAAGAAATTATGTTTGTAAGAAATTGTTGTTGTAGTCTCTGTGACTATTTGCAATATTAATCCTGTTTCGGGCACTGTGTGCCTGGTAACAGCAAAACATGATTATGAATATTTCAAACTAAACCAAACCCTCACTGAGACGTGTTTTCAAATCTGCTGTGATCACTGTACATATCCAGCCTAGGCACACAAAGATTGGCTTTGTAGTGCCCTCTTCAATTCTGCTTCCTCTTCCACTTCCACCCTCCTCTCCACTTCCAAATAATAAACATAAAAATAAGGTCCAGAGCAGTGAAGATCTCAAATTAGGATGACAGGTGGAGTTGAGAACTGACTCGAAGTGCTGTGTTAGTGCTTAACCTCAGGGTGTGGATATCCTGCTTGCCAGCTCAGCTTCAGCATTTCTTCCACTTCTGGAAAGGAGTGAATTATAGCTGATATTTCACAGTAGAGTGAAGCCACTCATCTTTGAAAACTCATGCCTTTGCCACCTAGTTTGCTTTCCAAAATCAATAAAATACTGTGTGTGATACCCTGATGGGGAAGAGCTTGAGGCAATGTAGTGAACTGCAACGAGAGGAGGCAGCTGGCAATTTATCATGCCTGCAGTGACGGGAGGCTCTGCTTGAACTATGGCTAGATAACCTTAAATGTGCATGGAAAATGTGGAACTTGAAAACACAGTCCACCAAGAGGAAGAGGATATCTCTGCAAATCTGTCATGAAAATAATATTTTTAAATAAAAATAATTTAAAGTTTTGTAATTTGTCATAAAGCTTATGGTTTTGAGGAATTTCCTTTTTTAGATTTGAGAGAGCAGTAAATTTTACTCTGCTGTTCTGTTCCATGCTCATCCTTACTGAAATACCAAGTTCTTAATTAGGCTGAGGGCATTGTGAAGCAATTTAGCCTCTATCATGTTTCACTCGGAGTTATTTTTGTATCTATTTGCAAAATTCAAAATGTGTAGGGAAATAAGATATAGCAATTTCAGCATCCTTCTGTGCCCAAGCTTGTTTAAAGATCAAGTTGGCAAAGCTGAGCAAGTTTAATGCTGTTTGGACCTACTATGTCTGATTTCAAACACAACGGCATCAGCCTGATTTTCCAGGGAAGAGCTTTTCCCATTTATTTACAACTGTAAGGTTTGAATCTGTAGCTACTTGACATTTATAGATGGGAGGCTAGAACTTTTGTTTACTTCATTGTTTTTTAAACCTGAGCAAGGATAAATAAACATAATTACAAATTCTGCTCACATAATGCCATAGCAATGTTGGCATGGAAATTGTTCCTAAAATAAGTAACAAATATTTCTCACACTGAAGACATTACTGCTGCAATATGACTGTTAATGCAATCTAAACAATCTCTAGGCAAACTCTTTGATGTCCAGTGGCATACTAAACATGCCAGGTATGTATTCCCAAGTACAAATTCATGGAAAGAAGAGTTTTGAAATCTCTGCCTTCACAGTGATGTTTAATGATAAAACAAAAACAAAACTAACAACAATAGATGAAAACAACAGTTGATTAATGCAAAACAAAAATAACAGAACAATATTGCTGATGTAGGTTTGCACTGAGCCTACATGTGTTTTATCATTACAAAGTGTATGTTTCTTTAGATTAACAAATCTTGACACACAAAATATTGGAAAAAAATATATGAAAAGTTAATCATAGCATAAATGCACTCCACGCATTTGGAAGAAGACAGCTAACACTGTCAGTAATGATCCATTGTTATTTCTGTTTTAAAAATATCGAGAATAGCTTTAGACACACACAAAAAAGTTCTAATTAAGCTCCTAATTAAATATTTAAATTTTAAATCTTACACTCTGCTTTTTTTAAATTCTCTGATATGCCTTCTACTTAGAGGGCTGAATGAACAAGTTTTTTTCCTAGATAAGGGTCAGCTTTCTCTGACTAAAATTGTCCTACTGTTAGATGCAGTGATAAAAGCACAACGTTCTCAGTCAAACAACTTTTGTGGAATTATCTCTGCTGGATACAACACTGGGTCAGTTGCCATTTTGTAGTCGTAACATAATAATTAAAATTTGCTGCAAAAATTCTTAATGCAGGTAAATTTTGAACCACTGAGAGACTGAATAGGTGTTTTTCCTGCCTGATTTTCTAAGACGTTTGTTGCAATATTGTTTCTCATATTCCATACATTCTGTTGGCTCATCAGTACAATTTGATCATTGGAACTGTAAATTAGCTGTTCTGTTAATATGATGCCAGTTTTTGGGGAGAAGCCTCCCAGTAAATTGCAGTGAAGCTCACTTCCAGTTTCTTGTTTCAAAACCGCCCATCAACTGTCAAATTTAGTTTGGGGAAAATATAGAAACAAAATCAGATCTCAAAAGGTACTGGGCTTTCCTCTGGACTTTACATCCTACCTGGCCAATTTGAAAACATATTTTATATGTCTGGAAGATTGAGATTAATCCCTATTGCTCTGTCACTAATATAACTAATGCTGTGTGTCAGCATCCTGTAGCTACAGGTTCTGAAAATCCTATGTATGTAAAGTAAAGGTGGACTCATTCTTTTATAAATAATCCTGCTTTCAGATTTAAAAGTTTTTTCTAACTTCCATTAGGGTTTGATAGCACACAGACACGCAGTTAAAATCTATACAGTTATTGGATTTGTTGTGTTCTGTTTTAATTTAAAATGCAAACAGTATGATGAATGTGGTATCTTCAGTCACGCCACCTGGCTTACGAAGCAAAGCCAAGCCCAGTGACAGCTAAGCTGGACTGACTCCACTAAAATCAACAGAGAGACTCCCACTGTCTTCAGTGAGCAAAGAATCATAACTTACCTAAGTTAGGAAACTAATAAAAAGCTCATGTGTTTCAAAAACCTAATGTGTGTTACTCATGTACCAGCCTTCCTCAATAGATCAGGAAAAAATGGGAAGCACTGTGCTAGCAGTGGAGTTTTTTTCCTTTAGATGATGAAATCTAGGTCGTGCAACCTGTCACAGAAACATCAGGTATAATATACAGTCTCTTCCCATGCAGTCTGTGATATATAGATTTCATAAATAAATGCCTCAATCCTTTCTATCTCAAACTTAATTGGTTGAGGAAGTACAGTCTATTCTTTGTTTAAAATTAGTGTTATTGCCATATCACACTACTGAATAGCTCTTATGCTCCATCTCAGAACTGGTTGTTAATATAGGCTCTTTATTTATTACTAATAAATCTTTGGAGGAAGTCTTTACGTGCAAGTAACACAGGTATAAGTCCTACTTAGAATAAAAAGTATTTTAACAAAAGAATTGTAAAAAATGCAAGTACCAGAATTCTTATTAGTTTCAAAACAAAAATCACACACATTGGCCCTAATCCCTTGCACCTCTGCAAACCAGACTCTTTTGCCACGAATGGGACATTAAAAACCAGCAACTATTGTTACACATTTGACTACTCTTTACATACAAGCAATAATAAAATGGAGAATGGAAGAAAAAATGTGCTAATGTTTAATTCTATCTTTTTCTGTAGCAGTATCTTTAATTATGCAGAGCAGTTAATGGAACGAAGTAGCCTGAGCTATTTTGAGAGCAGAAGTTTCCTCAGTGTTTAAAAATTTGGCTTCTAGACAGTTTTGCTGATAGTTCTGTAAAACTTTTTTTGGCAGCTAGGCGATGGTCGCAGTGCGTCTGCATTTGTTTTTTAATCACAGTGTCATAGCCACATTTTTCCAGTCTAGTGAAGCAAGAACGGGCATGCAGATTTAATTTGTTTCTGACTCCAGAGGAGTTTTTAGTTGGCTAAATGTGTTTACTATTGTGTTACTCTCAGCCCCAAGAGTTGCCTGAACAAAGGACCGCGTTCCGCTCCCCAGCTGTAAATTCACTTTTAGACGTTCGTCACACACAGAGGTTTCCCAGAGAACTGGGGCAGGGAGTGGCTGTTTGAAGTCTTGCACCTCTTTCCCTCTAAAAACACAGACCTCATCTGTTACCATGTGCCACACAGTCACCAGGTGACTGGCTTGCCTTATGAAATAAGTTGCTACAGACCAGCTCTTTTTTTAAAAGGGGCCAAGACAAATTCAACAGGATTAAACATACTAACAATCTGTCTAATGTAATGCTGATTTGTATGTGTTTCTTTGAAGGTCTATAATCGTACACAAAATTATTGCAGTTCTATAGGTTCATTAAATCATCTTCTAGATTTCCATAGCAGAAATCTAAATTCCTATGGGGTATTTCAAAACATCTATACAAAAGATGTATGTTTTAATATTACAAGATTGCTCATAAGGGATGAGAAATTTCATTTTTGTCTCCGCACATTGCAGAAGACCTTGATGTTTTTACATTTCAAAATAATACTAGTAATGAATAATGTTATAATTGGTCTTGTATTTTCCTGGCATGGCATTTTTCCCAAATATAGGATTTGAATATATGAGGTGCTATTCAGTTTTAAGCCCTAGATAGCAAATTCTGGTTTTGAAGCATAAAGTAAATATTTGACAGTCAATAGTATATTCAAAATGTATCAAATACCTGGGAAAAGATAGGATTTTCAAGTTTGACATGGAAATTTTTCGTATATGGCCAAATTTTATTGACATTGCCATCCATCCACAGTATATGGCACTGAAATAACAAGGTTTACTCTGATGTGCAAGTATCAGCACATGGAATAGCTTTGCCGAAATTTGAGGGTTTTTAATCAGTTCTGCTACTGCCATTTTTAAATATTGATGGTAATTAAGAGGAACTTGCATTTCACTAGACTTATGTCTCTCCTAGTCTCCACTGTAGTGGCTTACTGCCAAAGGAACTTTCAAGCAGCTGAAGGTTCTTTAGATATATTCATGCTATTAGATTATTTTAATTTTAAAAATTGAATATATTTCAAGAAAAACAATATAAAATCAGAATCATTTATATAGATTTAAAGTATTGTTATAAAACTAGAAAATGCTATGCACAGGAATAAAGACTAAACATTGAGAAGATGTTTATCTTTTGGAAATTTCAACCTGCCGGTTTTCTTAAAAGTTGCACTATCTTAATTAAGTTGCCCTAAAATCATAAAAAACTTGTGTAAGTATGTAATCTAGTTCATCCAGAGAACTGTAAACCTTATGGAAATTAATTTGTTTCCTGTCTGGTTTACTATGATTGTATTGTCACATATAAGCATGTGATTTCAATTAATCAGCAGGTACAGGACACAGGATATGTGCAGTGACATGCAGATTGCTGTAGGATAACTTACCTTTGAATTGATTGATAAGAGATCCAGCTCTAAGTTCTTAATTTTTTCTGCTTGGATACTTAAACTGCGACAGTGAAATTCCATCCCAACTTCGCCCTCCCTCCAGCCACCACAGCCCTTGGTTTTGTAAAATCTCCCTGTAGTTTTGGTCTTGCTGTAAGTTATGAGGCTGTATTAGGATGCCTCAACACTGTGGAAAAGGGCAATTATATTCCTCAATCTGTAAATATTTTTAAAGGAAATGCTTCTTGTCTGGAGGACACGAGTTTTCTTTGTACAAAAAGATACTTTTGGGAAAAGCCTGTAGTCATACCTTGCAGCTAGCGAAAGTTTATTTGAACAACTGACAAAAAGAAATACATCCACAGGTTATGACCACCAATAGCAAAGGCAAAATCAAAGGGTGACACAGTGTCTCTTTGGAGTGTATATGCATTTAGCTGATAGCATTTCTCTGTATAATAACCATGAAGACATGGCTGAGAGAAGGAGGAAGTCATATAGATAGCATCATCATCATAAGCTTCATACTAAGTAAGAGATATGTCTTTAATTGAGAAAAGATGATGCTTTATCTGTCACTGAAATGATTACTGAAATCTGTAGTTTGTCAGGATTGACATGCTCTTTCTCATTCCCATCAGAAGCGGTAATTGGAAACTTTCAGCAAGAAAGAGCATATTAATCTGTAGTCAGAGAAATCCAGTTTGCCGCCACTTATTTCACTTATCCTATGCAGAGGAAGATTTGATGGTGCCTTGTTTTCCCAGATCTCTTTTATTTTTAACAGAACCACAGACAACATAATCTATTTTAGAACTGGCTCAGGGTAAAAGTATTTTCTCATCTGAGCTGTACTCCCTCAAATTATAGATTTGGGATCTCAAGACCAGTACTATCACCAGTAATTTCTTAAAGTGTTTGGAGAACCTCACCTCGAAAGAGGTAAAAACAGCCCACAAACCTTCATCTGAACTCTAAATGACCGAGAAGTGACTTACAGTTCTGCCACTGAGTGTTTCACCAAATGGTCATACTAAATACAGTTATTTATTTGCACAATACATTCTTTCGGGATTTGACAAAACAATTTGGATAAAATAGAGACTGTCCCATGCTTGGGTGGAAAGTTTGACCCAAAGCATATATTTCTGGAGGTCAAGAGATGTTTAATAACTTGTTTTATTATAGTCGGATATGCCTTTTTATTTCTAGGATGCCATGAGAAAAGCCTATTATTTAAAATGAACTCACTAGAAACACCAAACAGCTGGAAGGATTCCAGTATAAAATAATCCATCTTCTCTGTGAATTTTTCCCCTTCTTTTTTATGGCTACCCAAAAATACACAGCTGTCTTTAGGCTTCCTCAAATATGCTGAGGAGCTTCGCCTTTGTAGGAAACTGCTCTATCATTCCCATTAGTGTGGAAGACACTTCTCCTTTTTCTCTGCAGATGTGAAATGCATTGATGGTCACCTCTTGTACATGCTTTGTCACACAACAAAGCATTTTAAAAGTACAAAAATGTGGAATAAAATCTCGTATATGCGCTTCTTAGTATCAGAACCAGGGAAATGCAGAAAAATTATTTTTTGTATGTTCATTGGTTTACAGGAGGATTAGAATTTATGGCTCTTAACTGTATATTCAGAATCTGCAAACAAGTGGTTAGTTGTCCTAAACTTTCTATGAACATAGTAATGAATTAGAATATCCATCAGTATTTTCATACTTTATTCCTAACTGCAAAGCATTCATTAGGTATGATTAATAATTCAAGAATAATCTCATTTTTAAACAATTTTTCCAAGTTTCTCTTCAAAAATCTTACTTTCTCTGTGTATGTTGAATTCCCACATGTTGCTGAGTCCAGTCATACAAATGAAAGTCAATGGATGTGCTCCAGTTAAATATTCAGGAACAGTGATAGAGAAAACCTCATTATGGTCCCATCTACAGGGCAGTAGGTTTTAATGCACTTGCCACTTGACAAAGGATCTGTTCTCATCGCTTCATCAATTACAGATTCTATGCTACAGGCAGTCCTAAAACTGAGCTCTTTTGAGCATTTAAAACAGGCAGGACCTGGTTGGCCAATACCTTTTATTTTGTCCAAAATGCATCAGGCTGCTTCTGAATATTAGCTTAATGATCTAGAATGCAAAACTGCTAATGGATCAGAGCATTCAAAGGGCTCTTGAGGAAGTTAGTAAAATGTTCTTAAATGTCTTATCAGGTCTGTCTTTTCTCTCACTGCAGCAATTCCTGAAGACAGGCACTTACGTTTGCTTTAAATCTTTCATCTTTTCAATTTACGCATAACAAACAAATAACTAGATGAAGGATAGTTTGCCTGAAGTTACTTAATCTTTCATAATATCATTAATCAGCACATATAACACATCTTTTCAGCTTAGAGAGCAAAGAGGCAAGCATCTCTCAAAACCAGCTTCATCTGCAGGCAGGTGTCAGTGGATGCTTTCAAGGTCGTTTCCCTGCCTGTCTGAGAAAACAACAATTGAGTTGTAATGTGATGTGAAAAATGAGAAGCCATTTCAGAATGAGAAAGTTGCAAAGTAAATGTTTTTTGTTTCTCCCTGCCTGTTTTGAAACCGATCTATGTAGTAATAACGCTTAGTTAAATATAAAGATTCATAGAGAAATGTCGATGAGGAATTGTATTTAAGTATAACTAAACTATTAACCTGTGAAATTGCAGGGCTACAGACTATTGCCAGTATATCATAAAGGTGAAACTAAGACTGTAATTACTAACGAAGTGGAGCCATCCTGAGAGCTCTCATAGAAATATTGTTTTGCAGTAGGTATCCTTAAAGTGTGCTGCTTTCAATTGTCATGGATGCTTTGGCTCACCAGCTAGTGAGTGCCATCCCAAGGAGCATTTCTGCTACTGCTGCATGTTCATTAAAAGAGATGCTTTAAAAGCTGAAGAGAAGACAGACTCAAATTAATAAAACTAAAATCCAGTCACTGATTTTAAAGGCAAGTCCCCTTTCCAGCCTGTTTCGAAAGTGGCTTCCTGATCAGTCAATTTACAGGTCTCAGATATACAATAGATTTCCAAGAAACAGGTAACTAATAGATCTGTAGTTATTTCTAGCACCATTATATCTTGAAATGTCCATTCTTGGGAAGGAACTAAAAGGTTTGCTCTTAAATTTTGCTCTCATAGCCATAACCTACTCAGTTCCAGTACATCTATGCACAGCGACTGAAGGGGTAATATGGAATCATATTAAGACACATATTAAGCTTAACATGAACATTCTGCCTTGAATGTATTACACCAAGTCCCTTCTTCTCCTGAAAAGCAGTGCTTCTTTGGCTTTCATCTAGATTTTCAGGAAAGAAATTATAGGCTGTGATAGCAAGACATCCCTCTGTACAAACTACTCAGAGTCAGAGTAATCATTTCAACTTTCTTGGACAAAGTGGCAAACCTGCATGTTTAAGCAAGTATGAAAATACTGTTCCCTCTCATTTTTAGGCCCCTGTGGAAATAAACATTTCTGAAGTCACAACCATACTTTCTCAGTGTGACTGTCACAGCAAATGTTGTTATTGAAGGTATAATAAGCTGTTACTTCTATGCTGCTCATACTGTTTTTAGATATGTAAGATTAAGCAGTTGTATAAAGATAAGTTTATCTAATGGTGTATGAAATGCTCTGGAATAAAGACCTGTATTAATTAGCCAAAAATTGATGCAACTAAATTAAGTGAAGACATTTCTACCTTCCATTTCTATTTTGATATCTTCTATTTGTGGTCTCTTTATGTTGTGTGTTTTTTTGGTTTTTTTTATTAGAGGACAACAATGGATGGTCTCTGCAATTTGATAAACATTATACAAAGGACAAATACAATAAACTGAAATCTCTGTATGCATTTCAGACAAAGACACCTGAGTGCTGTAAGTAATTACAGGTATTATTTTATTAATGATGATTCCTAGAAAGAAATACAGAGCAAATATATGCTTAGCAGGAAATTTAGTGCTGTTTCCTTTATAGTAAAGCATAATTAATATCTCAAATGAATGAATGCTAATTTGAAGCCAATTTCAGTTCCATTAAGGATGATTCATTTTCTGCAAGAGACGTGTCAAACATATTTTAATTAGTATATGCCAATTAGGAGGGCAATATAAATGTTTATCTAAATATGCTGATACTGCTGGAGAAACTGTAGAACTGGCATGTATTTCAGAGTGAAATGAAGGCAACATTGCTCCCAGTTCACTTCTTTGTACATCAAATGAAATTTACAAACCCCCTCCACTTATGCAGGTCTTTGCACAGACTTTTTGATTCTGCTGTTTACTATGATGAGCAAAGATTCCCTGACCCATTTTTGACCCATTTTCACCCATAGAATTGTGCTCCTTCTAGTAATAAGAGTGCTGAATAATCTAAAGAAGTGTTGTAAAAATCGCATGCCAGATTCCTGAATATCATGCCTAAGGTTCAAGAGCTTTTACAAGCTCTTTCACAGAGGTAATATAATTTTTCATGACCCTTTATATTTATTGTTAGATTCCTCCCAGGTCTAAATCAATTTTGTGAAAACATGTGTCTTAATTGTGTTTAAAACAGCCTGCTATGTCTGTCTTTATGCTCGCTGTTCTTTTTTACCATATTTCTTTTCTCCACGTCCCATCACATCTCATATCCCACCTTTTGCCCCAACCATGTTCTTGTTCTCCTGCAGTGGCTGGTGATGTGCCAGCAGAGTGTACCTGCCAAGGGCTGGAGGTCTTCTGTGATGGTGCCAAATTACGTGCTGTCCCATCAGTCTCCTCAAACATAACCATAATGTAAGTAAAGAAGTAACCTAGTCTCTTGCTCTGTTCAAGTTTGACTGTCAATCCTACAATTTTTTTCACAACCACAGCCTTAAAATTATTATCAGCTGATGCTTGGGAAGCACTGTGTCTCTCTGTTGACAAGTAATTTAATATTTTAAGTACAGATTTTCCTTACATAAAAGGGGAGAAAAGAAACTAAGAAACCAAAAAACTCTGTGAACTGATCATTTCATGTTTGTAACAGTGACTTGAGCTACAGTTTCAGGATATCTAAGGAAATCTACAAAAGAAATGCTTCCTTTTAAGACAAAATTCTTAGAACCTGTTTCTCATTCTGTGATCCTGCCAATATTCCTAGTCTGTGTTCCTGTCAATAAAGTCAATAGCCTTGAACTGGGTGGAACTCCCTGCTGGAGCAAATCTATTTAGTTCTCATTTGATGTCCCTGAATACGCTGTTATTTAAAAGGATTTAATTGGTCTGAGTCATCACACAGATATGTATGTGTAAGCCAAACTCTTTTTTAAGAGGCCAGAATATGGTTGATGCGCACTTGATTTGCACGTTGCTGTCTGAGAAGCAGTTTTAGGTGTGGTGAGCAGGGAGCAGCATCCCCATGTCCTTACCTGAGGATCTCCCCTGTAGATCCCAGTCATGGATTTTTTTTTTTTTTCCTGGGGACATGGATTTTTTTTTTATTATATTGTATTTTTCTTACTGTTCAAATAGATACAAGCATACAGAAAAACAGAAGTAGCATGTTCAGAGGGTTTCATGTTGCTTTTGTTATTTAGCAGAGTGAGAGCTGCCCTTATTAAATAACA
This sequence comes from Irena cyanogastra, assembly GCA_013397155.1. Classification (NCBI taxonomy): domain Eukaryota; kingdom Metazoa; phylum Chordata; class Aves; order Passeriformes; family Irenidae; genus Irena; species Irena cyanogastra. The sequence continues at coordinate 38,266 of VWZV01005859.1, read as the reverse complement.
AGAGCACTGTAGGAACCTGGAGCAGTAGTTTTACTGTATGCATTCATTTCTACAGGTCTCTTCAGAGGAATCTGCTAAGGAAACTTTCTGCTGATGTTTTCAAGAAATACCAAGATCTTAAAAATCTGTAAGGGAGTGCTATAACATAGAATACCTTTCTAGTGTCTTAAATATTCATCCTTTCCTTCCCCCATACATACATACGTGGAGCTTAACATTTAAGTAACAAAAGTCTGCTTTGTCTCATACTTTGGTACCTCATGTGTACCACCGTTTTGCTCAAGTACCTTGATTAGACATCTGTCTTTTTGCAAAACCATAATTTCTGCATATTCAATGTTTATGTTTATAGATTAGTTTACACAAAAAAAAATACTAAATTTTAATTTTGTCTGAAGGATGTTACATTCATAATAAACAGTAATATGCCAAATCGAATTTAAGTAAGTTAATTGATTTATTCTGGGAAAGAAAAAGAAAATTTGGAAACTCTCCGTTATCATGGGAAGCTCATTCCCATGGCACATGATTTTATTCCTAATTACATCTGGCACCGATTTGATAATTCTCAAAAAGTCAAATTATTATGGCAATACAATACTGTGTTATGTTTTCCAGTGTGTAACATACATGCTGTTCAAAAATCATAGCCTTTAAGAAGTTTTCTTTATATAGAAGTAGTGAAATAAAAATTAAATGTGGAAGTCTAGAGTAGAGATTCTATGCAACCTGTTCAAACTGCTCTTTCATGGGAACTGCGCTACACTGCAGCACCATCTTGTGTTCTGAAAGTTAAGTCCCATTATGTCCCTTAAATTCCTGTTAAGTCCCATTATGTCCCTTAAATTCCTGAAAGGTAAGTTTTCACTAAAAGACATAAATCCATACCCATCTGTAGAAAACATTTGTTTCTAATATCAACTTCACAGCCTTCTGACAGATAATTTTACATTTTCCAAAAGGTCTTGAGCAGTGTTGGGCAGAAACCCATTTTATAAAAGCCAATGTCCAATTTCTTACTGCTTTCTAGCAGGAATGCATCTAGATGCTTCATTAAGTGGAATTTGATTTAAAGTACTTATGTTTAAATATTATTCAGAGAATAATGTTATTATGCCTTAAAATTATTTGAAAAAGACTTGGCATTTGCAGTTGATATTTTTAAACTCATTACTTCCTCAAAGTAGTTAAAGAAATATGGACTTTAAAAAACAGTATCAGTTTACAGAAGATTAATAAGATTTGCTGTATATTTTTAAATGTATTGTCTTACAAATGCAGTATTTTAAAGATTCTCTGGTACCACAAAAAAATTCAAAATTTATTTTAATTTTACATTTACTGCGCAAAATTTTGGTTGCAGCAGAGGTCTGGGTAAACACAGAGATCAGGTCATACAGGTGAGCACTGCAAGGTTAGGACCTAATCAAGGAGGTTGCAAACCACGACTCCACTGTTCATCTTTGGTAAAGCAAGCATCCATTGGAATGATTTTTCTGATTTTGCTCTTTGTGGGAATTTCTTTAAAAACAGCCTTGCAGTCTTTCCAGCTATAGCTGTGAAATGGTTATTGTCAAATTCAAGGCGTAACAAACATAACACCTCCTTTTAAAGTATCAAATGTGCATTCAGTTTAGCAGATAGATTTTAATTGGTTACTTATGTTTGCTTTAACTTTGCTTGTTTAGAGAATAAATTGGTTTGGGTTTGTATCTTCTTAGGTATCTTCAGAATAATAAAATCAGAGCTGTATCTGAACGTGCTTTCAAAGGTTTATACAATTTGACAAAACTGTAAGTATTGTTTTTAGAATACTGAAGTCAAAAGCGGCAGGCAGAGTTCTGAGAGTCTCTCTCTACCCAATTCCATATTAGGAACTTGCACAGTGACCTAAAACTTAATTTCAATGGTTGAAATCAGAAAGCAAAGACAGATTAAGAGGTCTCTATGCAAATTTATCTGGCGGGACAGTACTTTGAAAAGACAAGCTGGCTCCATACTTCAGTCCTATTCCTCAAATCCTCAGAATGGAAGAAGGAGACGGTGTGGTAGTTACCCTGCAGAAAGCCAAAGAGAATGAAGAAAGAGTAAAATGAAAGCAAGAGCTTGTAATGGATGAAAATTCTTTAACACAGTGTTTTGGTATACAAATGCAATTCAAAGTAGCCAGTATAGGTGATGAAAGGAACACTTTTTTCTTTATTTTGCAGCAACTTGTTGAAAGGTGTTTCTGACTTTTAAGGGAAATGCTCAGTGAAAGATACAACATATAAATTGCACTGTTTGGTTCGGAACTTTTACTGCAATGTTTTCAGAAGGAAAGTTTTACAAAGCTGTACCTCTTATTCTTTCCATCACACAAGTGTGGCTGGTTATCTGTTATTACAGCTGCTGTTGTTATCTTCCCAGACCATTTATAGTGCCCCTCCCCATTCATTTTCAGCCTTTCTTTTTCCATTATTCTGGTATCTACATATATGACTAATATCCTTAGCAAAGACTGAATGGGATCCTGGAAACTTTCATGGAACAAATCACTCTACAGAAGGAAACTGGAAAGGATCTGAAATATGGCACAGTGAAAATACTTAGCTGGCTGTGCTTTCTTATGGATAAGACAAAGTGCTGTATGTAGTCACTCTTAAAATCCCCACTATAGAGAGTCCTGCCTTGCTCTCAAACAATGGCATGAAAATTACCTAAGTAAAAAAAATTATTAAAAAAATTGGAGTATTCATATGGTAAATTGTCAAGGAAAAATAATCTCAAAACTAATTTTTGTGCATCTGCTGCTAAATAATCATTCCATTCAGTCATCTTTGGTTGGTCTTTTTTTAGATACCTGAGCAACAACAAGATAACGAGTTTGGAGCCTTTTGTCTTTGCGGACCTCCACAGACTTGAATGGCTGTATGTTGTTTTCTTATTTGTATATTTATTTATTCAATAAATAATTAACTGATATATATTAATGTTTTTATTGCTTTCATTTTTGTGCATAGAATTACTTTAGACTAGCTAATAACTAAGAAACTCCTGTTATACTGTGAAGGGTAAAAATGCAATTGGCTTTGGTGAGAGCAGAAAATAATTCTTGAGTTTTAATGGCTTCAATGACTGATGACTTTTAACAATGGTAAACAATGTTTATTAGTAATTGCTTGTTATAAATGAATATGTTAAGTAACCTAGGTACTATAAAACAGATATTTTTGGGCAGGTCTTTTCCTGTAAATAGTGCTTAAAATGTCCAGACAAAATTACTGTCATAACCCAAAATATTGGCTTATTACTGCTTTTCAGAGAGATTTTTAATAAGTTATTAAAAATAAGGAAATAATATGTCTTACATTCTTCTGTGTGTTTGGGACTGTTGGATTGCCATAGAATTCTGTTAGGTTGTGCTACTTTGTTTTTACAGAGAATCCATTCAAAGTGTCTTGATCAAAGGATTTAAAAACTTCAAAGGAAAACACCTTTTTCTAAGTTGAAAGAAATTATTTTCTCTAAGTTACATGGGTTTTTTTATTAATTTCTTTTCTGAAAGGAAATTAGTATCTTAACCTGTCAAGGAATAGTGTGTTAATTTTTTTAAGTAGTTTGACTGGACTTTGAAGAAATTCACTACAAAGCTTGCTACCTTTTATTATCTCTTCAATTTAAGACTGAAGTCAATTATCAATCTGATACACATTTTGCTGTAATTTATAGGATAATTGAAAACAACAGGATAAATCGGATCTATCCATTAACATTCTATGGACTCAAATCCCTTATTCTTCTGTAAGTATGAAACAAGATAAAAAAGGTGTTATTTAAAAGAACAGAATGGGAAGGGCATGCACATATAAAAATCCTTTTACACTGACTGTGCTTGCTCACTCCAGAGTGCTGGCAGTAAGCTTTCCCTTACCCCAGACAAAATGTGCTAGAGTGGAAGGATTTTGGCAGCAGCGGACACATAGTGTTTGGAAAAGTATAGGGAGAAGGGTGGGGAAAATGATAAAATGTTTCACTGAGAGGGCAGGATTGAGGCAGCTGCAGCACTGGGTTCCAGGTGTCCTCCAGAGCCATGGTGGGACAGGAGAGGTCCCATAGCTCCTGCACCTGGTGGCAGCCCAACCCCCCTTCCCGAGACCCTGTCTATGATCTGCCACTGCCCTCTGCAGCCTGAAAGATGAGGGACCCTCTTCTCCTGCATCCCAGAGGGAAACCTCCCTCCACATCCCACTTCCTCCATCACCTGTAGAAGTTACATGTTCTGACTCAATAGTAGATTTCTATTGGATTTCTACATTTCACTTTAATAGCAGTGAAGTGGAGTGAACATCTTCCCTTTACCTGGTCATTAGCAAGCTAAGGATAAAATACTGCTGCACAGAAAGGGACAGGGAAAAAGAATATTTTATCCTTTATTTAAGGATAAAATGCTGCTGCACAGGGAAAATGGAAGTTGAAGAAAATAACACTACTTTCAAATGTATTCAAGATTGGAATGATTTTTTTTCAGAAGTACATAAGCGACATGAATTTTTTTCTATAATGCAACTGTGCAAATATAATCAGCTGTACTATTTCTCTTTTTTTTCCTAGAGAGATGATGAATAATTCTCTTCCTCGTTTGCCTGATAAACCTCTGTGCCAATACATGCCAAGATTAAACTGGCTGTAAGTCTACTTTATTCCACTAGAAAAATATTATTTTGTTGTCTTTGTATGGCACTTCCACACCACTTTTTCTTATGGGGTGCTGGATCTTGCAGAGTGTCTGCTGGGTCACTGCAGGGCTGATGGCCTGAAGTCATCAGTTAAGTATGCACAAGCATTACATGTCTGCCTCCCACTCTTCTCAGTCAAGTTCTGATAGTATTTTTCTTCAATTGCCTTAGAATAAGTGCCTGAGTTTATTTTCAATGACTGATGGGATTCTTTTATATCTCAGAGACCTTGAAGGCAACCATATCCATCATGTGAAGAATGCCACTTTCATCTCCTGCAGCACTCTAACTGTACTGTAAGTAATTGGATATGCTAGCTAGCCAGAGCGAGATGTGCTTGTACTGAACAGCCAAGTGATTCGTTACAGCTTATATAAAAGTTTCCTGAGTATTACGGTTATTTATGTCTTGAGGATATTAAATTAGAATGTTTGGTTTGAAGTGAGCACCGCACAGAATATCCACTGTTTATATTTTACAGCAAAGTTCAGCATTGAAATATATAACTAGACTTCACTGAGGAAACTTTGGCTGATACTACGATTTAGAAATTTTCATTATAACCTTTTTATTGGAGTCAAAGATCTCATAATGAGAACCAGCAAACATACAAAATATGTAGCTCGTTGCTTATTTTGATTGGCTAGTGGGTTGGCTGGCTTGTCAATTTTAGAATTTTCTCCAAAGTTTCTTCAGTGATGATGTAACCATCTTCAGAAAATCCCTTCTACTTTTTGGTAGATCAGTAGGCTCCATGGTGAGTGTCACTTTCAATTTTTAACTCTTCTGCAGTACTCATATTCTTGGCTTTCTAAGCTCAGGGGCAGATGAAATAAGGATGAATGAAAAGTTGCACAACCATGTACCTATGTCTGAGACATGATTAGGTCACAAGCCTTCCAGCTCCCTTAATCTTCCTCCTGCCCTCAGTCAATTTGCACCAGCCTTCCATGGATGCATATGTGTGTATATATATATGCAGAAGTACATACATATACAGGCAAAAAAAGTTATTCACCAAATGATAAAATGGCAAACTTCTAGATGCAATTAGCTTGTTAACTGAATTGGGCAAATATTTGAAGATGCAGAGAACAGAGAACTTTTAAAGTTCATAAAACCTTATATTCAAAATCAAATAGACACCAAGAAGAAGCAACATAAGTTTGTTTTACTCTTTCAGGGTGATGAGACGAAATAAAATCAGCTCCCTAAATGAAAACAGCTTTTCTTCTCTCCAGATGTTGGATGAATTGTGAGTAGATTTCTTCTCTTATTTGATAAGACACACGGTTTCGTGATTTATATTAGAAATGTCATTCATCATAATTTCTATTTCATATGACACGCTCTGGAGATGACATTCTTCCTTAGAGTGTTTTTTTAAAGATATATTGAGCAGGAAAGAAACAATCAATAAAATACATCATCTGTATCAATCATATTGGGGCTTTTCTCACATTATGTTCCCTGAACATAATAATATTAATTATTCTTGTATCACTACAATCTAGGTGCATGTGTGCCTTCAGTGTCTTTTATACTAGTTTGACAGTTTTGGTTGACAGTTTTTTTTCTCTGTTATTAGGATTTCTGCACAGTGAAAGTAAGGTGAAAGGTAGAGATAAAACATAAAAGTAAAGATGTGCTGTTTAGCCCATGTGGAAGCATTCTCATAATGAAAAAATATGTTTAATTAATTTGTAAGTTTCTGCAAGCCAAATTAATGGTATTTTACTTTCTTTTTGTTGGAAATAAAGCAATAAATTATGTATCTAATGGTATGTCTGAACTGATGAGACAAAGCAAGATCTGACAGATCTAGCTTCCCACTTTGTTTTAACATCATTCTTTTATTGTCCAGATTTATGATAACCCATAGAATAAATAATATCCTATTTGGCAAATAAAATTCTGTATATTGAAACTGCCAAACTATTCAGTAAAATTAGTGTCCAGTAAGAACTTACTGTAACCTGTGTGTTTCTGCAGAGATTTGGCTAGCAACAAGATTGAATCACTTCCTCCATACATATTTAAGGAACTAAAGGAGCTTTCACAACTGTAAGGATTCTTGTTTATTATTATACGTAACTGTATATTCCTAATTGGATATGATGCTTTCAGTCATATGTGTCAGAAAAGAGAAGAGCACATTTGTGCGTATGCAACATTTAAGCTCTGCCTAGAAAACATACCAAAAGCAATTCTATAGAGCATTATGTGCAGAATAGTTTTGTAAAAGATGTGCATTTTCATATCCCAAAAGACAGCAAGTTCAAATTCTACCTTTTTCTAAATCTTGTTAGTACATACAAGATGAGCTGTGCTAGCTCTGTCATGAGAAATTAATAATTTCATGGGAACACTTAACGTGATATTAGGATTTAACTTTAAAAGTTAAAGATTGACTTTGTTTTTAGAACAAGCAATAAGGAATGTGGCCAAAGCTACTTCTGTTGTGTTTACAGGAACCTATCTTACAACCCCATCAAGAAAATACAAATAGACCAGTTTGATTTTCTAATTAAACTCAAATCCCTGTAAGTATCAAGCTTTTATATTTTAGCTGTATTTTCTTTGTGATTTTGCACATCTCCCTCAGTAGCACACAATCCAGAATATGTTTTGTAAGAAATTGCCTCTCAAGAGTTTAGGAGGAGTTTTGCAGGTGCACTAACACAGCAGCTCTAACTTGAATTCTGCCCAGCAGAGCTCCTCCGAAAACTCTGAGTTTGCAGCATGCAGCATTGCAGCAACAAGCTTGCAAATCTGAAATTATCCTGCAGTAGATTTAAGTACCTCTTCACTGGTCACTTCACCTCTGAAGTAACCAACTTGGTGTATAGCACAGCATTGGTTCTTGTCAGACATCGCTTCAAAATCATAGAACAGTTTGTTTTGGAAGTGACCCTTAAAAGTCCTCTAGTTCAATTCCTCTGCAATGAGCAGGGACATTTTCAACTAGGTCAGGGCTCAGAGCTCTCTCCAGCCTGACCAGGAATGATCCTGGGCATGGGGTATCTACCACTTTTCTAGACCACCTATTCCAGTGTTTCACCATCTATTCATAAAAAATTTCTTCCTAATATCTAGTCTAAATCTGCCATTTTTTTAGTTTGGAGCCATTACCCCTTGTCCTATTGCAACAGGCCCCACTAAAAATGATTGTGGAGATGAAAAACCAGATGTTTTCTTGGACAGCAGTGCAATAGGAGTTTGTGATTTGACCTGATATGATTACATGTGAGCTGTAGCCAGCAGTACACATACCTTTGTTGATCAGACCAGCTTCCTCACAGTGACTGGAACACCCTGGCCAAATTCAACTAAATTTGGTAAATGGCTGATGAACTGAAAATACTAAATCTGTATAAATGTCATGAAAATAAGCAGCTGAGCACAGAAAATAATAACCAATTACCTCCTTAACAGTCAAGCTACAGCATGATTTTATCCTTTTGTCTCTTATTTAACACCAAAGAACTCATACAACTCAGTGATCATGGACTTCCACCTGTTTTAGTTAAAAAACTCTTAAATTTTGAGATGGATCAATAGGCAACTGTATTTTGGCAGTTTGTAGAACACCAGTTCCCTCTTCATCTGTTTGAAATAGTAGAAATAGTTGCAGAAAGCACTCCTGAGGATTCATTGCAGCACTTAAATAAAAGTAGCACACTTCCATGTTGAGGCTTTGTCATGTCTGCCAGCAAAACTGCCCACCTACCCACATCAACTAACCAGCAAATTTATACTTCTTACCATTTTTGCCTAAATGTGTTCAGAACTCACAGGAATATTACATTCAAATCTTTGAACAATAAATCCAAATGAGGGTCCCCACAAGGAGAACCAAAGACCCCCAAGGAGTTGCACATATAACCAGAGAATGGGATGGACTGGAAGAATACAGAACCTGAAGTTCTAAAATAACATCTTACAGAGTTAAATTTTATTGATCTAGCACTGCAGGGGAAAAAATATTGCTGCTTTCCTATATATATAAAATTTAAAAGAAGGAATCCCACCTGAGTGTCACAAAAAAGCCAGTATTTTTTTCTTACATGCTGTGTTCTGCGTCCCAGCTTCCTGCTGTTTTTGATGTAATGAAGACTGAGTTCTTGGGTTGGTTTGTTTGTCCAGTACAGCACTCCCTGGGATAAAAGAGAGAAGAGAGGTGTAAAAATATCACTACTAGAACAAGTTATTGTTCTTTCAGACATGATGAAAGAACATCAGTAGAATAGTACTTTGAAAGGGCGACATATTAATCAGACATTCATGAATTCTCATGACTGAAGCTGCATTAAGAGTTTTCTTCATGAAACTGGAAGAACAGTGAGTTTATTAAAATTATTTGCAATTCCTTTTTGTTCCGCTACAGATTTTATGCAAACTTTTTGGTCAGGTTTCAAAGGGTTGATAGATTAGATGCAATAAAGTTCTTATCTAGTTTCCCGTAATCATAAAATCACAACTAAATGCTCATAACATTTGGGTTTTTTCTACTGGGAGTCTATGGCCTTTTACTGAGAATGTATTTTTACAGCAGCTTGGAGGGCATTGAAATTGCAAACATCCAGAGGAGAATGTTCAGACCCTTGAGAAACCTTTCCCACATGTAAGTAGATTATTTTAGAAAGTTTGCTTTCTTTGGCCTGAATTTTACAGTTATGGAATGCTGGATAATTGAAAACAAAGGTGTATGAAAAGGAGCGCATGAATAGTTGTCAAATTTTGAGCATTTTTGATTTATTTTTCTTTTTTCAGAATATGTTTTCTGAGTGGTTACTAGAAAGTTTTGATATTCTGACAGCCAATCTAACATGATGTCTCATCTGTTTCTCACAACCAGATATTTTAAGAAATTCCAGTACTGTGGGTATGCTCCTCACGTGCGCAGCTGCAAACCCAACACTGACGGGATTTCCTCCCTCGAGAATCTTTTAGCTAGCATCATACAGAGAGTGTTTGTCTGGGTTGTGTCTGCCATTACCTGCTTTGGAAACATTTTTGTTATCTGCATGAGGCCTTACATCAGGTCGGAGAACAAGCTGCATGCCATCTCCATAATGTCTCTCTGCTGTGAGTATTCCACATCTAGAATATCTTTTTAGTCTGCTTGTAGCGTGTAGGGTATTTGTTATTGTAGTATAGTGACATATTTCCAGCATTGAATTAACTCTACTTTCGTGACATTGCAAATGAAAACACAAAATGCCAGACCAAGAGGTCTCATTAAATGCTGCCCTTGGCAGCTGGGACATTCCAAAGGTTTCACATTTGGTTTTCATGCCATGGGAATTCTGACAAATTCCCACTTTCTTCAGCAAGAAGAAATAAAATTCCAATATTTCAAATGCCCAAAAACCTGTATTTTACCATGCATTTCTCAGTAAGTAGCAATTTCTGCCTGTAATTATTGTATTCAAATATTCTATTCTTTGCACAAACAAAATTTGTTTATGCAAATATAGAAAATTAATCTATCCTAGCTCCCCAGTATTAAAAATTGGGGTGATTTTTTTTTATTTTAGTCCTGAAAGCATGACAAGTTTATGAATGAGCTACTTGGCAATACAATCACTACAGTCCTGAGTCTCTCAATACAGGAAAGTCTGTAAGCATTGCACAAATGCAATTAGATGCATTTTGAGAGGTAGTTGTCAACATTGTATAAAATTATTGCTACTTTTCTAAATATATCTATAAAATCATCAACAGCATGTTGGCAATTTTGAAACTTTGTTTTTCCCGTAAAACAATCTGAATACTACACGAAAATTCTAGCAAAATTCCCAAGAAGCCTTCAGTTCTGTGTTGACAGGTCATCTCCCCTTACTACTCTTAGAAGACTATGCACATGAGTTTCGAGCAAACATAAGGTGGAGAAAATAAACTTAGAGATTACCTACTTCAGGAAAATTATCTTAAACCCAATGTTAATATAGAAATAAATAAAGAAACAAGACCTAATAAAAAAGCCTCGCAAGAATATTTCTATAAATAAAGCTGTATATTTTTCTATTTGCAAATCAATTTTACCAGAGCTTTAAAAAATAGAAACAAGTATGAAACATGGACTGTCAGTCCAAAGGGAAACAAAAAAAAGAAAAAGTAATATAAACTTATACTGCCTTAATTGTTATTCATAGTAGTATTCCAGATGTAATATTGGTTTTATATCTATGTAGTAGCTCACTTGTAAGTGGATACTTATATATATATTTGTGTGTGTGTGTGTGTGTGTGTGTCTGTTTTCCAACGTACATATATAGAGAGAATGGGAAATTCAGATGTGTAAATAATGATGTTAAGCACTGTGCCCACAGGTGCTGACTGTCTGATGGGAATATATTTATTTGTGATTGGAGCTTTTGATCTTAAATATCGTGGAGAATACAACAAGCACGCTCAGTTGTGGATGGACAGTATTCACTGTCAATTGGTTGGATCGCTGGCTATTCTGTCTACAGAGGTGTCAGTCTTACTGTTGACTTATCTGACGTTGGAAAAATACATCTGCATAGTTTATCCTTTTAGGTGTTTGAAGCCCAGAAAAGGCAGGACAATTTCCATTTTGGTTCTTATCTGGATAATCGGGTTTGCTGTTGCTTTTATCCCACTGAGCAATAAGGAATTTTTCAGGAACTACTATGGCACCAATGGCGTCTGTTTTCCTCTTCACTCAGAACAATCAGAAAGTTCAGGAAGTCAGATTTATTCTGTTGTGATTTTCTTAGGTAAGTTGCTTTTCTTCTTCATGTATTACTAGAGCTGCAAAGGAACCAAGTTTTCAAACAAATAAAATAGCTGTGATGTTCACACCTCCCTGGATCAAGATGCTCCAGCAAGCATTTAAAGACTATTTCCAATATAAATACTTTACTGTATCAGATGTGTACCTACTTACCTAAAAATGCATGAAGGGATAAGAAAGTAGAAAGAAATTATTGACCATTATGTTCCTGAATTAATAGACTATTTTAGGGAAGTAGAGCAATGGTAAGGCCAGAGAAGAACTATTTAATCGGATGGCAGCCATTTGCCAGTTATCACTGAATAAAATGAATACCTGAGTAGTGACAAAAATTCAGTCTTCAGATGAGGACAGACTCAGATTTTCTGGCCACTTAATTCCATGGGACTAGCAGTTTAAATGAAATATTCTTCTTTACTACCCAGACTGCAAATAGGTGATGTAGAATTGCCATTATTCTTTTAAGGTATAATTAATTTTAACTTTCAAACAGGTGTAAACTTGGCAGCTTTTATCATCATTGTGTTTTCCTATGGGAGTATGTTCTACAGTGTTCACCAGACAGCTATTATGGCTACTGAAATTCGGAATCATATTAAAAAAGAGATGATCCTTGCTAAACGTTTTTTCTTCATTGTATTTACTGATGCACTATGTTGGATACCTATTTTTGTTTTGAAACTCCTTTCTTTACTTCGAGTAGAAATACCAGGTATGTACTTTCTTTTATGAGGCTGTTTCAACAGTGTCTGCATGAAATGTTCCTTCTACTTCAGAAGAAAAATAATTTAATGAAATGAGCTATATTGCTGCAATTAACTTCATGTTCTATACCTATGCATATGTACACACAATATAATGAGCTATACAGTTTTGCTATTTAATTGAACTTTATTACTGTAATCATGAAAGATTAGCCACCTTTGGGTTACATAAAAAACTCCAAAATTCAAATCATTCAAGTCTTTCTGCATATAATACCTATAAATTGTACAAAATATATTTGAAAATGAAGGCTGAGTTCCACTGGATTTTCTCACGTTAGGACTTTTGCTGGTTCTGTTGCCTAAATGTCTCAAGACCATACAGTGTTTTCTATCTTGATTTAATAATGTAACTTATTCTGAAATGACTTTATTTTACAAGCTACAAGGTATTTATAGCTCAACTCATTAAGTTATATAAAGATCTGCTTATTTTCTACATGCTGTGAATATATTCTCATGTAAAAATAGTGTAACCTAGAAGACTAAAATTGCACCTTAATTTTTTCCTTCTCTTTGCAATACCAGTAGATGCCAGGAAAAAAGTTTCTTCGTGTGAGGCTTGTAAACCCTGTTAGAAAGGATATGTGAGCATGAACAGAACAATCAGCAGCAGTGGATTCAGACTCAGTGTACAGATGTATGTCACAATATCACATTGGCAAGAAAATGTTTCAGATGAGATGATTTAGCCTTATGTGCTGACCAGGCAGGTTGGGAGTTGAAATGTTCAAAGTTTGGACTTGCATCTCAGATGTCTGGAAGTTACACTGATTATGTCAAATATTCAGTTATTTTAAAAATCTTTTTAAATTCTTCTTCAAGAAGCTATCAAACTGCCTATGATATTTGAAAGAAAATATTGTGAAAAGTAGAAGCAGGTGTATTTTGAGTCAAGAAACCTTGAAGAAATCTTGCTGAATCACAAGGTGATCTTGGGTTCAGCAAATTAATATCCTGTGACAGATGAACCAGATTAAACAGTAATTACTCAGTTCAGGAAACTAAAGACAGGACAGCTAGCTGTCCGAATTGACACAAATTGCAAACCTCCTTTGATAGCATATGCTTTTTGTTGGTGATACATTGTGCCAGTTTTAGAACTGAGTACCTGCTTGCTTCCAAAACTGTAGCCAATGTGATGGGTGTCTACAGGAATGTCTTGATATTGCAACAAAGTTGTAAAAGTGGAGAGGGACATGGAGGGGTGTCCCGGAAGAAAAGAGTCAATTTAAGTTTTTCGTGCCTCTTGGAACAGTTTTATAGCAGTTTTATAAGTCAAACAACACAATAGAGGGCACCCACTGACATCTTTCAGCACTTTAATCCTGTCCCTTCTCCACTTGCCCCTCAGGTAACTTATCTCCGAAACAGTAAAGGATGAGAAAGGGGTGTTGTAAAGATGCACAGACTGACATAGGCAGACAGTGAACACAGAAACTCTTACCAACAGGAAAAGAAGGAAATTAGGAAGATGTATACAATGCTTTTTTTCAGGGGGAGGAATGGAGAAGTCCTGGTGCAGAGGAGAAAACCAGGCTCCGAGGGGATACGGGGAATGGAGGATAGTTTTGGAGGAGGACAGAACATCAGAGGCATCATTAGGACTGCATGTCATCAGTCCTGGGAAGAGCATAGGGAACAGAGATCGTGGGAAGAGATAAAGAGCAAAGCAGAGACAAAAGGTTTTGGGGCAAGATAAAGGGGCTCAGCCACAGCAAGAAGTATGTCAGGGCAAATAGGAAGCTGTGGCATAGAAATGAGGGATAAATGGAACTACTGGGAGAATAATAAAAGTCAGCTTTTTCAGGGAGTACTGGAAACAGAGGGAGATAAGAGGCAGTGCAAGTGTAACAGAAAGAAGAAAAAGAAAAGCACCTGTTGTGCCAGGAGTTCAGCCTAAGTGCAGATGACCTTCCCCTCTCTCCAGCAAGCTGTGCTGCATTGGCATCAAGTGCTCATGCTAACTAAAGAATGCAAACACTGGGATGCATATTACAGCTGCCTTTCTTTTTCCCTCCCTAAGGTACCATAACTTCTTGGGTGGTGATTTTTATACTGCCAATAAATAGTGCTTTGAATCCTCTTCTCTACACTTTGACTACACGACCTTTCAAAGAAATGATTCATCAGGTTTGGTACAACTACAGACAAAGAAGATCCAAAAGAGGTAAAGGCAGCCAGAAACCATACGGTCCATCCTTCATTTGGGTAGAGATGTGGCCAATGCATGAAATAACGCCAAAGGTTACGAAGCCTGTGCTTTGTACAGACTCTTCTGATGCTTCAGTGACTACACAGTCAACAAGACTAAATTCATACACATAATTACGTTTTGAATCCTCTTGGTGACATCGGCACTGTCAGCTTCACATCTGTGGGCTTGCTGCTTTACAGCCATGAGGAAAATGAGGGAGGTGTGACATCAGGGCTCACGTGAACCACCGCGGGAAGAAGAGGGAGCCATGTGTCTGTTTGCAGGTAGAACTGGCATTTTACCATCTCACAGCAGTACCTGACATTTTGACAATTCATCCTAGATCAGAATGAGAAATCAGTTGTTTGGGGTTTTCTTCTTCCAGAAGCCAAGAGTGTGGAAAAAATTTGAATTGTCATTTGAAACATCTCACCCTGAAAGCAGATTGTTTCAAAATCATCTATTTATGAGGAAGTGTGTGTGTGTGTGTCTGTGTGTGTGTGTGTGTGTGCGCATGTGTGTATTTTCTTTTTTCTTTTTTCTGCTTCTAGGTTCCCATTTCAACAGCTGATTTTTTAAGAGTTAATTGGTTTCCTCATTAAGAAATGTATTTTCTCCTCAAACTTCCTGACTGGCTCTATTTAGGCTGCATCAACTCTTAAAAAGCTTTAAGGAGCAATAGCCGTAAGAAAAACATTCAAATTTCATAATTAGGTCAGTTAACTATATTTGTCAAAGCCAAACAAGTGAAAATTATATTCCTCTTATAAATTTACAGACTATTTCACTTATGTAAAGGCAATACTGAAATTGTAATGATAGTTCTGACACAGTCACCAGGCTGGACAAGGCCTTGATCAGCCTGGTCTGCTGGGAGGTGTCCCTGCCCACAGCAGGGAGAGGCTGGGACTAGATGATCTTTAAGATTCTAATTCAGGTGGAACCAGAACTGTGGTGAAGAAAAAAATAAAAAGGAGAGGTTTGGTTTGTTTGTTTGGGTTTTTTTCCCAAATGAGTGTCCCCCAGCTTTAACTGCTGGCAGTTTCTCCCTTCCTACTCTGGAAAGACTGGACTGAGTATCCCTGCTGCTCTTTCCTCACTTTTCTTAACAGACTACCAAAAGCAGCTCATCACAGCTTGCAGACTTCAACAAATTCCAGTCTTAAGATGTCTCTCTATGTACAAGGGAGATGGTCAAATAGAAAATTATCAGTCTTAATAGGTGTCATGACATCTACATTTTAATCACTTTGTACATGACTGGATGCATTATAGTTAAAGTAATTTAAAGACCACAGCCATTCAGCACTTTTTGAAGCATTATTTTACTTCCCAGAATTACAAGGGCAAAATAAAAAATATCCCATCTGAAACAATCCTCTAGAGGCAGTTCCTTCACACATTCTTACTGAAGAGAATGTTTTCTATTATGAATTATTACAACTTCCCTTCTTCTTTCAGTACCGTATTCAGTCTGATGGCCTAGAAGCCCAAAAAGGTAAAAAAAAAGCTTTTTCTTTTTTGCGTTGATTTTAAACTATTTAAAATTAAGTTAAAAGATACTTCCAATGTTTGCACTTAACTTCTTAGCAGTATAAGAAGTAGAATTTTGAAAAAGTGTGACTCACACTTCAACTGTTTACAGAACTTTGGATTATCTTTGGATTTGAAACTGAAGATTGTTAAGCATCTTGTTTCCACTACTGTATGTTCTACTGAAATAAAATATTATCTGCTGAACAAAATGACTTCTTTTCCAAGCTATTTAGCAACATTTCGGGTTGTAGGGGTTAAAAACATCTAAGCAAAATCCTGCCACATGGATTGTCTTTAACTAGGACAATCAGAACTCAATTGAATGGAACTTCCTTACTCAGGGGCCAAGCCCTCTCAAGGACTGCAACTGCCTTTGGTGAGATGTGCAAGGATCCCTGACCTGGCCATTACTTGTTTTTCACTACACGTGATTATGGTTATATTCAATGTCACCCTTGTTTCTATCACTAACACAATCATAGCCAACACTTTGGAATTTTTGCAACATCTTTATTGTTTTGATAGGCAAGCTACAGTGGGTCTTTCTCAAAGTCCTATAAGTAAAAATAAGGCCTGCTAATAAGTCATGGGAGAGTCATGGTCTCCTGCAGCCTGCCATTGCATCTCAGCATTACTTTTTTCACAGTGGCTGGTGAAGGTACAGGAGTGTCAGGACAGCTCTTTATTGCAGATCAGCCGTATTTCAGACCAAAAGGCTCTTTTGGCAGTAAGCTCCAGACTATCAAACTAGTCACTGCTTAAGGCAAAGATAAAAAACAGGAACAAATACTGAAAAAGCTCTGAAGTGCTTCCCTAGCGAAGGGAGAACACATGTCACAGATTCTTTTCTAACTAATGTAAGCTTTTACTTGCAGTTCAAAATAATCCATCCTATCAGTAAACAATGCTGCTAAACTTCTACCCTGCAGAGATATATAGTCCAACACAAGGCACTTTATTACAAAAAAAGGTAGGGTAAAATTGTTTGCAGTAATAAAACATCTTGCAAAAAATAATCTGCAGCTTTATAGACATACATTGCAATACTGCTAAAAATAGTAAGGTTTGGAATATAGGATTTTCTACAGCTCATAAATAAGCCACAACTTGCCGCATTAGCCCATACTCATTTGAAGAAAAAGTGTGTGTAACAAAAAACTGAAGTTAGTTGAAGTTTCTCTGGGCTTGGCAGGGTTTCTGCTGGTGACAGCTCTTAAAAAGGAGGGCTGACAATTCTTTATCATAGGACACCACTTCCCTACCAGTAATGAGTTCTGAACGTAGCACACGTACTAACTTTGTATCTACCACGTTAGCACGAAAGAGAGAGAAAAAAAGGAGAGTACGAAATCGCTTGAGCTTCAACGAAGAATCTAAAAGTCAAAACCGATTCCCTAAAAAGTTTTTTTATTCGGTAGACTAACATAAAATATCCATATGAGAGCCCTCAAGTATTTGTGAAAGAACTCTGGGGGAAAACAAAACTCCACGTGAGCTCCCCAAAGGCGGCGGTCGAAAGGAACCCCACCGCAGTGCGGGACGAGCGGGCGGCTCGGCGGGCAGGGCCAGCGTCAGCCGCTGGGCTTCAGGGACTCGTAGCCCTCCCTCAGCAGGTCCCGCCACGTCCTGAGGAACCGGGCGTTCTCCGAGCACTTGGTGGCCAGCTCCTCCACCTGGGCCGACACGGCCGACGTCGCCTCCAGGATCTTCGCCAGTGAGAAGGCGGCCTGGAGGGACGGCAGAGAGGTTGGGGGTCGCCGGCGCCCGGCAGCGTCCCCGAGGGGCCCCGGAGCCCGCCCGAGGGCAGCGCGCCGCACTCACGTCGCCGATCTGCATCTCCACCTCCTCCAGCAGCTCTCGCGTGTCGCCGCCGGGCAGCTCCGGCGACCCCGACCCCTCGCTCCCGCCGCGGACCCTCCGGGGCTCGGCGCCGGGCGATCCCTCGGGCACCGCGGCGGGCGGCAGCGGCCCCGCCTCGGCCATGTCCCACTCGGCTCTCCCGCCCCTTGCGCGCCTCCCGCCCGAGCACCGCCCACGGCACGCCCAGTCCGGCTCCCGCCGAGCGCCGCCCGGGCCGCGGATGGGCTGGCAGCGGCGGCGGTCACCGCCCCGAGGGCGGCTCTGGGAGCTGTAGTCCTGCCGCCGGGACGGGACGGGACGGGGCGGAGCCGCGGCCGGGCGCGCAGGCGCGGCAGGGCCGAGGCCGGAGGGTGTGCGCGGGGCGGTCGCGGGAAGCGGACGGTGCCGGGGGGCCGCTGCGATGCTGTTCTACCGCTGCCCGTCCGCCGGCCGAGGTAACGCGCCGGGGCCGGCTGGAGGGCCCGGGGCCGCGGCCCGAGCTGGGCNACATTCAAATTTCATAATTAGGTCAGTTAACTATATTTGTCAAAGCCAAACAAGTGAAAATTATATTCCTCTTATAAATTTACAGACTATTTCACTTATGTAAAGGCAATACTGAAATTGTAATGATAGTTCTGACACAGTCACCAGGCTGGACAAGGCCTTGATCAGCCTGGTCTGCTGGGAGGTGTCCCTGCCCACAGCAGGGAGAGGCTGGGACTAGATGATCTTTAAGATTCTAATTCAGGTGGAACCAGAACTGTGGTGAAGAAAAAAATAAAAAGGAGAGGTTTGGTTTGTTTGTTTGGGTTTTTTTCCCAAATGAGTGTCCCCCAGCTTTAACTGCTGGCAGTTTCTCCCTTCCTACTCTGGAAAGACTGGACTGAGTATCCCTGCTGCTCTTTCCTCACTTTTCTTAACAGACTACCAAAAGCAGCTCATCACAGCTTGCAGACTTCAACAAATTCCAGTCTTAAGATGTCTCTCTATGTACAAGGGAGATGGTCAAATAGAAAATTATCAGTCTTAATAGGTGTCATGACATCTACATTTTAATCACTTTGTACATGACTGGATGCATTATAGTTAAAGTAATTTAAAGACCACAGCCATTCAGCACTTTTTGAAGCATTATTTTACTTCCCAGAATTACAAGGGCAAAATAAAAAATATCCCATCTGAAACAATCCTCTAGAGGCAGTTCCTTCACACATTCTTACTGAAGAGAATGTTTTCTATTATGAATTATTACAACTTCCCTTCTTCTTTCAGTACCGTATTCAGTCTGATGGCCTAGAAGCCCAAAAAGGTAAAAAAAAAGCTTTTTCTTTTTTGCGTTGATTTTAAACTATTTAAAATTAAGTTAAAAGATACTTCCAATGTTTGCACTTAACTTCTTAGCAGTATAAGAAGTAGAATTTTGAAAAAGTGTGACTCACACTTCAACTGTTTACAGAACTTTGGATTATCTTTGGATTTGAAACTGAAGATTGTTAAGCATCTTGTTTCCACTACTGTATGTTCTACTGAAATAAAATATTATCTGCTGAACAAAATGACTTCTTTTCCAAGCTATTTAGCAACATTTCGGGTTGTAGGGGTTAAAAACATCTAAGCAAAATCCTGCCACATGGATTGTCTTTAACTAGGACAATCAGAACTCAATTGAATGGAACTTCCTTACTCAGGGGCCAAGCCCTCTCAAGGACTGCAACTGCCTTTGGTGAGATGTGCAAGGATCCCTGACCTGGCCATTACTTGTTTTTCACTACACGTGATTATGGTTATATTCAATGTCACCCTTGTTTCTATCACTAACACAATCATAGCCAACACTTTGGAATTTTTGCAACATCTTTATTGTTTTGATAGGCAAGCTACAGTGGGTCTTTCTCAAAGTCCTATAAGTAAAAATAAGGCCTGCTAATAAGTCATGGGAGAGTCATGGTCTCCTGCAGCCTGCCATTGCATCTCAGCATTACTTTTTTCACAGTGGCTGGTGAAGGTACAGGAGTGTCAGGACAGCTCTTTATTGCAGATCAGCCATATTTCAGACCAAAAGGTTCTTTTGGCAGTAAGCTCCAGACTATCAAACTAGTCACTGCTTAAGGCAAAGATAAAAAACAGGAACAAATACTGAAAAAGCTCTGAAGTGCTTCCCTAGCGAAGGGAGAACACATGTCACAGATTCTTTTCTAACTAATGTAAGCTTTTACTTGCAGTTCAAAATAATCCATCCTATCAGTAAACAATGCTGCTAAACTTCTACCCTGCAGAGATATATAGTCCAACACAAGGCACTTTATTACAAAAAAAGGTAGGGTAAAATTATTTGCAGTAATAAAACATCTTGCAAAAAATAATCTGCAGCTTTATAGACATACATTGCAATACTGCTAAAAATAGTAAGGTTTGGAATATAGGATTTTCTACAGCTCATAAATAAGCCACAACTTGCCACATTAGCCCATACTTATTGTGAAGAAAAAGTGTGTGTAACAAAAAACTGAAGTTAGTTGAAGTTTCTCTGGGCTTGGCAGGGTTTCTGCTGGTGACAGCTCTTAAAAAGGAGGGCTGACAATTCTTTATCATAGGACACCACTTCCCTACCAGTAATGAGTTCTGAACGTAGCACACGTACTAACTTTGTATCTACCACGTTAGCACGAAAGAGAGAGAAAAAAAGGAGAGTACGAAACCGCTTGAGCTTCAACGAAGAATCTAAAAGTCAAAACCGATTCCCTAAAAAGTTTTTTTATTCGGTAGACTAACATAAAATATCCATATGAGAGCCCTCAAGTATTTGTGAAAGAACTCTGGGGGAAAACAAAACTCCACGTGAGCTCCCCAAAGGCGGCGGTCGAAAGGAACCCCACCGCAGTGCGGGACGAGCGGGCGGCTCGGCGGGCAGGGCCAGCGTCAGCCGCTGGGCTTCAGGGACTCGTAGCCCTCCCTCAGCAGGTCCCGCCACGTCCTGAGGAACCGGGCGTTCTCCGAGCACTTGGTGGCCAGCTCCTCCACCTGGGCCGACACGGCCGACGTCGCCTCCAGGATCTTCGCCAGTGAGAAGGCGGCCTGGAGGGACGGCAGAGAGGTTGGGGGTCGCCGGCGCCCGGCAGCGTCCCCGAGGGGCCCCGGAGCCCGCCCGAGGGCAGCGCGCCGCACTCACGTCGCCGATCTGCATCTCCACCTCCTCCAGCAGCTCTCGCGTGTCGCCGCCGGGCAGCTCCGGCGACCCCGACCCCTCGCTCCCGCCGCGGACCCTCCGGGGCTCGGCGCCGGGCGATCCCTCGGGCACCGCGGCGGGCGGCAGCGGCCCCGCCTCGGCCATGTCCCACTCGGCTCTCCCGCGCCTTGCGCGCCTCCCGCCCGAGCACCGCCCACGGCACGCCCAGTCCGGCTCCCGCCGAGCGCCGCCCGGGCCGCGGATGGGCNGGGCCGGCAGCTGGCGCGGCGCCGAGGCGGAGCAAAGGTCGCGGCTGAGTCGCGCCAGTGTCCGGGCGGGCGCGGGGCCGGGGCGAGGACCCCTGCCCGGGCCTCTGTGCGCCCGAAGGCGGGAGGACAGCGCTGTGCGTGAGCGCTGCCCGCGCCCCGGCTCTGTGGCACTGACGTGGGTTATTCACCTGCAGCGGGGTGCCTGAAAAGATGGCTGGGATTTTTGAGTGACGCTAGGTGTCACCTGCTTTAAAGGGTGAAATAAAGCAGCGGAACGAGTGTCCTTACTTGGGAAGTAGTTGTGGAGACAGCATCCCGACAGCTGTTACTGAAGAGCTGCCGCCGAGTTTCTCCTTGGGGATTGCCTGGCTCGTGCAGGCGTTTCCCATCGCGTTGCGAGTCCGTGAGCTCTCAATAGCGTCGTGGCCCTGGTACCTTGCGCTCCCTGGGAAAGAATCTGCCCGTCCAGCGTTTGCACCCACCTCTGTTATTGTCAGAGGTGTTCAGAGCAGAGTTTCACTTCTTTTGCATGTGTGCAAAATAATTGATTTTTTTATTTGTATGCTGTGTGATTCTTAGTGCCATCACTTATGGTCAAATAAAAAAAATCCTGAAAGTCAAGTTAAAATTTCATAATATATATATATAAGTGTAGTTGTTACCAACTGTATAGAGTAGTTGTTTGCAGATTCTGCCGGGTTGCAGGTAAAGGATAACTAAGAATCATGAGGTGGTATGATAATGGCTTTTATGTTGTGTTGGTTAGGTACAGAATTCCTGTTAAAGAACCAGTATGGATAATACTTGCTACCTTGCATATAGAGACCTCTGTCCTAACTCCCACCAGGCAGGGTTATGACACAGGATGCTTGTGCTGGCCTTGCCAATTGCCATTCTCAACTAAACATTTCAGTCAAAGCACGCTGGTGATTTTACTTATGTAGTTTAGCAGAAATACTCCACTTTATAGTACTGTTCTTTGTCCCTGAATAGAGTAAATTCTTTAAGGAAGGAATATTATTAGTTAAGGTACATTAGTTCACAGACCTTTTGACTGTAACTAGTTTTCTTATTAATGATACTAGGTTTTTTAATATAAATCACATATTTTTTTTTCTAAAAGAGCAAAATGATGACATGTAATAGCCCTTTGAAAAGAGTCCTGATTTGATAATTTGAAACTTTATTTTTTTTGTCCATTTGCTTACACAAAAGTTATAGTTTGTTCTTGCAACAATTACTATATCTGCAGCAAAGGTAATGATTACCTCTGTCTACTGTTCCTAGCTTTGCCTAAGCACACTTGGGTTCAAGTCTGTGCTTTTACTGCAGACCATGGCATGTACTTTAGATGAGCTGTCTTGTTTTAGTAGCCCAAGCTGTGTTTCTCAACATGTGTTGAGATGTCAGAGCTACACTTGCATGTCCTGTTTCTCTACTGTTGTTTGGTCACTTTTAATGCAGTCTGAAATAAACCTTTTGAAGTTCAAAATTAAATCAGAACTTAAAATGTGTTTCACCTGTGTATATACATACTATCCTGTGTCAGCTGTGCATAGCTGGCCTGTCTATTGAGTAAAGAATGCTTAAAGGGGAAACTTTTTTTTCCCTTGATAAAAAATTACACAGCATCCTCCTAACTTGAAAATTTGAAAATCTCTGTTTATGGTTCCCCATCTTCACATCACCTGGTAGACTTTGGGAGGGGAAAGCTGTCATATTTGTTGTGCTACTTGCATCTCTGAAGTTTAGACAAATTTGGAAAACTACTGATTTGACAAAGTTGTTTCTGGCTTTTGCAGCACGTCAGTGCTTTCGTGCTCTAAAGTTGGTAAAGCAAGATTGCCTATTATCACTGCGTGTCTCACGATGTGCCTCTACTGCCTCTGTGCCTCGCATAACTACACATTACACAATTCATCCTCGGGACAAAGACAAACGATGGGAAGGTAAAAACATTGCATTCTTTAAAAGCTGCTTTATTATTATTATTGCCGTTGATGAGTTTTAAAGACACTAAAATGTGTTGCTGTTTTTTTCTCTTCATGGAAATTCTCTACGGTTAAATGCAGTAGTAAAATTTCAAATGAAATTTTTGCTTACTATCTCACAATGAGTGTCTTCAGTGCTATAAAATAGTATCTGAAGAAACTATGCTTTTTTTTTGTAAAGAAAATACACAAACAGCTTTTGGTTTAGTGATAATCACAACAAGATTGGGTTCCATTCAGTATGTACCTGCTTGGTTTTTTTCAGTTGTTCTTACCATAAGGGTTTAGGTTTAGTGAGAGAGAGGTTGGAAGAAATTGGAGATTGGCTTATGTTATTATCATTTTTTTCTATTGAAGGGGTAAACATGGAAAGATTTGCAGAGGAAGCTGATGTTGTCATTGTTGGAGCAGGCCCTGCAGGCCTTTCTGCAGCCATTCGACTCAAGCAGTTGGCTGCTGAGCACAGCAAAGAAGTGCGTGTTTGTCTGGTGGAAAAGGCTTCTCAGATTGGTGCACATACATTGTCTGGTGCTTGTCTTGAGCCAAGATCCTTAGAAGAACTCTTTCCAGACTGGAAAGAGCGAGGGGTATGTATGAGCATGTAAACACCAAAGTTCGTCACTAGATTGTAATGAACTTCACATCTGATTCATTCTGGTATGATTCTGGTACCATTAGTAAATAGTGCCACTTTAAAATACATTGATGGAACAAAAGAAAAATTGGTGCCTTCTTTTTAGTCTGTTTCCTGTAGTTCAACAATGATAAGTTTTCTGTCTACACAGATATGCTGTGCCCTTTGCTCTTTTCTGTAGTAGTCCTGCTGCATATACACAATATGTCTGCTGCAGCCTGGGGTGCCCTGCACTTGCTGCCTTTGTACAAAATCCAGCTCCTTTGTACAAAATCCAGCTCCTTTGTACAAGCAGGAAGATGTTTGGTCCTTACCAATGACAGACTTGCTGGATCTGTACAATAGCTCTTCCCGGAGTTGGCACAGAGTACACTGACCTCTCTGCAGACGCTGTGGTGTAACAGAGGCCTAAGAAGACTTTGGGAGGGAGGTCCCAGAACCGTCATCTGATTTGCACCCAACTTCCTGCTATCTCCTGAGAGCTGCAAGAAGCCAGCCATCACTGATTGGTTTGCCTTATGGTGATAAATCTGCAAGTTGAGCTGCCTTCTTTAAAAAGGTCTAGAATATTGATGTAGAACAGGCCTGTGTACAATAGGTGTTATTTGCAAAGCCATATTTTTTTTAATCTCAGTAGTTTGTGTTGATTCTTGCCTGATGACTGCCTCATAAAGTACTTTATCTTCTCTCTTGTGATACCTTCCTGGAGAAGTGCTATACTAAACCTGTACTTGACTGCCAGTTTGATTTTGTTGTTTTTGTTGGATTGGCTAAGAAAATATATCTCTCTACTAATCTTCTATTTTCTTTTTTGTAGGCTCCGCTTAATACTCCTGTAACTGAAGACAAGTTTGGAATTTTAACAGAGACATCTAGAATTCCAGTGCCAATTCTTCCAGGTAAAGTTTAGTGAGGGAGAAGAGAGTCAGCTTCCTCTGTGTCTTTTTGAACTTCTCCCTGAATCAGAAGAAGTTTGATTCAGTGTAGTGCAGCAAGTGTACGTAGAATGTAATAGGTTACAGTGATACACTCTGTATAGGTGATGGCTCTGATAACACATGAGATTACCTTGAAGATACTAGCTGTAGATGTGACATCTGCTCTATACAGCTTCGCTTATTTTGCTTAGTGTCTGATGTTTTGTATGTGTGTGTGTCTTTTTTTGCCTAGGACTTCCGATGGTTAATCATGGAAATTACATAGTACGTCTGGGCCACCTTGTGAGTTGGCTAGGTGAACAAGCAGAAGCTTTGGGTGTTGAGATATATCCGGGCTATGCAGCAGCTGAGGTACTAATGACATCAGTGTGTGTTTATGAAAAGTGGCTTTGAAACCCCCTTCAGTGCAGTCATGATCATTTGTACACGTGCAACATTCCTTTCAACTGATATGTATTGTGAAAACTGTGTTTCTGTGTCTAAATTCCCTGGTTCAGGTCCAGCAAAGTGCAAGTGGATCATACAGTACATGAATAAACACATAATCTTCATGTTTGACCATTAAAGTCTTAGTGCTTAGAAGTTTCTGCTTTAGAACTTCTAATTAATAGATTCAAAGTACAGTTTCATTACAATGTTTGTTTGTTTAAATATTTCCAAAGGTACTTTTTCATGAAGATGGTAGTGTGAAAGGGATAGCAACCAATGATGTAGGCATTCAGAAGGATGGAGCACCTAAAGTAAGTATCTATCTTCCCCATAGCTAGGGGGTCTAATCATGGAAATTGTGATATATCTGCTTCTACTGTCATCAGTAGACTTGCTGCAGCATAAGAAAAGTTGTAAAATTCAGTACCTGTCCTCCCTCTATTTAATTGGATGGATTACCTGTGAAAGTTCTGGTCTTAGAATATTGTGATATTCTTCTGAGATTAGTAGAAAAAATATTTTCAGAAAAGTTGTCTTGAAGGAGATCATGTTAAGGCTGTTTTGGCATATGTGAAATCTAGAAACTCCAGGAACTCCTGGAAGAAAGGTCCAAAGGTGAAATAGAAAGCTTCAGTGCATCTGGTAACTAGCAACATGTAAGAGACTGTGCTTCTGGCTGGTTTGGTTTTCTTGATATTTACACCTGTAGCTGCCCTTGCTGACAGTCTGTTTACCTTGTTGGGCCAAGGTACACACTGAGTCTTTTTACCTCTATGCTAGTTGGTCATGTTTCTGCATCCAGAAGGTGACTATCTGCCCTAGGTGTCAGACTTGGATTTTTGTTTTTTCAGTGGAATCCAGAACATGCCCTAAGTGTGCTGTTTCCCTGTATAATATGCTGGGAGAATGTGATGCCTCAGAGTTGCTTGGAGCAATTTTCACACAGAATTATTTGACTACATAAATTAGGAGTACAAGTTTTTTCTTAACGTTTACTTTATTTTTTTATTAAGTTTCGTTCTAGTTTCCTAGAGTTCCAGAGAGATACTCACTTTCACATAAAGCGTGGGCTACTTTTCCCCATTTAAGGCAGGGAGTGAGAAGAAAAGACTCTTTCTTGAGAGAATATAGCCAGTAGAGGAGTAATGTATTTTTGCAGTGTAATATTGCATATCTGCTGTAGGGGACAGACACGCTCTTGTTTTCCAGTGCATGCCTTGTCCAGAAGGTGGCACAAGAAAACTTGTGCAGCTTCATTAAGAGTTTGGGTTTGTTTAAAGATGGGAAGGAACAATTTTAAGTGTATTTCTTAACATCCTCAAAACATAGATTCATTTTTTTCCCCATTTGTTCTGGGAGAATGTGTCTCTTAACTTCTTTAATGTTCATAATGAGTGTGCATCTACTGCAGCTTTTTTTACTGCACTGTCACTCAATTCAAATTTTTTAGCTGTCAGTTAAGTCAGCTGGTACTACCTCCAGTGCATAAAGGCTCAGGTAAATAAATGTAGTTTGTATAACCTCCAAGGCAAGAATATCTTCAATGTATGATATGTACAGAGCCTAATCAAATAGACTGGGGTTAATGAATAGATTTTCACCTTGCAGTCAGCACCAACCAAATAAAAATGACAGTGGTAAAAATACATTGTAGAAAGTTGCACATTGATTCTTGTGTAGATACTGGAGAAGTTTGTTAACTATGAAATACAACTCTTGTCACATTACGGAAATGTTTCAAATTAATGAATTTCTAATATTTACAGTGTGGAGTTGTACTTGATTTGTTTTATATAAAGCTACTTCAAAGTGGACACTATATATTCAAGCAATAACTCTTGTTTAGGATTTTGTAAAATTAATTCATGTTCACATTGACAATCAGAAATTCAGAGTACAAAAAATTTCACAAAGTCCCGTGACTCCTGTTTAAATGTAATTCTCAACTAGAAGGAACATTTTCATTTGTAAGTTACGAGCAGATTGCACCTGAGAGACAATTCAAAACAGAAGCAGTAAGCTTCTTTTGAACCTGTGCTGGCTTACCTTGGGATGGTTTAATTGGGTACTGCTGTAGTGCTTCATCCAAAATTGTTTTCCTTGTCTTTTTCAACATTAAACTTTCTGACTGAAATCAAGCTTTGTTCATTATAAAAAATTTGTTAACATACTCTATATTCTTGTCTAGTGTGCTTGCAGATGCAGGTGACTTACTCATACAACAGTATGCCAATTCCCCTTATCTGGTTCTCAGTCATTGTTGGAATTTTGTTCGAGAATTTTTTATAGTTGTATTTTATTTGGTTTAATTTTCTTGTATGTTTTAACATGCCTGATTGGAGTAATGTCATTATTCTGAAGTAGTGGCTCCTTTTGGGAGCAGAGGTGATTCAGGTTTTTCAGATATGGTGCCTCTGTCTAGTCTATGTCGTGTGTGTTGGGGCGCACGCACACACGTTTTATTGTAATGTGACTTTATTAGCAAAAGTTAAACTGTGAGGTTACAAATAAAGATTCTTTGTCTGTCTGAGTTCTTTTGCACCTTGTGAATGAGCAGATTTGATGTAAGTATCCTCAGATCTGGAAAGACTCTCTTTTTCAGTGATGAATAGCGATGCACTGTGGGGCTGCTTTACTGGAATCCCCTTCCCAGACTTGCCAGCGGTGTGTCATGGTTAGGTGGAAAAGACGACTGAGCTAGAGCCAGAATTTGCAGTGGTTTGTAGGTTCTGAGCTGTGTTACCAAGTAGTGTAAAATCACTTCATTACTCTCCATTTTCTTGCTGTGAGTTTGGTGTGGCACAGACCTAACTGCTGATGAAATGCTGTACTTTTGCAGGCTACCTTTGAAAGAGGCTTGGAACTCCATGCTAAAGTCACAGTCTTTGCTGAAGGTTGTCATGGACATCTAGCCAAACAGCTGTACAAAAAATACAATCTAAGGGAGAATTGTCAACCCCAGAGCTATGGCATTGGATTGAAAGAGGTATCACTTGCATAATTTTAACAATTAAATAAAATACCGTAAGACTTTAATGTAAATTCTATTTGCTTTCTAGCTAATTTTTGTAAGACATAAGAATTAAAGAATTTGAGTTACACTTTCAGACTCTTTGCTCTTCTGAAGCTGATCAGAGCAGATGCTCCCTGAATACCGTGACTGTTCCATTTCAGCTGCTGCTTCTCTTGTATCTGTTATAACTAGAGGTACCTCTGAGTCTGCTCTGTTAACATTTTCAAATTACAATCATTTGTGAAATCTGTTTTCTGTACTTCTACTAAATGAGAGAGGGATTTGTGCTGCCTAATTTTGGGGGGGTTTAGTATATGAGGAAGGAAGAAAATACTTTCTATAGGCTTTCTGTATGTTAGTGAAAAACAGAGAGGAGAGCTGTTGCAGGTGATGAATCGTGGTCTCTGAAGCACCTTCTGGATGAGCCTTTCTTTGAAAAAAACCTCTCTTCATTAGGCATATAAAATTGGGATAGGAATGAGGTTTCCTTTTTAAAATACTCTATACTCAGGAAATATCACTGATGAAAAAGAGCTATTATTCTAGAATATGTTCAGAGTTTTTACTATAACATATTCTTTATTACTTTAGTATGTGCTTACAAAATATTTGTTAAATTATTAGTTTATGCTTCTGTAGAGAATAACCACTCTGTAAATATGTCATAAGCTTAGTTACAGTGTCTAATACTGAAATTGTCATTAAAGAAGGGTTTTCCTGTAGAGTTCCCATGCTTCCAGATGAGACTGTCTACTTCAGCAAATGGTGCAGTCCAGTAGGAGTGGATCTGAAGTAGTTGATGCTGATAAGCTGATATCTGTACTATGCACGCCTCAGGTTTATTTTTACTTTGGACTAGTTGTGATCTAGTCCCATGGACTGAGTGCCCTTTCATGACTGGAATGCTTTAGGTGGGCTTTTGGGACCCTGTCTTTTAGTTTCATGTTGAAGGAATCCAGTTCATGCCTTCCATGGCTGCTGTGTGATGTGAGTCAAAGCACTGTAAGTGGGAGGAATCAGAAGTCCTGCTCAAAAACGTCCTCTTTAATCTAAACTGGAATATTATTGTAAATGTGCCCTCCATGGTTGAGCTGATCTATGGTGCTCAACTGCCCTCCTGTCATTAGACTGTGCCTGGCACGTACCTGTATGATGCAAAGATGTTTTGTGAAATGAGCAGAAAATGGACTCACTCCTGAAAACATGAAAACGCTTCTCTGAGTTCACCATGGGTCAGTGGAGTACTGGAAACGTGTAGGAGACAGCAGAGACAGGACAATTTGTTTGACAGAAAGTATTTAGATCAACTCAGGCATATTGCTTTGTCCTGACTCTGAAAAACTCACAAGATAATTCATAGAATCGTATGAAAAAATAGTACTTTCAAAGAAAAAAGTCAACATAAGCATTGCATTCTGTGGCAGAAATATCTGTCAAAGTCAGTAATATTAGGAATCTTGTGGTTGAATGAAAATTTTGGGTGTAGTACTGGAGTCTTAGTCACATTTTGTGATACACAGCGTTTAAAGGAAGAGAGGTATTGGGAAAATCCTAATTGGTAATCCAAAAAACTACTGAGCAGTTGATATTTTGCTGTATGAATTTTTGCATTGCTCATAGGAGTAAATGAAGTTTCTCCTATATGTATTGTGTGGTTGTCTTTTAATATATTATTTAAAAACCATTACTTTGCAATCTGAAGTAATTTTTTGGTCATCTTCATTTCAGTTATGGACTATTGATGAAAAGAAATGGAAACCAGGAAGAGTGGAACACACTGTAGGCTGGCCTTTAGACAGACATACATATGGAGGATCCTTTCTTTATCACTTAAATGAGCGTGAGCCTTTAGTTGCTCTTGGATTTGTGGTAAGTGAAATTAGTTTTTTCATTCTTGCATGTTGGTTAATCTTCATTTTTATACAGTTTCTTTTCTCTGTTTTAATGAGAAAATGTAAATACAAGAATAGGAACAGACCAAATTCAGTCCTTTCTCAATCTTAAATGTGCTTATGCCCATACTAGGGAAGGCTAATTTGTCATGTTAATCTGTCTTTAATCCAGTGTCTTTTATTGAGACCAAGTAGAAAACTTATTCATAATTTCTTTACAAACCAAGCAAATTTTGGTAATGACTAAACCAAATGACTAATCAAAACTGTGCTCAGAAAATTCTTGTAAGTTAGGAAATCTAAATCACATGCACTTTGTGCAGTTCATTTCCTAACTCATATGTCAACCTCGTGTGTAACTCCACTTTTTGAGAGAAGTGTCTAAAGTGGAAGCACTACAGTGCTACAAGCAATGTCCCTTTAATTTCTGAGCTCTTCACTTTGTTTTTGATATTCTCCACCCCTGTTGGCACTGCCCTCTTTAGCAACTGCCTTTCTGAATTGGGCAAGCAGCTTCTTTCTGCTTATTGCCACTTGATCAGAAGCAGTGTGATCACTAGAGATAGTCTGGTGTCATTCTGGCAGCCACATGATGTGAGGAGCAAGGACTGGAAATATTCTCTATCACCTACAGTTCAAAATGAAAAATTCACTATTTACCCTGGGCATGTGCTTCAACACAGATGTTGTAAGAGTCAAGCATGCAAATTGGACTTTCAGCAGCATGAGACTGAGCTGACACTTCTGTCTCCGAGATTTTAAAGGATTACAGTGTGTGGAAAAATTCTATTTTTGTCTGTTTTGTAAGAAGCATTGAAAAAAAACTCATTAGCATTCTCAGACACACATACTTGTCCTGTACAGATTTCCAATATTGGAATTAATAAGTGCATACAGTAGATATTCAAATTTTGTTGGATTTTTAGAAGGGCTGAGAGCTCTGATTCTCACAGAGAGTGGTAAGTCAACTTCTGTATGAACACACAATCACTTTTTTGTCTCTGAACTTTATACCTATTTCAGTCTGAGATTGTTCTTATAGTTGGGTTATTTTACCCTTATTGTGGAACTTATTCATTAATTTTGTCTTGTCAGCAACGCAGATGCAAGCACTGCTCTAAAAGCTGTGAGCTGCCACAGATACCAAAGTCTTGGTTACTGCTGACTCATAATGTATTTTGTTACTTATCTCCAATAAAGCTCACAGGAACCAGAAATAATCCCTTTCTCAAAAGAGAAAAATTCGGCAAGAGAATTCTTTTCAAGAGTATCTTAAAGATGGAGAATACAGAGTATATATTCGGTCAAATTCTTTAATGTATAAGAATCCTGGTCATCCAGCCCACTGGCAATCTATTTTATCCCATTATCTTCTTTCATCATTTCTCCCCTGTGCTTTATTACAATGGCTCACCTAATTGGAAATTATGATTGACTACTAAATGATTTGAAGAACTGTTTAAAGTATGAGAGCACAAGGACATAACAATCAAAAAATAATTCTTATTTTTTTCAGCTTTTTTCAGGCAGAGGTATGAAATACAAATTTAAAACAAGTTTTGCTGCTTATCCCACCCATTAAATCATGCTTGATTTAATCCTTTTTATACCAAAGACAGCTGAAAGGAGGTTACAATGCAATTAAATATTTTCCATATTTCGAGTGGGGACGAGAGCAGACTTGTAGCAGCAAATTTTCAGATTTGTTTCTGCTGTACCATTAATAGAATATATTTTTGGCAGTAGTTTAAGAAGAAAGATCCTGAGGTTGCTTTAGTATAAAATAGATTTAAAGACTTGATTTAGTAATATGCAATTGCTTTAATTTCAAATTCTTGTTGAAATGTCATACTTTATTTTTATTAATGTGCACTTTTTCTTCTTTCAAGGTTGGTTTAGATTATCAAAATCCCTATTTGAATCCATTTAGGGAATTTCAGAGGTGGAAGCACCATCCTAGTGTACAGCCTACTTTGGAGGGTGGAACAAGGATTGCCTACGGTGCCAGAGCGTTAAATGAAGGTGGTATCCAGGTAATTTTTTTCACAAAGTTTTTATCTTTGAGTTCTCTATAGCCATGTATTTAGTGCTGTACTTTTGGGTTGCATGCTATACCAAATGCTTTGCTGGACAGAAAATCCTTGTCTTGCTGGCTGCTGAGATTTGCTAGTCTTAGGCTCTGTCATACTGAAAATCTTCTGACATATTCGCTTTACTTTCTAAATGAAATACAGAATCATAGAAACATTTAGATTGGAAAAGACCATTTACATAATTTAGTCTAATAACTAGTCCACCACTGTCAAGTCTACCACTAAACCCGTCCCTAAGTGCCACATCTATCTATCTTATCCAGGAATGGCAGCTCAGCCACTTTGCTGACCAACTTGTGCAAGTGCTTGACAAGCTTTCCTGTGAACATATTTTTCCTGATATCCAGTCTAAACCTCCTCTGGCACAACTTGAGCCCCTTTTCTCTCTTCCTGTCACTTCTTACTTGGGAGAAGAGACCGACCCTCATCTCAGTGCACCCTCGTTTCAGGTTGTTGTAGAGAGCAGTAAGGTCCTCCCTGAGCCTCCTTTGCTCGGGTTAAACACCCCCAGCTCCTTCCCTTGTGCTCCCCATAAGACCTGAGCTCCATGCCCTTCATGAACTCCATTGCTCTTCTCTAGACACACTCCAGCATTTCATTGTCTTGTGAGGGGCCCAAAACTGGACAAAGGATTCAAGACAGAGCGTCACCAGTTCCCCTACAGGGGAATAATCACTGCCCTGGTCCTGCTGGCCACACTATTTGTGATCCCAGCTAGGATGTCATTGGCCTTCTTGGCCACCTGGGCACATGCTGGCTCATGTTCAGCTGGCAGGACTCCCCGTGTCCTTTTTGGTGGGCAGTTTTCCAGTCACTATGCCTCAAGCCTAAGGCACTGCATGGGGCTGTTGTAACCCAAGGACAGGACACAGCACTTTGCCCTACTGGATGTCAGTATAATCATCTTTGGTCTATAGATCCATCCTGTCCAGATCCCTCTGCAGCAGATCAACATTCCCACCCAGCTTTGTGCTGCCTGCAGACTGACTGAGGTGCACTCAATCTCCTTGTCCAGGTGGCTGATAAAGGTACTAACCAGGTCTGGCCCCAGTACTGAGTCCTGGGAAACCCCACTAGTGACTGGCTGCCAGCTGGATGTAACTCCATTCATCAACACTCTCTGAGCCCAGACATCCAGAGAGTTTTTTACCCAGCAGAGTGTTTGTCCAAGCCTTGAGCAGCCAGTGAAGTGGAATTTACATTGCAGTCAAGTGTGTTCAGCAGCAAAGATGCCACAGGCAGTCTTTTGTTCTGCCTGGAATCTTGGGGAAGAGTAGTACCACTGATCTGTTCCTGTGGGGTCTTCCAAATTACTTGTTTATCCCAGCAAAATTAACTCCTTTTCAGTACTTGAGCCTTAAGTCACAGATGGTGCTGAAATTGTAGTTTGGCAGGTAAATCTTCACCTTTTCAATTACAAATACCTTGAGTTTCTTTCATGCACGACTATGAATTTCTGCTTTTTTTGGAGGTGGAATACTTTGTTAAGTAGTGTAAAAGGTAAAATTTTGAATATGTATTCATCAAGACTTAAAGTCAGTTGAAAGGGCTGGTAAAGCTTGCAAAAAATGGTCTGGAGTTTATATTTATAAACAGTTTTAAAGTGCTTTCAACCTTCTCGTCTTGAAACACAGGGCATGGCAGTATGTTTTGTACTCCCAGATCCATCTTCCAGATGCTTCTTTCAGTTTGGACCTTAAAACTAGCCTGAGTGTTCATGTTATGCAGCCTGCATGTGGGGCCATGCCACTCTGCCCTCTGACTACTTTGCCTTTCCTTTTTGAACCCACTCTTAGTATAAATGTGGCTTCATGCAGTTTTTGCAATACAAGTGGAATTTCATCACAGCTTCGCTCTTGTCACAGTCATGTGGAGTTAGGCTTTGACCTCAGTGCGCATTCCTGGCAGTGAGTCATGTAGGTTCAGGAAGCAACTTCTTGATTACACCCATGCTGCCTATTTATTCAATCTGAGCACTGATTTTGCCTACTCTGCAGTGGAAATAAGTCTTATCACATTGTAACACAGCTGTGCTACTGGCTTATTTCAAAAACCATTGCCACTCCATTATTAGCACAGATACAATGAAAAATACCAAGATGTTTTAATCTAGACTTTTATGCAAGAGGGGCTTCTTTTTCCACCCTGTGCACTGGTTTCTCTATGACATATAGTCATTGAATTTCTGGCTATGGTGAAGTAGCCAGATTGCAACTTTAGTTGCATCCTCCTTATACTCAAAACCTATAGCTGAAAGAACACAGTATTTTTTAAGTCACTTACATTGTGCAAAGCTACACAGTAGAAGTACAGATCTTGCACATCTCTGCCTCATCTTTGGACATCTTTGCTGGATTTAAACCAATATGTTCTTTACTTTGCATTGTTCCTAATATAAAAGCATGCTTTATTTTGTTGGTTTTTTGGTGCTTTTTTTTATTTCATGTAGATAGATTTGTCTAGGTGATCATGAAGTCACTCTTTTAAAAGACTTTTTTTAATACATGGCTTCAGTAAAAAAAAGCTTTATTGATGATTCACTTAGGAAGAGTTTTAAGATTAGCTCTTCTTTTGCATGTGTTGCTTTGATTAATAACTGTAGCAGTCTGACTCATTTGTATCACTGTAGTCCAGGAATATTTTCTTATGTAAGTCATTCTGTAGCTCCAGTTTTTGATTTTGGTAACAGAATTGCATCAAATAGGTGTATAGAGTTACCATCAACCTCAGCTTTTTTGTTACAGATAACCTTGTCACCGTGACCTTCAGTTTTTAGCACAGAGTGAAGGGGAAGAGAGAGTGCACATGTTTTTAATCTATGTGGAAGGATCAGAGTTTAGTAATTTAATCTCTGTAGCTACTATTTTTTATATTTATTAAAATTGCAAAACAAAGCACTTAAATTCCCATGCACCCTCCTTTGTCTCTGTTTTATCAGAAACTTTTGAAAGGTTGAAGACTTTTGTGGAAAAAAGGTGTTGCAGTTGTTGAGCAGTGTATGCTATGAATATCAGGGGGAAAAACCTTTATACTGACAACCCATTTAAGCGTCAAATATTAGACTCACTTAACAGATTTTAAGCCCTGATCTGGAGCTAAGGGGAGGAAGAACATGAGGTTTCCTGTCTGCTGGCAGGAAGGACTCTGCAGGGAGCGTCTCCCCTTCTCTAAAGCAGTCTTGTTTTGTGTCTGTATCTCAGGGGCATGATGTGTTTCTCCCACTGACTGTGAAAGCAGGCACCAAGTACCATAGTACTAATAATGAGAATTACTGCCAAAGCTGCAGTATGTGCTTCCTTTTGTGTTACATGACTTATCTTGAATCTCATTTTTTCTTCAGCGGTATGTTGGGTCACAATGTGCTTACTATGTGAAAGAGTGTTTGCAGAAGAAAAGTACTTGATCATCATCTTTCTATGCAATTCAGAGAGTCAGTCAAGAAGTCTTCCTATGCTTATGTCAGTGCTGCACCATTGAATCCTAATAGATAACATAGAATGGCTGTTTTCTGAGAAAAGAGAGAATATCCTACATACTTAATCCCTTTGAGATAGTGTTATGTAGCTGAAGTTTAAACTTCTGGTCCCAGAAAAGTAAGTTGTAGTTAAGTTTTCAGCCTGAATTACCTTTCCTATGAACCAAATCACTATGTCTCTGATTAAACAAATTGCACAAAACACAGAGGAAATGTGTGTAATACAACCTTTTTTAGTGATTGCTACATGACTATACAAAAGTAAGCAGTCCTGGGTTACTAGTAAAGAGGTAACAATTGAACAAGCAGAAGAAACAAAACTTTTGGTTTCGGTTATCTTAAATTCCAAGGGACACATCTTTTGGACATTTTTCATGAAATTTCAACTACTTGTTTAGTATTTAGGTTACTGCAAAATTAATTCCTTTGGGCAGTTTTAATGAAAGCAGGATGCTAGATTAAGACGTGCTGCTCAGCACTAAAGACTTTTGGAGGAAGGGTATGTTCTAAATTTACCTTCAGCAATTTGTGACTTAGGCTTTGATCAGAGCTTTCTGCTCAAAGTTCTGCAGCCAGCATTTTGAAGCTGTTTCCAGTCTAGAATCTTAATCAACTTGGTAGCTGAGGTATTCCTTAGTTGATATAGGTGTATAATGTAGTATATTAATACTATTGACTTGATATTTGCAAATCATCTTGGCTGTGTTAGGTTTGTGAGTTGACCATACTCATATGCTTACAGAATGAGAGTAAGATGGTGGTTTTGCACCAAAATGTATTTGTTGGCTGTGAGCACCTTCTAAGATAAGGAGGAGGGAGACAGGCATGATAGCATTGTGCAGTTTCACAGAAAAAGATTTGTGGAAAAAAGCACTGTGAGATGAGATGAGCACAACTTACTGTGTGGAAATCAGGGAAACAAATGGGAGTTTGGGTTTTTTATTTTAAAAAATTCACTTGAGCTTGAAGGAAGAAAACCATATCCATGGGTGGCACTACTGGAGTTTTGCTGCAGACAAGGCAGCTGGAGAGAGGATATAAGGAAAAGGTCACTCTGATACTCAGCACAAGTGCAGTGTCTGTGTTCCTATGTGCATACTATGCTCAAATTCCATGAGTAAGTGGAGTAACTGGTGTATGTTTAGAGAATGCACATGACAAGTCTGAAAATGGAAAGGACACTCAAGCCTCATGCCAGTTTAATTTCCAGAATGTTATTTTCACTTCAACAAACAAGAACAAAACCTTTTTTTTCTGTTTTCCCTTCAGTCAATACCCAAACTCACCTTCCCAGGTGGATTATTAATTGGTTGCAGTCCTGGACTCATGAATGTTCCCAAGATCAAAGGAACACATACTGCAATGAAAAGTGGCATGTTGGCTTCAGAAGCCATTTTTAGTCAATTAATCAATGAAAATCTACAGTCAAAGACAATAGGTAAGATCATTGTACTTTGTAATTGCCTTGTGTTCAATTAGAACCACCACCAGCTAACAGCAGTAATTAATCTGGCTGAATGAATTAGTTGAAAATGTTAATAAATCATGAAATGGGTGTGTTTAAAATATATTATTATTTACTATTGATAATGTCAAATTATTTATGAAAGAAATTAATACTTGCTCAGTTATTCATAAGTATTGATCCTACTGCTAGAAGCTCTAATGACCATCTGAAAAGTAAGGTTATGCTTCCTGTATAAGTAAACAAGAATAGTTTTCTTCCTGCAAACACAGTAAAAAGTAGTGCTTTATGATTCAGGAAGTGTTACTGAAAGCCTGCAGAAACAGGAAAAACAAAAAAGGAATAGATTAAATGTAAGCAAAACAGCATGAGATTTTTCAAATTTGCTCTTACTGTTGTTAGGATCCTGTTTTCATTCAGTCTTTTTTTCTGTCTTTTAATCTTTTAGTTGTTTCAGTTTGAGACTACATGTACTTTATTTTATACATAATACAAGCACATTGTAGTAATCACCTGGTCCTGACCACCATGTAGTGATTTGTTTAAGCTTTAGTTGTCCCCTTAAATCTATTAATAAGGTCTGGGGGGAGAGAGACAGAATTAGAATTTCAGTCACTCTGGAGATAAGACACTATAGCCAGGTGCCACATGATGGTTATTTTAGAAATCTCCTCTCTGTACTGGTGGATTCAGACCTAATGAGCTCTCATTCAGCTGAAATGCACCATACACAGAAGGTGTGCTGAACAATTAAAACTTCAACTAGACATGCTAAAATGCTTAGAATCCATCTGAATCTATAAATACTGTTGGTGGGTAGTATGCCACAGTTGTTTGATTATAGACAGGTTTTATATGCTGTTTTCCAGTCTTGTCAAGACTGGACTATTACAGCCCTTTTTCTTCTCCTTGCAGGGAAAATGGGCTTTATGGGAAATATGGACTGAAGCATGCTTTTCATATGTAGACAGGGCTTAAAACTGATTATTTACAACATTTATTCCTATACAGTAGTAATGGAGAATGGTGAAGGGAAAGCTCTCATATAATTTTCATTTGAAAAAACATTATTTTTTAAGAT
>VWZV01005858.1:0-48668 GCA_013397155.1 Irena cyanogastra | reverse complement strand
TCTTATCTCAATCTACAAGTTTTCTCTCTTTCATCTCCTCAATTCTCCTCACTCCATCCTGCTGGTGGGGCAGAGGGGAGCTGAGCAAGCAGCTGTGTGGTGCTTAGTTCCTGGCTGGAGTTAAATGAAGATACACTGGGTCTAAACAACATCTCCCCAACTCAGCAGTCACTGAGAAAGCCTTAATGCACTTTTATTCAGAGGCACTGATGTCTGTGAAACAGTAATACAGCACCCATCCTGCCAAATCTACAGAATTTCTATTTACCATGAAAAAATGAAATGAAAAATATAATTGCTTTGGAATCAGTACTTGAAGCACATTGCAAATATAAAAGTTTCACAACTCTGATTGCCACACAGGAGAGAAGTACCTGCCACACAGACATTTAATAAGTCATCATTTGACTGCTTGCTCTCATACACTAACTGCTTAACTCTTCCACACAGGAAGGAAATACTTTTGGTCTTGTGCCAAGCATTAACCACGTAACTTGGTGCTCTCAAATACCTTTATTTTACACTGCAATTAAAATCCTTGGATCGAGATTTGGCAAATTAGGATAACGCCTTCCATATGTCATCCACCAAAGAACAATTAAGAAAATAAAATTATGTATAGGACAGATTAAGGCACAAAAGCACCATAATGCCAAGTGCACTCCCATTAACATATGGTGGACTACAATAACAAACCCAAATGCAACTACTTCACACATCCAAGCACCACTAAATAAGCATAATATGAATGTCAAGGTACACTGAAAACAACCACATTGCAGCAACCAATAACTTGGCAAAAAGAATGGAGGAGAATTTAAAGTACAAATAACCAGGTAATGACTTGAAAAGAAAGTTGTTTTCCCATGAGTACCTGAACATCAACATTCTTTCACAATGGTAAGATATCACTGACTGTAACAGTCTTCTAGTTGATAAGTAAAGCTAAGGATTGTCTGTTGCAAGACATTATGGAATGCACATGTGAACACATTAGGTTCAACCCCAGCTCTGCCAAACCTACAACATGGTCATTGGCAAACCCCCTTCACCTGTTCCGCTGCGTCCCAGCTGTTAAAAAGAGAATAACAGCCTCCAGCATCCCAGAAGCAGAAATTCCATTTATATCCCAAAGACAACCCTGGCTTGGACAGAAACAGCAATAAGAGCCCGAAGAATCTGTTCTCGTATTTTTATACTTACGTGAATAAATATCTCATAGTCTATGTAAGAATGCCATGAGTCTTCTTTCTGTATC
Organism: Irena cyanogastra; assembly: GCA_013397155.1. Taxonomy (NCBI): domain Eukaryota; kingdom Metazoa; phylum Chordata; class Aves; order Passeriformes; family Irenidae; genus Irena; species Irena cyanogastra. The sequence goes on along the minus strand of VWZV01005858.1, from coordinate 47,410 downwards.
CTGGGGTCTCGCACCAAGACAGTTACAAATTCCTGTAAGCGCATAATAAAAACCAAGCAATTAATTTCAGAAGACAAAAGCAGCCTTAAAGATGCTCTTGATTGTTCTGCTGTTCCACAAACTACTGAGTCAGATTAAAAGCTGAACTGCTGTTTTATTGAATTTTGCAACCCTATAAATGGAGAAGCATAAAGCAATGAATCATCTGAGCTATACCACATGTCTGGGAAAGTCCCTGCCAAACTGCTAGCTGAAAAGGAATATTTCAGATTAAGTAACACTGTGAAAAGTCATACATGCTTCACACATGGGAGATGAGGTCTTGGTAGCAACAAACTGAAAATCTAACATTCAAAGTCACCCATGAAAAGGAGAAGGAGGCAGGTATTTCAGGCTTTTCCCATATTTGTAATCAACACTGACAAAGAGCACAGGTGAAGATGCGGCACTGGGGCATTTCTGTTCCATCAACTTGTCCAAGGAAGCAACACAGCTACACTGCAGAATTAAATTCCCCATTTTGAAGGAACAATCATATAGACAATTTGTTGTAGAAGTTGTCATATCTAGCTTACATCCTTGTGATTTCTATATTTATATAATAATTTAGAAGGATCCCAGAAGAGAGAGAGAGAGAGAGAGATGGCATGTGGACATTACTGTAATGTAATGCTAATGGGAATTGGAAGAGACTGAAGAATTAAATGTTTCTCAATACTCTCAGCTAATGATCAAAATTTTGTTGTAGAAAAAACCCAAACCAAACCCCAAAATCCTGATAAATCTGTATATTCATGCTAGGATGGAAAATATTCCTTTAAAATACAAAGGTCAAAAGTGTGCTTAAATACCTGCTACTTCTGCAGCACATGTACAGGCTGTCCTACTCTAGCTGCTTAAATAAGCTATTCATCCCAAAAGCTAAGCCAACCACTTAGCAAAGACTTAAAGAAGAGCATATCACTTTAGGCTGTAGATATATTCCCCCTGAGAGGAAGGTACTGCGCAAGATCTCCACGTACAGGAATCAAATGTGGGAGGAATGGCAGTGTCTCTGGTAGAAAAAATAGGCTTTTTTTAGTACCTATTTGCATAAATCAAGAAACCTTGAACTAGAAAGCTCTCAAAATGTGTCTTCCTATGTCCAAACCAAAGACATCAGGAATAAAAGCTTTACTCTTCAGCCAAGTATTCTCCCCGAACACACATCTGCACGTACCACCACTGCAAACCTTCAGTGGACTGACAGGAGAATAACAACCTTGAAAGGCAAAGATACGCTTTTTCCTAGACAGCCATTGCACTCTGTACATAGCAGAGAGACATTCAAGGTCTGTATTAAATAATTTTCCTCCCTGATTTTCAGGTGTTACTGCTTCAGAGATGGGGAGCCTGTGGTCTGATGGCTGGACACAGTTTTTGGTTTTATGTCACTTAGCCCAGCTCCTGGTCCCAGGGGTGTTTTCTGTAAAACTGGTGGTTACCTTTCTGGTGAGTATCATGAATACCTTGCCAAATAAAGCACATTTAAAAGGCTCCTGCCACCTCTGCTGCTTCTTTCATCCCTGAAGAGCACCAGAGGGCCAATTCTCCCCTGCAGCTTTTTAACCCCGTGCCAGCATGACACAAGAGGAACAAATGAACACGATCATTTAATCATTTCTACCAGCTGAGGGTTATGCCTTTACTTTTACAAAAACACTACTGGGATATATGAGGAAGTTATTTTTGCTCCAGAGAAGGTATTCAGCAATGTGCTGAACACAGGAGAGGACATAATTTTGGGTTGTTTTTCTCCACCTGCCTCACTGTCTATAATATCTACCATACATAGATAGAGAGAGCAGACTTTCAGACTCACTGTACCATCTTTTTACATCTGAAGTTTTTGTCTTCCCCAAATTCCTATTTCCCCGTGTCTCAATCTTCTCCAAAGCTGCAAACACTTCTCAACATACTTTCCTTTGCTGAGCACTAAATGCATCAGTCCTGCAAGTGCAAGAAGAGAAATTATACCAAGAACAGAACACTGCACTCATCTTCCCTTCAACTGCTGCAGCATAGGAGTCACAACCTCAGGCAGCCTGCTTATAACCTGACCTCAGTCTCCTTCCTCACATCTACTGCTGTATCAGCTTCTTGTTGACTTTCTTTTTGTCCAGGTTTCCCAAATTACCCCATTTCCAAACAACCTTCCATAACCCTCTCCTTTGTACAGAACCAAAATAGTCTTCGAAGTAAAATACTTCTTTCAAACCTTTGTAGTACCAAAGTATTGTGAGTAAAAGTTGCTATTAGATATGCTGTCAAGTTAGCTATGGCTTACTTTGCAAATCATTCCAGACCACAAGATTTACATTGGAAAACTTCGGTACATTTTTAACTTGCAATTGACCAGTCACTGAGAGTTTCAACAAGGAAGAAGTTAAAACCCTTCAGACTCTACCTACCAAAGAAATGAGACCTGCTGTATATGCCGTGGCAGGCAGTGTCTAAGCAGTAAAGAATTGAGCCAAGAGGAAATATTATGTGCAGAACATCAGAGCATCCCAGCAAAATGCAGCCCTCACACACAGTCACTGTCAGCTTTGATTTGAAACACTAGGATTTCAACAGAAGACTGGGTGTTCCTTTTTTCCCCCCTTATTTACCGAAAAAATTACAATACTGAGTTCAGAATGAAGCAAGATAAACAGTAAGCAACTAGGAATGAAAAATAAAAATGTACAGCCTTTCTCAAGATATAGGGTTACTTCCCCATTCATCTCTTGAATCCAGGAAGTGTTATTCCCATTACAAATCTTGCTGCTCTGAAACAGTGGCATTGCACATGTAGACTGTTCCTTCTCTTGATCTTTAAGTCTCCTCCAGAGTACAAGATTCCACTAGGAAAACAGCATTGCTCTAATCAAAGCAGACCTAACCACCCAGTATAAGTGATGATCCACTGCCAGAAAAGGTGCCTATGCATGCCTAGAGTAAAGGCCAATATTTGCATACAGGCTATGTTATGGTCCAAGCAGAGTTAGGTGGCAGAATGCTCACTCCTCACTCCTCTGTGAGACTACTGGTATATGCTCAGTCCATTCTGCATTTACTGTTAACAAACAATCAGGAGATTACAGCAACACTGGGTAATAACTGCCTTTCTCCTCTGTATGTATTCCACTCCCTCCCCATTCTGCTACAAAGCTGAGTGTACCCTCAATAGACATGTCTATTCTCAAGTAATGCACTGTCCACCTGGGGGAGGTGACACTGACCTCTCCCTCCCACAGACCAATTGAAGACTAACTTAATCATTTGTCACAAAACTGTACTGCAGTCCAGCTGTACAACGTGGGAGACTCAGTACAAAGATGGCCAAGGTTTTACGGACTTTTTACTTTTGTCAGCTGCAATCCTGTACAAGGTGTCTTCCTCCCCTGCCCAGTGCTGCTTGGTTTTTTCGGAACTGCAGATCGAGCTATTATGTCATATTACACAAATTTTCAATTTTGTTTCTTTTTTTCTTTTTTCTTGGTTGTGTTGTTGTTTTTTTTTTTTTAAATTGAGGGGCAAAATACATGATTCATATATCAATGCATTCAAGAATATGTGTCTTGTAACACTTGAGACCAACAATTCTCTCAAAACCAAAATTTGCTGCTGACAGTTAAAAGTGTCCAGGCTTGGGCAAAGAGGCCTCTTGCACTGGGAACAGTATATACTCAAAAGAAAGCTACTGAAAGATGTGGCATCTTCATTTATTCCTTCTCTCTGGAAACTGCTAAATTCAGAGGCAAACCATATTCTGTTCAAATTGCTAAAGCTATTGCTTTGACATGGATCCCAGCAGCCACACTGGCCTAAACATCCTCATGAATATTCAGAATCTTCAAATCTGCCCCAAAAGTAGCCACAACTACTTAGCAAGCAGGTACTGCAGAGCAGTTTCTCTGGCTGGATGTGCCTTTTAATTCCCGGCTAAACCAGCCAGTTTAAGCATCACACTGGTGGTATTTTGCTACCCTGTCCTCAAGGCCAGGAGCAGTCCAAGTAGATAGGGTCACACAGAAATGACAAAAAGGCCAAAGGGACACCCAAACCTGGATTACACCTACTCCCTCACGATTACAGAACTATGCAAAGAACATGAGTGTTGACAGGAGACTACAAGGACAGCATTGAGGTCACATAGACACAGGAATGGAAAAACAAAATGTTCCATTTGGATCTGCCTCAAAAGGAAAAACAACACATAAAGGCAACTGAGGCAAACACAATAAATCTTTCTCTTTTAATTTTTCTGTTTCTTTTTTCATCCCCTTCTCTCTTTTCTTTAGTTACATATATTTCTCCATAATGCAATGGATTCCTCAGAGAAAAGGATAAGGCAGAAGCCTTACTACATAGAATTTGGCCACAAAAATGTGCCTTTCTCAGAAATCTCTAACATTTTCCTACTAGGAAAATAGGAAATCTGACATGGAAATATCTATTTTTAATATGAGGGGAAAATCTACCACAAGAAGGAGGAATAAAAACAATCTGACACTGGTTGATTATTTGTATTAATCATTTCAGCTACATTTTAATTTAAATGTCTGTGCTCAGGACTGTATCAGGTGATGAGCTTGTGCTCCTATTACACATGTCATTAGTCAATAACCCCTGAAGAGTAATTTTCCACAAAGCTTCCAAGAAAAATAGCATATCCCATCAGGTTGCCTGTTAGTAAAAGGATCAGCCACAAAGGACATGGGACTTTTCATGCTGTGGGTGTTAGCATCTTCACTCCATGCGTGCTGTGTAGTAAGGCTGGTAAGAGACTAAGAGCTGAGACAAAATAATTTGTTGAAACTTTTAATGTTCATTAGAGCAGAAGAGAACATGCAAGTGGGATTCTTGTGGTCCATTCAGCTGCTAATCAGAGTTCAGACACAGATCCAACCATTAGTCCTATAAAATATCTAAAACTGATAAAAAGAAGGCTCCATCCAAATCTTTCTCTCCTGTCTCAGTGTGTGAGCCTCTTATGCACAGTCACTTACTCTGAACGGATATCTGATTCTTCTATCAGACTTTAACAGAAGGAATTGGTACTGCATCGTTCCAGAATATTCTGTATCCTGGCAACTGAAAGTATGAAGAATATAACCAATCTTCCCTGATCCATGAGAATCTTAATGAAATTCAATCCACAACTTGAATCCTTTCTTATTAAAGCTTAGATATGACTTACCTGTTTTTCATGTTTTGGCGTCATCTTCACCGGTTTGTAGTAAAAAAAAAATCAACCTAAAAAAACCAGAACAGACACCAGATTGGTATTTATTAGTTATTTAAACTCATTATCACTTTTGCTCTTTATTAGTAGACAGTGAAAAAATCCAGACTTAGTGCCATATATAGTAGAAAACATGTTTGCATTACCTGTACCTCAGAATTTATTAATTTTAAAACAACCCCTTTTTAGAAGCACTGGGCTACTCCTCTTCTCTATGTATTTGTCATACTTGACAGCCCAGCTCATCTCTGGAAGTCAATGCTTTTCTTCTCTGCTCCAACAGCCATGTCAGGGTTCACCCTTGTACCCACCTCCCACCAGCTCCACTCAGCCAGCATTCTCAGTGTACAAACACAGCCAAGGCAGTGCTGCCTGTGCCTCACTCCCAGGTCCAATTCTTGGTTGTGTTGTTGTCAGCTAAGGTACAGAGACTCTAAAACATCTGAGTCAAAAGAATCAAATGCCCATCTCAGCCATCTTCCTGAAACTCTGAGAACTGGAGACACAAACTGCTTGGATTCTGCAGGAAAGCTAAAGCTCAGGCTAAATTTCACCGCATCTGTGTTTCCAAACCTCCACATAGGGAAGGGTATAATTAGGCCAAATCAAAACATCCTGTTATTAACTTAAATCTACTATTTCACTGAAAATTCCAATAAATTTTTAACTGTGTCTGCAGTCCAATAAACTGGACATTTTGCTCAGGACAGGTGGGAAGAGTAGGACAGCTTTATTTACTTGCCAGTTTATATATACACCACCTCCTGTTTAGTGATACAGAGCTTGAAGCTGCTATTATACAACTACATATTTAGGTCAAGCCCAGCCAAGGAGTGCTGAACACCCCACCCCTGCCCAATGCCTCTTACGAACACTTCCAAATTACAAACTCCACCCATTTTCATAAAACAGGGCACAAAGATAAGCACACACACATTTCTTTGACCAGGAAATTATTCTGGAACAAACACTTTGTTGTCAAATTTCTATAGGGTCAGTCATATCAAAATAGGATACTCTGTTTCCAAATAAAAATGACCATACGTAAGACTTCATCTTAAAGGGTGCCATTGTACAGTTCCCATCTCCATAAAGGTAAGGTCATCATTTCACTTCTATACCTAGAATGGTACTGATAAAGTGGGAATATCAAAAACACACTCTAATTTTCTCTTTTTTTTTTTAAACTCCATTTATATATGCTTAACTAGCATGTATGTTCTGAGTTGAAGTTGTAGCAGAGGAGTCAAACACTTCTTGCTGCACAGGCTCAGCAGTGTCAAGTAGCTCTGCAAGATGGGGGTAAAAATTTGGCTCACTGGTGCTAACAGCTGTTAATGCAAAAGTATATTAGAAGCTTTCCTTTTGGGGAGATAAACAGGTTTTACCTCACAAGAGAGCACAAGCATGCATCTCAGACATTTGATGGAATTGCATAATCATTTAGGTAGCCTCCAAGATCATCAAGTCCAACCTTTGACTGACCAGCACCTTGTCCACTAGACCATGGCACTAAAGCCCATGTATAGGTGTTTCCTGAACATCTCCATGGTGACTCTACCACCATCCTGGGCAGTCCATTCCAATGCTTAAAAAGCCTTTCTGTGAAGAAATTCTTCCTGAGCTCCAACCTGAGCCTTCTCTGGTGCAGCTTGAGGCTATGTCCTCTTGTCCTGTCACTGGCTGCCTGGAGAACAGGCTGATCCCCAGCCAGCTGCAGCCTCCTTTCAGGTATTTGTAGAGAGCAATAAGGCCTCCCCTGAGCCTCCTTTTCTCCCGGATGAACACCCCCAGCTCCCTCAGCTGCTTCTTGTAGGACTCACTCTCCAGACCCTTCCCCAGCTCTGCTGCCCTTCTCTGGACTGGCTCCAGCACCTCAATGTCCTTCACAAGTGAGGGACACAGAACTGGACACAGGACTTGAGGTGCAGCCTCACAAGTGCTGAGTACAGGCAAAAAAAATCACTATGATGGGCTTGGGCTGTTTGAAGAAGATTCTTTCTGCTATGTCTCCCTTCTGAGTATAGTTGCAAACCTATATAGTTTGATGTTATTTCGCCCCCATTTCTGATCTGGTTGAATGTGCTGTGGTTTTTTTCAAAATGGCAATTCGAAGGTTTTTTTCCAGTTATGTATCTTTATTCCATCAAATTCTGCAGTATGTTTCTCTCCTGTCTCTAAGCTGATTTAAGTGAGAAGTTATGCAAGCCCAAAATATCTCATTCTTAACACTGTTCGTGAATGACAAGGCTGAAATAGCACGTTTCGTTTTGTCATCTGTTTTTCTAATGACCAAGGTATGTGTTGGTGCAGGTTAGCAAGAACAGCTTAAACTCCAAACAGCCACCACAATTTTAAATATTTAATGGCAAAAAAATTAATATTTCAACACCAAAAAGCTTCCTATAATATCTAAAATACATCAGTTTTTCATCAAGTAATTTGGAAAAAAAAATCAATAATGGAAATGCAAGCCTCCCAAAGCTGCCTTTTTTCACTGATTTCACTGAGATTGCCCAGTCATGCTGCAGCCACTTGCAAATTTACTGAATGCAATATTCTGTCTGGTAGCAAGACATATATTTGGTGACTTCTGTAACAAGTAGAGAAGCCAGTGAAGCAGAACGCACAGTGAAGCTAGTGAAACTTCTGCTTAAGAAGTTATCTTTTTATCTTGAGAAAAAATGACCCAAAATACCAGTCACGGAGAAAAACAGCCATCAGAAGACAAACAGAGGCTTTTGGTCTTTTTACGCTAAACAAAATTTCCTCTGATAGGGAAATGAACAAGTGCTGGGAAACAGAATCAAAAAAGCCAGTGGTCAATCTGTAGTTTTGATAAAACACTTTGTGTTGAGACTGGGAAACCCTCCCCCCACATTGCTTTGAGTAAGTTTTTGTTCTGCTTCTGATCCATTATCAGTCTGAAGACTTCTTTTTTCTTTTATTAGTTTCATCTACTTACTGTATCAACTGCTTCTTGCCGTACATATTTTTTTATGGTTCTTATTTGCACAACCAACAAAACTGCCAGGGAACAGCTTCACAACTGCTAACAACAACCACTCAAAAGCAAAAAGATTACATAGGATGAGCTGCCATACTTCCTGTGCCTAAAAAAGAATCAGGAAGAAGAGGGAGGAAAAACACAAGTACTGCAGTACTTTTCTTAGGGAAAACAGATAAACTGCAGAGCTCTTTTTAAGGGTAACAGATAAATAATATCAAGTACTATGTTTTATTTCATATTTTAGAGATTAGTTTCTATTTTAAAATCTAAATTAAAACAGATAACACTACTAGGGATATACCCTTTTATCATGTAGATGGACTGCTCCTAAAGGAGGAAGTGATTTCTCCTCAGCGTTCCCAAACTGAAAGATGAAAACACAAGCAGTAGCACAGAAAAAAACCACATCAACTTGCTCTAAGAGCAGCATAAACAAATGCAAGCCCTCCTGGCTGCCTCACCAGTAGCTGTATTTAGCTGCACTGAAATTTTACAGTTTCACTATTACTGGGCAGTGGCCTATGCAATATCCTTGTCTGCTCTGGGAGTGCTCACGCATTCCATGTGGTCAGTTTCCTCTCAAGGATAAACACTGGTAGTCAGCTCATCCATCCATCCACCTTTGGTTATTTCTAATCATATAACTAAATGACCACCTTCAGGCTTTAATGGGGAAGCGTGATTTAGTTTTAGACCTTGGAGATGATTGAAAGTACTACCCAATCACAAGCAAAGTCCTCAGCTGTGCTTTCAAGGTTGCTCCCACCACTAGTATGAAATGAAACTTTCATTCAAGGCTTCAATATGACAGAGAGAGAGAGAAAAATTGAATCTCTATATGCTTACAAGTCTTTCCTGCATTATGTGTTTTGCTCACCTTAAGACTCAAACAAAGTCATAATAATTTTCATTTACAGCCTGTAGAAAGTTCAGCTGCACCCATACACGGAGTTCACTGTCCAAGAGCATGCCCATGTGCACCTGGCCACACTATGTTCCTGAAAGGCGAGTGATCTGTGTGGATTTGTATTGAAAATACACATGCAGGGCTGATGGTGGAAGGGGGAGGAACAGGAAGAATAAATAAGAGAAGCTCTGGAGAGTTCAAGAAACCCCTAAACCTATAAAACCACACCATTCTATGTTGCCAAATTGACCACATCCTAACACAGCTTGGCATTTACAGCAATTGGGTACATGGTTATCACACAACTACTGCTCTTGTAGATGGAAAAATCTTATTCAAATGCTGCTCCTCAAGCAGGGACTTTCAGTCAATCCAGAATAACTCAAACTCAGCCTAAGCTAATGCCTTCTACTTCACCTGTTCCACTTATCACCTGGGGTCAACCCAACTGTACTGATCAGACTCATGAGTTCACTTCTGTTCCTAGCTGTCCATGAACCAGATAGTGAGGAGTGAAACCCCAGACTGTGCAGGTCACAGAGCATGTTTCCTCCTTTCATCTATCCTGATGGTTATCTGCCTCACCCTCAGCAAATTACTATAAGGATCTGTTGGTCAGAAGTGAAAAGAGTATGAAAGACATCAGCATTTTAATCTAAACTCTACACAACAGTCAGGGGTCTGTAGCCTGCTTAGTGAAGTCAACAAAATGAAGTACCCCTTGAGCAAATCCTTCTCACTTCCCAGGGTCAAAGTACCTGTTTCATCAGTGTTGAATCACAGTAGGAGCACAATCACTTCACTGCTGAGCAAAAAACAAGCACACTGTCTAAACTGTTCTTAAAAGAAAAAGAGCTTTCCAAACCACTGACAGAATTCACACACCTTCCTTTCCACCACAATGCAATGTAGAAAGGCACTGCCAAATATCATGCCTTTGTGGCTGCACTTGAAATTCCCAGGCCCTACTGCCAAGATGCTGAGTTAACTACTCTTTCCTATGGAATTTCACTCCATTTGGTTTCTAAACACTTTTTTATGGCCATGAGATATAAGACAGCTTCTCCTTAATCATGACATCAGCATTTCTCCCCAGTAAGCCATTCCCTTGTCCTGCAATCTTCCTGACTATTAAGATGTGTTTTACCAGACGAATGAATCTGGATCATTAAAAAAAGAAAAAAAAAAGACAATATATAAGAAATTTTCATTTGTTTCAGAGGGACTTGAGAATCAAAGAGTTAACGAAAAATACTAATTTCCCTCTGCCCTCCAAAATAAATACATCACAAGGATTACAGTGTCAGGTGTGGATCACAGATTTCCAATTACAGTGGTATTATACCACGCTTTGAATTGCTTCAAGTTAATACCATATTGCTGGACAGCAGCATGACTTATGTGCCAAGCCTTTCTGAAACCTCTAAAAGCCTAAAGACAAACAAGGAAGAAGTACTAAGAAATCTGTTCAAGTAGGAGAGAGCTGTTCAGGTGTTTCCCCATTCTCCGCTTTTTTATTATTGTTGTTGTTGTTGTTGAGTTGGTTTGGTTTCTGGGGGAAGGGGGTTCTGTTTGTTTTGCTTTTTTGTTTTTCAGGCTCAAATTGCACATGTACACACCACCAAAGGACTTCATGGATATTCTGCAGTTTCAATGGGTTGCTGATCTCAGAGAAATTATTACTTTAGTTTTCTCTTAATAGGAAATACTGGTAAGGTTAGCACTGGGATCTTGGGATTTTAGGTAATGACTACAGAACGGTAATTGCGGGTCAAGTCACTGAAAGAACAGTACATGCCAGAGCTGGTCATGGTAATTATTTATTCCTCAGGGCTACTGCTTGCCACTGCTTCTGCAGACAACCAGGGGACCACTCAGAACTTTCCTGAAGCTCCAGTTCCTGTGTTTTCCAAGCAGCCTGTCAAGCTAGTGTGCCATGTGAGCCTGCTACTCTTTCCTGTTCTTATGGTGCATAAGAAGTAGATTAAACTATGCAAAATGATTTTTGTGGCATACATAAACACAGGTTTTGTTGCTAGGACATTTTCAGAAGGCTGACAAAGAGATAAGGCAGTCTTTGAAGGAAGCATTGATGACCTTCAAGGTAAAGTTTCAGGAAGTATGCTTGCTCCAGCGAGCTTTTGAGATTCCTTGAGCTAGGAGAAACCAATTTCAGAAGAAACAGAAACCTTGACAAGCCAGCAAATTCAACCATCTTTTCAGCTGTAGTCAACATGGAAAACACTGGACAGGCACTAGGATTCTTGCTGGTACTTACACAGAACAGGCAGACCACTGGCACTGAAACTACCTCTGAGAAGAGAAAGAAGCAAGCAATTTCTAGGCTAAACCACTTGCTGAATAGCATTGTGTACTTTGCAAGTCACAGTTTGGTTCAGTTGCAGAAGTGATGAGTGAGGACGTACACACTGTGCACTCATAAACCACACACAGCTCTTATGAGGTAAACCAACACAGATAGATAAGCCACCCCTAGGTATTTTTCACATTTTTACATGATGCAAGTTACAAACAACACATCAGACAGCTGTTACTTTTAGAAACCAACAAGGTGGGAGTTGTAAAGAGAGACTAATGTCTCAGCATTTCAGAGCACAGATTAAATTCCTAAGAAAAATATTAAATGCTGCTTCTGAAGGAAGGTTCAGAGAATGTAGATGTCTTTCTTTCAAAAATCATGTTTTTCTCAGGAATTAAGTATTTCATTGCACTAAATCAAATTAAGTTGCATTAAAAATAGTATCTTTCTCAAGGTATTTCTGTAATCATTAATTTTTACTTATCACAGGAAAAGAAGGGCTGATGGAAGCTGTACCTTTGCCACTGAGTAAGCAGAGCAAAAGTCAGCAAATACTATGCAGTCTTATCACTACATTTCCTTCTCTGTCTCTCAGGTGCAGAGGCTGCCATCACTTGACATTTTCCTTTCTGACTTACCCACTGGAACACTTTGAATCTCGTGTGCCAGAAATTTCTCATTTTTTGCTTATTTCAAAATCTTTTAATTTATGATACAATTTTGATCTGCTGCTTGAATTGTTGTTACTTAGCACTACATGTTTTAGCCTGGCTTTTTTCCTGCTGCGGATTTCCTTATGCTATCAAAGCATCTATTTTTGTGATGTGTTACCTGCTCCAATCCAGGAAGTGTTAGTGTTTGGTCTTGTGCCCACAGAGGAAAGTAAAGCAAAAAGTTATAGTTTTGGCTGCAATTCTACAGAATTAGAAGTCCCAGTCTCATGACACGGGTTGGGGGAGATGGCTGGGAAAGACCCAGCACAGATATATAAAAAAATGAAATTAACAGCTAAGCAGTGACATCCTGAGACAGATTGATCCTAAGTAGTCTGTATAACTGCAGCTCAAAACAGTGGGTAAGTTAGGAAATATTGCAGTCAATGTAGTGTACCCACAAAGCATTTTGATCAACTCTCTTCAAACTGTTGCGTCTCTTGTGTCTTTTAAGTTGACCAAGCCCATGAGGGATCATTAAAATGGCACAGCTGGATCAGACATCCAGTCTTTCACACTATGGCAATTCACTCTTGGGCTCTCTTCCCCTGAAGAATGCATCAGACAGCCCATCATTGATAAAAAATCTTACTGCTGTCACATTTGTGTAGCAGCATCCACATATTGCACTAGTTTGTGGGCTGGGCATCAAATTAACCATTAAAGAATGTATTAACAGTGAACTTGACTGGGCAGTTCAACTGTTCAACAGGCTTTGTTACCGTTCTAGATTCTAGACTGTGCCAGTGGCATGAAAACAGTATTTTGGAAACAAAGAGCTTCTAAATAGTGTTACTTATTACTAAAGCAGGCAATTCTGAGAAACAAACAGCATTTGGCAGGAGAAATTTTTCATGAGACTGACCAGCAAGAAAAACAAGCTGAAAATCAGTGATTCAGCCATATACCTGGACTTTCTACTTCTCATTTATTTTGTGCCTACTGAACATTAAGATGTGATTTTTGTTGCTTTCACCCCACTGCTGCACCCTGCCTTTATAAGACTGATATCAGCTTCTGGCCCGCTAGTGGCACAGGAGGCTCACCTGTGACGTGGCAAACTTCTTTACAAAGTTGTGAGAGAACAGCAGGAGGCACAGCAAATACACAAAAACGGGAGAGAGAGAAGAAAAGAAGCACTTGGGTTTGACTGCTCTGCCATCACAGTCAAGTCAAAGAAGTTGCTGGTCAGCCTGGAACAAACACTGTTCAAGATAAAGAGATAAGAGAAGCAAATGTAGAAAACTGCTTGCAGGACAAGTAAGGCTCACAGCTTGCTTTCACAGTGCCTAAACCCGTGTGATATTTTTCCAACAATGAATTCAAGTAGAGCAATAAGTAGTCTGAACAACAACTTCTGCCTTCAGTAGGAGAAAGATTACACACTCACAGAGCAGTTGCTGCCGAAATGAGCAGAATGCACAGATCTATACGGCAAGCCTATAGGAAAACAGTGGATTGAGAGGAAACTGGTTTGTGTTAAATAACGCTTATTCCAAGTTCACTTAAATATATTTACTTCAGGCCAAAAAAAGCACAATCCAGTCTTAAAACAGAACAAGTGTCAATGCAGACAACCACACCTTTAACTAAACCAGTTGAAACCTACACGTTATGAATGGATGTATTAGAAGTAATACTTTGTGGTCCTACAGTTAAACCCATACTAAACGTCCATCACATGGCTGGACATCTGCTAACCATCAAGAGATCCTCTCCAGCTCTACTGGTTTGTAGAAACACAGTGATGTTGCAGGGACAATGGCTTTTTGGCCCAGGGCTACGTGCAGATCTCAGAACAAAACTGCAATCACAGCACCTCAATGAAACCAAGGGCCCAGACCAAGCAGGAGCAGAAGGTACCAGCTACCACACAACCCCCGCAGCTGGAAGCCCACAGAGGAAACATCCACGGCAGGTATCCAGTCTATGCCTCACTGCCTGAAACTTTTCTGCAGAACAGACACAATTAGGTCACTCAGTGCCACCAGAGATGTAAACAACCATTACTGAGGATGCGTATCCCCCTCATAGGTGAGTTTCAAATCCTGCACCACATTTTGCACTGTCGCTATTCAAGTAAGAAATGACACAGACTCACTAGAAGGCTGGTTTGTACAACCTCATGATTTACTTCGAATTCCTTCCTTGTATAAACTGTTCTGATACAGATGGATCAATCAGACTGGTTAATTAATCAATACATTTCACTTGACTGGTTAATTAACACAATGCTTTTCTTATAAACAGTCTTTGAGAAAAACAGGAAAACAAAGAGTAGGAAAACAACACTGCAGATTGTTTATGACAGTACGTTATCATTGTTTATCTTCAACTCCTTAAAGTTTCACAAGCCGATTGTGGGAAAACTTATCTAGTTTTCTCGCTCTCTGACCAGGCTGTCACACCCACAATGCACAGCAAGTGTTTCACATACTCGGAAAGCTCTCCGTGAAGATAGTACTGTCCTTGACAGGGTCTGTATTATTGTTCTAGTAGGGAAACACGAAGGAGAATGGTTAGAGGTTTTAGTCATCTAGACTAAAAACAACACAATCTTTGCAACTGTAAAAGCTGGTTATTAAGCGACTGCTGAAATCCAGAATTTCATCTACATTAAAGAGAATAAAGCTATTCAAGGTTGGAAAGCCATCTAGCTTAGCCAAGCTTATGGAGAAAAGGCAGCACTCCTTAGAATTAAGCTTTGCTAAAAATCCAGTGAAAGGGCAATCATATACATGAACCCACATGATTTTTCCATACTGGTAACAAACTTCTATTTCAGATGTCTAGGACAAGTCAGTTACCACTCAAGGTTGGAACAACAGAAGCTCTAGTGATCCTCAGGTGGTCAAAATAATTCTGGAGCGTCAACTAGTGTTTACACTGTGTTATTCAGATGCTGTAAATCCCAAAGCCTTATTTTTTCAAGCAAACCTATTACTCTAAGAAAAGATATTTCATGTGTACAACTTGCCTTGGTCCAAAGGATCTGTGACTCTGGAAACCCTGGAGAAAATGAAAGAATCTTTTTTTGGAAGAAAATCATTGCTTATGCACATATGCCATAGTACAGGACATTATTTTCCCAGTCTGACTGAAGCCTAAAGATTGCCTTATGTTTTCTTAAGGATAGTCCACAGGACTTAAAATTATCTTCAGGGTTGTATTACATTAGTTATGAGGTTTGGTGCAAATATTGATGGATAGTTTTCCTGAGAAAATCAAGATGCTTTCTTTGCAACCTGACCTGGACTATTAACACCAACGTACCATCATTTGCATCAAAGCCTTGCAATTCAGCTGTGGAAAACTCACAAAAAAAGACTTCAGCTGGGAGAGGATCTTGCATTTCTACTCTAAGGATTAGAACTGGATTACATACCTACTGTTGACATCTTTTTCCCAGCCAGCCAGTCAAACAGATCTTTCAGCTTGGCAGATTCTGTGATTCATCTTCATCCACCCAGAGAGGGAGAGACAAGGGACTCTCTCTGATCTGGAATGAGTGATTTGCCTTCCTGTCTCCCCAGCTCCAAACAGTCATACCCGCAACCAGTGGCCAGACAGATCTAACAAATGTCAAATAGTCCTAAATCCTTGGGGAGCGCAACAACTTGTGTCTCAGCCATTAAATACCAGTCTTATTATTTCACATGTCTGAAGACATGTGAGGGTGTCTTTGGGCTGTGCATGAGAGACAAGGCTGTTAGACTCAGCTGTTCTCAAAGCACGATTGCAATGACATTACGTGCCAATGTGACTATTTATACATGAGTGCCTGGCACGTCATGGGCTCTGGCATTATCAAGATGTTCTTCAGTGCCTGAGACTTGCAGATACGTCCCTTCTCCCCATAATCACTCCCCAACACCTCCACTGCCACCTCACCTTTTCATATGTCATTAGTAGAAATTTGTTTCTTCTGGGAAAAGACACACTGCTCTTGAGAAAACAAAGCCTTCCCCTCTGGGAAGACAACTGAAGATCTCATTAAGACAGAAGCTAAAGTTATGACTAATTTTAAACCACACATCACCATTACACAATTAAAACAATGAGACTATTAGAAGGCAAAACTTATAACCTGGTGACTGCTGCTGTACACAAGAAGCAAGGTAGGTGAGCAGCTAGGGCTTCCCTGAAGGAAAGGAGGAGCAGGAACTTGAAGGACGTGTGGGCAGCACACAAACAGAGGTCAGAGTAAATTACTCATTGTCAATTCTACAGTAAAATAGATGCTTTATTACAGGAGTAGAACATTTGGCTTTGAAACACAGTTTTAGCTATAAGTGAGTGCATCTTCCCAGACATCCCTGGCAGAGAAGAAAGAGAAAGGAAGAAGTAATTTTCTCAAGCCTCAAATCCTTTCAATATCAGAAAACAGGAATTCCTTCACACCACAAAAAAAAGCAGGCATGGAGGGTAAATTGCTTCTTCTTTTTACGCACAAGAGAGAAGATCCATAATGAAATCATTGCTGGTTTACCTGCTCTCAAACAAATGAAACTCGCTGGTGTGCATCCAGCCCCTCAGCTCTGTGACAATCTGTAACACCAGGCACACGAAGGTGCTGCAGCAAAGAGAAACTCTCTTCAATCCTTCAAGTACTTCCTTTCGGGCTGAGCCCACAGGGTGATGCTTTTTATAATAATTTTTTCAAGGTTCACATCTATTGATGAGTTCACCTGCCATACTGAGAGACGGTTTGATGCAAGTCATGCTGAGGTGCCAGTGGGACAATAGGCAGTGCTGGTGTACTGTGGACACGTTGAGCTACACCTGCACAGCATTGCTCCAGAAACATACCCTCTTTAACTGCAGACTTTCAGCAAAGCAGAAGAAAACAAGCAAGAACGTAGTATGTATGTTCTTTCTGTTCCCTAAGTACTGAAGGAGTAAGCACACCAGAGAACAAGTCAAGGGCCAGCACAAAGGCTGGCAGACAGTGTGGGCTCCTTTCTCTGTGGAGAACACGCCCAACAAAATCAGAAAGGAAACTGAAACCAGGAGCCCTGGGGACATTTAAGAGTTCTGTGAAGACATTTCACTAACTAGGCCTTGAGAAGAAAAATACTGGCTTGAATTTCTCCAAGTTGAAAGAGGATCCCTGAAGGAACGCTGTGGGAATTGCAGAACCATTTGTGGTTTCATCACTGGATTATGTTCCATTAGAACTCCCACTGTTCCGCCTGGTCTACAGAAATCTGGACAAGTAGGATTTAGACAGCTAAATTTAAATGTTCGTGTCTTTGTGAATGCTCATAAGGTGTCCTACTTATTCTTTAGCTGCTGCTTGAGAAGAGGGTGGATCAACTGTAGGTCATGTGCCAGCGTGATGCAAATGTTTCGGATCCCTCTGGACAGTCATTTGAAAGGCAGCAGTTACATACATCAGGCCATCGACCCGTGCCCAAACTGCTGGGTGCAGAGTGCATGGATTCCTCAAGAGACCCTGCTCCTTCTGCAACATCTCTCACCATGAGGGTTTGTCTGTGTTACGGCTGCTGCAAGTGGTTTCAGCTCCAAGCTGTCTTTGCAGTCTCTCCGCTTATTCTTTCCCTCCCACAGATGCTGGATTTTAACAGCACAGAGAGCTGTTGACCAAGCGTGTGATTCAGTTGGAGCTTCTGTCAACAAGGAAATCGTGATGGCAGTCCGCTTTCTGTGGGTGGAGAGGTCACACCTGCAGCCACCAATGAAGTGGCATGACAAACTTTTTATTTTTGTCTTCCTGTCTTTCAATGTCTATATACAGAACATGAATGTTCTGTAGACATACTAATCAAGGATTCTTTTGGGTTTCTTTTTTTCCCCTCCAAGCTGGGGAAGAAGAATGCTTACAGAAGGTGTTTCTATTCTTAAATTCTCTGTAGAGACTCAGCAAGCAACGATATGAAGATCCAGAGCCAAACACTTTGCAGCAAAGTTGTGCATGTAGCTCCCTGTAGATATGAAGCATGATTTGCTTCTCTTTTCCAAGACTGATCTTGCCAAGAAGTTGGGAAATTCCTGTAGGACACATAGCTGTGCTTTTCTCTTTGTGTTTTTATCAGAAGAACGAAAAAGTTGCTGAGGGGTTTTTTTTTAGATAATAAGAATATGCAAAATGTTTAATGAGAAGAAAGAAAAAACACAATATCCTAAATTATCGAGATCTCTTTTACTCCTCTGTTTACAAAAGCCAAAACCTTATGCATACTGCACACCACACGCATGGAAATTAGATCCGTGTGACACACTGCAGAGATATGATACACCAAAGCTGTCACCTGTCTTATACTACCTGAGACAGAGTGGAAATTTTCTTTGGTTTTTTTTCTGCAATTCATACCTACCTACGTCCAGGAAGCAAGAAATAGCCCCAGCAGTCCTGCGTAAATTTTCACAACTTTTTTGCTTTGTGATTTATTGTAATATGGGTTTTGTTCTTTTGGGTTTTTTAGTTTTTTGCTTGCATTTTCTTTTTAAATCAACCTGCTAGAGGAGAGCTTCCTTCTTTCACATGGAGAAGTTACAAAATTGCGTGATAAAAGCAGAGAAGGTTGCAGTATCCTGAAATGATGGCAATTAGGAAACATACTGAGCAAAAATTGACTAAAATGAGGCCACAAGACTGATTCAGCCCTTTATGGTCAGAAAGGCCCTAACTTCTGCATTGGTAACCCTTGATAGCATCTCTCATTCCCCAGGAGAAGGGTGGGTGGAGGGGAACACCACACTGAAGCGAGTGCCTGATCTGCAGGTTCAGCCCAGGAGGCAAAGGAAACGCTGCTCTGTGGCGGGGACAATAAGCTGCCAGGGGAAGGAAGGAGGGAAGCATTAAGGAAAGGTGCTCTAGGGTTTCTTAGCCAGGTATGTTCAAACTGATGACTGCCATGGCCTGTGTCTGGGTGGAAAAAGCTACTCTGTAAAATTTCTGTGAACAGAGCCTTCACCCTCATGTTCTGCTCCTCATCTGTTCAGTGGTAGCACTGAACTGCCTCGCATCAGTCACGTCACCAGTCCTGCCTCAGTGGTGACAATCCACCAAGAGCTCACCCCATGTTTGCCAACTGATGGTTTGATTCAATGCTCCATTTGTTCTTACGCCTGAGAATTGCTCAGTTTGACCCAAATCCTCAGGAGTTTTTGCTCAGCATGGCATAGTGCTTGGGAAGGGAAATCTCAGGACACTTGGAGCCTTGGCACAGCAGCACATCACTCATGTGCGATGTGTACCTACGCTGCACCTATGCTAAAAGCATCTCATCACTGTGGGCACACAGAGATCACAGAAATAGCTCAAGCAGCTACAGCAGGGCTGGCTAATCTCCAGAACAGCTGTTCTTCAAGAGTTAACGTGGAAAACCACAGCTGTTTTGCAATGGTAGAAGAGCACAAATCCTTAGTAGTAGTAGCATTTTCAAAATATTTCCCTCCTTTAATAAAAATAAATAAGTATCATTATTTTCCTAATAAAATTTAAAATAATAATCATCATCATCTATAATAAAAGTACAAGTATTACTGTGAATACAACCATGGTAGACCAATGCAAGATCTTTAAATTCATAAAAAGGCAACTATTCCTTATATTCAACACAAAATATACATTATAAACAAGAAGTTTCTAGATTTCAAGTCAAGCATCATAAATAATACCCTAGGCTGAGTCGGGCATAATTATTATTTGCATCTTCTACACAAAGAAAACATTGGTATTTCGACTTTTCTAAAGAAAGTCCAGTATTGTGTCATTCAGGAAAGTCCTGCCTTGCATTACTTTCAGTTTCAGTTGTCCCTAGCACAAATAGGAAAACCTTTCCCTTCACTTGAGCTATTTCTGTCAACGTGAGAAGCAGAGTGGGCAATGAGAACCCCAGCTGCAGTTTCCCTTGGCTCATGGATGACGTGGGCACGTGCCAGGTGGGTGCCTCAACACACCCGAGTGGGCCAGGCCCTGATCCTCAAGAGCTTGGCTCCACATTTCCGCCTGCCTTTATCCCCTGGACACTACTAGCAGAATTAGGCAATATTTGCTTAGAACTGCCGTATCCTTGAAGGGCTGTGAGAACACCCAGCCAGTTGTCCTGATCTGATGTGACTGTGTCTCCAGGGGTGCGATCCCAGCAAGTGTGAGGTGAGCAGCAAACACAGGCGCCTCAAGGAAAAGCACTGGCAGCTGCCCCCGTGCCTTTGTGCCCAGCTCCAGAACATGACCCAAGGCAAACCCAGCAACCCTCGGCCACTGGAACTTCCTTTGCATTATAAATCAGTTAGTTTTAATTGCATACTGTGTTTTCATAGGCTGTCTTCATACACACTTAAAAATTTCTCAAGCTGCTTAACTTAGATAACACAGAATTTGAAAATAACATAAGGTAGTCTCCTGACTAACAGAATAGTACATCGAATATATTGCATTTAATACAAAAGCATGCTATGATATATATTTGTATACGTATATTGCATGTTATATAATTTATATACACAACAATAACAGTATGCATATATATATACACACAGAGCTTTTGCACATCCCCGTGATCTTTAGATCAGAGTTGCCAAAGAAGATGGATTTGCTACAGCAAAACAAAGAGGAGTGGACCAAAACAAGACTAGTAGTTGCTTAAACCAAATATTCCCGCTGCCCGGCGTTAATCATTGCTAAGGGCAGTCACTTACCGCGGCGGAGCCCTCTATCAGAGACAGGGGGAAAACACACTCCCCAGGGCCGGGAGGAGCCGGGCGCCGCCGCCGGGGCAGCCGGGCGACAGGGCTGGCTGCTGGGCCGGGGCTTGCCGAGCCGCCCCTGAAGCGCGGCCGGTGCCACCGAGCCCGGCGGCGCCCTCAGCCACCCGCAGCCCGGGCAAGGCCCGCACCCCTCGCCCCGGCGCTCCCGGCTCCACACCACAGCCCCGGTCACCCGCCCCGCCGGCCCCGCCGCGACCGCCCCGGTGGCCCCAGTTGTCCGGAGAGTGTGACAGTCCCCGCTCCCAGTCCCGATCCCGCTCCCGATGCCGCTCCCGCACGGCTCACCCGCCGCCGCCTCAGCCACGGCCGCTCCCGCCGCTGCCCAGAGCCGGGAGAAGCCGGCGCGTCACCGGCAGCGGGCGGGGCCGCGCTCCCCGCCCCGCCCGGGCCGCGGAGAGCCAGAGGTGCCGAGCGCGGCTTTCCCCGAGCAGAGGGCTTGTCAGGAGGCTGGCTCCTGGGGCCGCGCCTGCGGAGCACAGCGGGCAGGGAGCTGTCCTGTGACTGGCGTGCCGATCAGGTCCGCATCCTGATCAAATCTGCGTCCCGTGATGGAGTCACCTTGATTGAGTTGGCTCTTTGGTGTTTACAACTTGTAACACCTCAGTTGTAGGCACCCCACGTGCTTTATGAGATTGCACCCTCAGTACGCATCTTGCTCAGACTGAAAAAGTACAGGTTTACTGGGAGTTTTTTAGGAGCCTTTTAGTTAGGAAGAGGGAAGAAATAAAGAAATTTAAATTATCCCTGGAGTTTTACAAGAAATGACCGGACACAGGAGCTAGTGCTATGATCTAGTTGACAAAGTGGTGGTAGGTCTAAGGTTGAATTTGTTTATCTTGATGATATTTTCCAACTTAAATAATTCTGTTGTTCTGTGATTGATAATCAAATTAACTAGTTTTTAAAAGGTGAATAAAATATCTTCTGAAGGTTTATTTTCAGCTTTACTTGCTTTCTCAGGAAATCAATGTTCTAGTAATTTTGTTTCCTCACTGGCTAGGTGTTAAAATTCCAAGAGGGATATTTGAAGTACATGATTAATGTTGTGTGCCATCACTTGGAGATTTTCTTCGTAATAGTGTTGATGCCACAACTCTGAAACCTTGGATTCCTGGGTCCTGGAATCTGTCTTCTGAAAAAGAGCTTGGGAAGCTGGAGGAAATAATTTATCTGTGACAGTGCTTATCTCTTGCTATTGAGGCTTTTCTTTTGTGCTGAAATTTTTTTAAGAGTAATAAATGAAAGCACCTTGGAAAATACCCACTGATGAGAGTGGAAGGAAAAGAGTTAATTTTCTGTTGCAATAAGAAGGAGTAAGGATTTCTGCTTCTGAAGAGCTTGAGTGATCTTTACTTATCTCAGTACTGATAAGAATCCTCAGGGGATCTGAGCAACTTCTATTTTGAAAAAGAGAAATAATTTTAGTACCATTATACATATTTACTTAATTTCTAAATACTGAAAAGGCTATAATATTTTCTTTTCTTGTTTTTTTTTTTTTCTTCTTTAAACTGTGGACCAATTTTTCCCATAATACATCAAAATATGAAGCAAGTTCTGGGATAAAAATTCTCAAAGAAAATAATTATTGATTTGTCCTGAGTAATCCAGAACTTTTATCCAATAAGAGCTCTTAAGGAAAACACTGCAGAGGCAGGTAGAGATCAAGATGAACAACTGCTGGAACACAGCAACAGAGTACAGAGAATTATGGGGATGCTACATGAAGTGTCCGTATCAGTCTTTTCCATAAAATATCTGGTGATGGTGGTTCACCATCTCTGGCAGTGGAGACCACACGTGGGTGCAGACAGAGCTCCAAGTGCCACTTGTCCTGTAGTGACAGATTTTGTGGTAGGATGGTGAAAGCACCTAAAGGCTGAACATTGCCTTTTTTGCCATTGCTGTCAGATGTTGTGCTGAGCGGTGGCTCTGAGCAGCCACCCTGCCCAAAAAAGGATTCCCAAAGGATGGCCAGAATAGGAAAAGGCTGAAATGAAAGGAAAGAATGGGACTAGCATAATTAAATATCTCTCTGTGCGATTGCCAGTATAAACTTACTTTCGGAAATCAATTTTTTCTTATATTCTAGCATTCAAAACTAAATATCAGTGAGATTTATAAACCTTGGTTATCTGTGCATAAGTGTGAAATAGTGCTACCTGTTAGCCACACAATTTTGCCACCAAAAAAAAAATCATAATTAGCTATAGTTAAATTAAGCAAAAAGGGACTATACAGGCAAGCGTTCTTAATGGAATAAAGAACAATTATGACAGGGAATAGTTTTTTCTTTTGGAGAAGGCCTGTTCAAACTTCCAAACCGCTTATTTGTAGGATTTCAATCCTTCATTCATTTTCCAGACTTTTTTTTTTTTGTTCTGTCCCACTTCAGTGTTGTACTGAATAATCACCTGTCATAAGGCTATGGTGTGCAGATATATTCCAGGAAAGAATGGAAAATTAAAGGCCTTACTAAGATGACTGTGACAAGCAGCAGAATATGAATGATGCCCCTACAGAATTTTTCTTCCTTCCTATTTTTGTAGGAAAGCTTGCATCAGGGGGACCAGATACCGATCATCATAATATTCACATTTTCTGGTTCTGAAGTGGAAGATCTGTGCAAGCCCTTCTTGATGGATTTCCTCACAGGAGTGGGCTTCTCTTTCTACAACCTAGCTTGGTCAATGTACCCAGTTTTCCTTAGCAAGGACAACATTTTCCTAATCTAAGATTTTCATAATGTTTCTTATTTTATGTTCTTCTCTCCATTTATTTATGGATGATGAGGGCTGTATACGCTAGCTGCTCTTCCTCCTTGCTTTTTGCCAGCAAAACAGGCTCTCAGTTTGCCTTGATCTATATAAAACTGTCTGGTGAAAGTTTCAGAAGGACCAGTTGGTTACTGCTCAGAGCATCTACCACCAGACTTACTGAGGTGGAAGCAGCTTTCAGCTCAACAGCAAACTTCAAGATTATTACAGCTGATAAATAAATAAAAAGTATAACATCCTAGGAAAAAAACAGGAAAGATGAAGGAGAAAAAGATGAAAGGACTGAGAAAAGGAGATTGATTTCCTGAGGAAAGGGATAGAAATCAGGCCAAGGGGAAGTTCTAGAAAACTGGTGTTGCCAATTTAGTTCTGTTGACAGGTGAAAATTTGCATCAAGGAAAGTCCTGTGCATTTTCTGTGAAGTCCTCATGGTATTTTTGTCCACTTTTCTTCTGCCAGTGGCAGTGTGTCCTGACATGATGTCCAAGGCTTTCTCAGGGTGCAACTGTAGTGCTGGAATGGGTGATGGGGCCTGCTGCTGCTGACATTGCTGACCTGCTGGTCTTAGGGGACTTCTTTCCCTACACCAAGAACTTGTTTCTCAATGCTATGATAAACTAATTGCACTTCAGGGAGTTATCAAATCTATGTAAAGTATTTTTTCCCTGTTTCAACAACAAAAAGAAGAGGGAACTTTATTCTACAACAGCTCTTTCTTAAAATTTCAACAGAAAAAAAGATTTTATTCTGCTATCTTTCCATCAGTTTGACTTATTTCAGATTAAATCTGCCACAGATATGACCATCCATTTGTTCATAAGGGTAAACTTAAGTGTGCATTCATCTACATTGACATTTTGGTTTAGGTGAGGTATGTATTTTTTGAAGCAAGTCTCTGGTTGCCCTCCCTTCGTGCTCTTTGGTTCATTTTGTGGAGCAGCCCCAAAAGACACAGTAAGAAATGTTCCACCTGAAACTTAACAAAAAACGCATTCCAAGCACTGATAGAGCCAGCCTGAAACAAATCTTGCAGAACACACAGAGGGGGAAGGTTACATCCTCCACATAAGCTGGTTTGCACTGTAGAGCTTTTCCTGTTGGAATCCTGCTGCATGCTAACATAGACCTAGCCTAAGTCACAGAGTGATTACAATGCTGGTTTTATTACCCCATGTTTATAATCCCTCAATTATTTCATTCAGGTTGAATACATTTCTACATCCAGAGAATGTTACAGGACTGGCTCCTGACTGCTTGATCATATCATGAAAAATTCCAGATAAAAAGGAAGATTCTTAAATTTGCAAAATACACTGCTTTGAAACTAAATAATTAAAGAACAAAGAAAAGTGGGATATTATGAACACAAATTAAAACATTAATTTTAAGACTTTCCCATATTTTCTTTTTTACAGCTGAAGAGGAGGAAATCATGCAGCTCTAGGCTGCAGTGGGATTCTTAGGCATTACTCTTAGAAAGCAGTAATAAAAAATGAGAGGAGTTGTGTCAATGATTGCAGTTCTGAAAAAAGCTTGATAGAGATGCTCAGTGTTTTCATCTTGTGGAAGGTGTAAGGATTGAAAAAAGAGTGAGATGAACAAAAGAAGGGACTCTGCAAATGTTTCCCCTTACTGGTTTGTGTTCTGTGGTAGAAAACAACAATCGTCCCTAACTATGGTGTTGTGTTTGGCAAGGAGAGATTTCTTTGTAACTTATTTGCAATAAAGCATGACATCAACACATATTCCAGTGTCTTGCTACTAATTTGTATCCATTTTCCAAGTATGTATGGCAATAAGCAGATGAACATATTTAAATACTCCCACCTGCAAACAGGATGTCATCCCCTTGTGCAGCTTGGCCAAATGTTCTCCAATCTAAAACTGCTGAAGGAATGAAACTCTTGGCTTTAGCTTGTCCATTTAGGTGACCGTGGCTAAGGGAGGACTTTTAGAACAAGCAAGTTGCCAGGACCCTGGACATTTTAGTGCAACGAATGCAGTAGCTTTAGACTTGGTTTTGCAAGTGCTGTGTGCTCACATTCAGTAGTATCTGCTAAATTGCTGTCTCAAAAGTGCCAGGCTTAGAAGCACAAAGTCTGCCCAAGCAAAATTGGGTCAGACTGTGGGAGGGAGAGGATTATTTGGATTTGCATGTAATATGAAAAAGGACTGTTTATTTTGTTTTGGGTTTTTTTCTTTTTTTTACCAATAAGTAATTCCAGTTTTCCATATTATATCTGATCTGGAGACAAGGTCAAATGGAAGGCCTCGATGTTTTTAGTGTGAAGAAGAAGAAAATTATCAACTGACAAGAAAGGGATTATTAATGAAATTCCTTTGCCATCTTTTCAACTTGAGCTGAAGCCAAGAGCCTTATTAAAAACTGAAAACCATCAGAAAAAGCTATGGTTCATTGCCACACACTTGGTTTTGCATAGTGTTGTCTAGTCAACCTGCTGGACTTGCATGATACTCTGCAAGAAAAAAATAAACAAGGAGGAAAGAAACATGAATGTTTTAAAAGGGATTCCTCCTTTACATGTTTGATAGAAGCAAAGTAATACAGACTTTCTTTTCCTCTTTCTCCCCTAAATTTGCTTCTTGCAAAGTCTTTATTGTTGCCTCCCTTTCTTTCTAGGCAATATTTATTCTGCTTAGTTTTGTTTCTCAAAGTCAGGTAAAATAAAATAGTATAGAGCCACTGTTTATTTGAATGAATACACCAACTAAAAGCAACATCCAGGGCAAATTCTAAAGTAACAAATGATACAGCAACGTAGCAGCGGGATGACACAGCATTTTAGGCTTCTCCCCAAAGGGGCCCCACACCCTGATGTTTATCATCCCCTTCCCTTACCCAGGCTCCCCCTGAGAACTGCCTGTCAAATAAGAGACATAGGGTGATTGGGACATTCACCCTTAAACCCTCTCCTGCCTCACTGGGTTGGTGGGTTTGCAACCCCTCCCCTTCCCCTCTCCCCTGGGGTTAAGAGGGCAAGCAAGCCATGTGGTCAGTCAGCTGGGAACCATCAAGAAGCTGTTAAGAGAGAGAGTCCTGCAGGAGCTGTTGCAAGATTCAGATGCCTGCGGGCCAGGAATAAACTCTGGATATAACCCTCCTCCAGGACTCCTCCTTTTTCCTCCACGATTCATCTTAAGTGTCTCAGGCAGAGACCACCACCACCTCTGGAGCTTGGCAGGTCTGGACTTGCTGCCACGTGAGCTGTTAGTGTCTCTTGGGGTTGAACACCTCAATTGCTGCTATTAAGCTCAGACACAGGGGTCAGACAAGCCAAGACACATCCCACTGGCAATATTGGTGTTACTCCAATACAGCATGAACATTTGGCTTGATATTTATGACTGTTTCAGAGAAGGTTATAACAGTGTAAAGCAGTAGTTGACAGGAAGAGCCTCATACACTGGCTTTCAATCTGTAGTTTCTCACTGGTTCTGTGCTGGTTTCTTGCAGATTGTGAGACCAGAAAAATCTTGTTCTTGAAGGGGACTCCAGATAAGTGGGTTTTTTCCATCTTTCCCATCTTCTCTTTGTATTTGTGTTCCTTTCTACTGGGATGCAAGGCATAAAAGCCAAGCAGCTGGCTGCCCTATTTTCCCTCCTTATACAGCATACTGAGACGCTTGTAGTCAAGGCAGATACAAACATCTCCTTCAGACAATTCAGATTACCCAGGATTTAATTGGTCCTCTGAAAACACCTGTGCCCCCAGGGTCCAGAGCAGCAGCCGACTGCAATTCTCTCCCTCAAGTGGGAGATGTCTGGGTCAGACTGGCTGTAAAATGGTAGCTTTTTCTTTAAGTTTCCAGAGGCTTGGCCATGAGATGCCACTTGTTTAGCACAGAAAATGTGCATGTCATATGAAAGGTAGTGCCTGTGTGGATTACTGTGTACTGCCCACTGTTGTCCTGATCATTCATAAAAAGAGGTATAATAAAAGAAGCATATGGTATTTTCAGTCCAAATACTCTCAGCTGGTACAAACCTTTCTGATAGTTTTTTTTTTGTTTGTTTGTTTGTTTTTTTGGGTTTGGTTTGGTTTGGTTTTTTTTACAAGAAGAAACCAGTAACGAACTGTCATCTGCCATTTATTCCACATCTGGAAAAAATAAAATAAAACTTAAAAATTAGCCATTCTTCATAAACTTTAGATGGAGCCCTGCTTTAAGCAGCTTGCACATGTGTATTTCCAAATGAGCATCTCTTTCCTTTGGCAGATTACCCCACAGTTCTCACCACACCCCTGAATCCTTGGAAACTTGCTTGTTCTGCTGATGGGACCCCAAATCTGAGGAGCAGGTGGATCTCACCTGGTGAGTGAGACTTCAGCAGTTTACTTCTAGTCAGTGTCTGTGCAATGGCTTGATAAGGTAACTTTTTGTTCCCTTCAGGCAGAAGGAAGTTAGAGTACCAGCAATGGGAACCAGGTGTGACAATGAGGAGGTTGGGAGGAATTAGTAAATTTGAAAGGTATTTGGATTGATAGTTTTTTGTCTGAGATGAGCATGGATGGGAGGGGTCAAGTTAGTGGTGAGTATTTTATGACAAGCTGCAGCCACGTGGCTACCAATGGAGTTAGAAGATCCAGAACATCAGAGGTGCAATTAGGAGAAGCAGGCATGGAAACAAGGTTTACAGGGTCTGTGGGTTCTGACAGTGGTTAGGATGACAGTGGTTAGGGGAATGGACCCCTTTTCCTAACATCCAAAGACATCCTAACATCCTAGTCACACCCAGGACAAACCTCTCCCATCAGTACTTTGAGAGCAAACTCTCAGGGCTTACACCTCTGTTGAAGACATGGCAGCTGAACAAGCTGCTGTGCACCAGCTGAGATTCAATGACTCTGCTGTTGGTTCGTGTAAATGCCACATCATACCATCTCATTTAGCAGGAAACCAGAGAGGTTTAAGCTGAAGGCTGTCACCTTGCTTTCCCAGTGCTCTGAGATGCTGCCTGTGGATGGATCTCACCAGGTGGAGGAACGATGGGAGCTTGCTCCCATGGACTCCTCCTGCCATTACTCCTGCATTGGCAGCATAGCCTGGTTACATGCAGGCTTTGTGCTGGTGTAGGAGCCATTTAGGGTGGTGGTTTTTTCCCAGAATAAATATACTGCTACAATTCCTAGTATTAATGTATTAAGTTGATTTAAAGCTACATTACCTCAGTGTAACTCAGTCTCTTCCTCAGCCCAGGCATAAACATGTACCCTCCAAATGCCAATGTAGTGAACTCTTCGACAAGGCTTTATTATTTTAGGCAAACCTGCATAATTAGACTGAAACTACTCTCATGTGGTGCTAAGATTCCCATAGACAACCTGTACCTCCAGCATTTAACATGTCAATGGCTGTCACTTTTAGTTATATCAAAACCTCATTGCTGCGAATAATTTTTACAAGTACCTGTGCTTGAAATCTGCTGAACCAACTCGTTTGTTCAGCAAAGAAAATGGGCAAGCAGAACTATCAGTTGTTCAGAACCACCTCTTGTATTTTAGGATGTTTTGCAAAAACATTGTTTTGTTCTTTTAATAGTAAGTCAGATGCATCAGATGCCTCCTGCTGCCTGGCACAGCCACATCACACAGGTTTTGCCCTCCCTGTTTTCCACATATTCTGTTCCTTTCAGAAGAGTGTATCCATTGTCTCAAAGTTAGTACAGTGAAGAAAAGCTGCTGCTTTTTTCAGACCCAGTCTAAAATGTACATGGAATAAGCAGTCACATTTGTGTAATATTTGAACTTAAAATATGAATTACACTGTATGCACTAGTATATTTGAAACAGCTTCTTGATTGTCTGAGAAACATCTGCAATGTCATTTACAGCCAAAGAAACATGTTGTAGGGCATGAGTGGTGCTGGACTATTGTTGCTTCTTTGCAGTTCGCAGCCTGGGCTTTGTGAGACTACTTGTGTGAGCTGCAGGAGTAGCTCAGCACCACAAGCAGCTTCTGACTATTACCTCATCATGAATTCATCTGGTCTATTTTTCCATTTCCTTCATTTTGTACATTTACAGTGAAGGAGTAGTGCACTTTGGATTGATCCATGTAAGGTGGTTACTGGGAAACAGTCTGAAGTGCAGAATCGAGAGCCCAGAAGCTGTGGTGTAGCAGTTGCTAAAGAAGATGCTCTTATTTTCCATGATGGATGCTTCTGTTTGCTTTTAACACAGCTCACTTCTCATGGTCAGCTAAACCACACAAATGCGTACTTAATGCAGGAAAAAAAAAATAAATGTCCCCATGGA
The DNA here is from genome assembly GCA_013397155.1 of Irena cyanogastra. NCBI lineage: Eukaryota > Metazoa > Chordata > Aves > Passeriformes > Irenidae > Irena > Irena cyanogastra. The sequence goes on along the minus strand of VWZV01005858.1, from coordinate 17,400 downwards.
AAGCTGTTGCAGAACAGATACTCTGCAGTGGTTATTCTTAGCTCTTTCCTGTGTAGACAAGTCCTGTGATGTATATCATTGCTTTGTCTGCCCTTAATGTTCTTGTGTGAGGTTTTTAAATTATATTACATGGCCAAAAAGAGCTAATGCCAAGATCTATCTGAAATGTGTTACTTAATTAGACATGGCTTTAGGAATTTGTTTGACTCTGGTTTCCACCTGTGGCTTGATTTCCTCTTTCTGACTCCAAATTTAAAAACATTTGGGCTTGTTTTTTAATTAGCTTGTAAATTACCAATGTTGGATAATAACATAATGTGTGAGGAGTGGTAAGAATTTCTTAAGTTTTTACAAAACTCATTGGTCTGACCTTCAGATTTGTTGACGTTGCAATACTCCTAGGGAGATTTGTAATGCCTCCTGTCTCATCTCAGTTTGGGATGTGGGACTCTACTATGCACTTGCTGTTATTTCATGTAATTATTTCCATGATGTACTGTGCTGTGTTCTCACTTCATTAGCAGAGTTAAGCAAGAAACCAGAAGCATTTTTGCAGCTATTTATTTCTTTTCCCAGAAAGTTTTTGTATTACTAAGCCAAACCAAAATGAAATAATGAAGAAGCATTTTGCCTGTGTGAGTGCAGAGCATGGTAGCTGGGCTTGCTGTTGCCGTTACGGCGATTATACTCTGATTACAGAAACATTGTGTGATACCTGGGGAACAGGGAGAACTGAGATTTCAAGGGGATACAAAAGCAACTCTACTTCATCTGTAGCACTCACCTGCCTTTGCAGAGCATGTATTCATTCATATCTGCAATGTCCAGCCTTGATGTGCTGACCTCCACTCAGACCAGCCTTAGCTACTACAGAATTAATTTCTCACTAAGTACAGGAAAGAGGCGTGCAAATTTCAAGTGAGACCCTGCCAAATTGTCTTAATAATGACATGTGGCTGTGTCAGACACAAAAAGTTGAAGTTGGATCTGGTTTTGTGCTTATTCAAAACAGATACAAGCAGTGGGCTGTCTGTAGCCGTTCTCATTGAGCAGCTTCAGACGGCAAGGAATATGAAGGGTGATAAGCAAGAGAAGAATGCTTGCACCTCAGTTTTGGCTCAAATGTTTGGACCTCATTTCTCCACTAAGAGAGAGTATCTCTTAAGATTGTAACTGTCTTTGAAATCTACTTCAGTGCTGATGTCTTTAGGTACATACATCATCCTCTGCTAATTCAAGCTTTAGTGTTGCCTTAAACTTCAATTTTGCTTTTTCAAAAAGTAATAATAAAAATAAATTTGCCTCTTTTTAAAAAATACAGCATTGCTTATTTTGAGAGAAGTTTATATTCATCATGGGAAAGAGTGAAGGACTAGGAATCAAGCCTGTGATGGCATAGGTTTCTTGCAACTGTGTAAAAAAAAAAGCTCTATGTCTTTTGTTTTCACATAACATACCCTGTATATACTCAATCATTCTATCTGTATGGGTAAAATGCTCTCATTTATTTTCGCTGTTCTTCTTCAGGTACTTTGATGCATCCTCAGCCTTGCATTGGCAGGTCAGCTCTGTGAGTCTAGTCCAGGATTTACATGTTGTGGGGTGTGAGTGGTGTTACTGCAAAGGAACAGGAGTGTTTCAGTAGGTGCTGCTTCAAGGGCTGTTTTAGCACTACAGATTTCTTGGAAAGATAGTGATTTATCAATACATAGTCTTTTAACCAATTTGAGATATTTGCATTTTGCAGAGGCAACAGTTCCAGCCGTTGAGCTGTTTCCCAAATCTTTGTTTATCACCATTTGCTCTGGTTCTTCCATTGCTCTTGCACATATGCACAGCAGGCAAACTGCACATCGCTGCGTACAGCTGGTCTGCATTCCTCCGTACCTGCTCTCTCCTGCCACTCCACACCTGTCCTGCATGAAATTAAACAACTTCTGCCTCCTGCCCAAATGTTCAGTGAGGCCATTTGTAAGCCAATGAAGCAAATAGTAAGTTGTATATTTAAGACATCACACCACCACCAGTGTGACACGCAGCCATGAAATCACAAGCAGGAAGGCAGCCATGACTCCCCCAAAAGCAGCTTGAGAAGCTGTTCTTTTTCATCACAATTGTTGGTAGTTTAAATTAGTGCTTTACAATGTCTTTGGTAAGGGATTTAAAGTTCTAATCCATGTCACTTTACATATCTGTTGAATTTAAGTTTAAGATTTGTCATTCACACTAAAAATGCATTTACAAACTTCAGCATGGATCTTCCATATCTGCCATGAGGTAAAGAAAATCAAAATCTCATTATTCAAGCCTTAACCCATTCTTAAGCAGTTAATATTGAAGACTTACGCTGCTATCTGTATTCCCCTGGTTCACTTACTTCCCTCTAAACAATCACAACATCCTCTTAATGGAAGCACTAATCTTCATGACAGGAGCTCTGGCTGCTGATCTACTGGCAGCAAATAGACCAGTCACTGGAAAGCAATGAGCAGAATTAGATTCCTGGCTGAGACATCAACATGTGGAACCATCTTGAGGGAAGTCACCATTCGTCTCTGAAATTCTTTGGCCACTGCTTGCCATTCCATTCGTGGAACTAGCACATCCTGAGTGGACCTTCACAAGGAGATGGCCATACAGAAGCAGCTGCTTTCATGGACCCCTTCTCCATACGTCAGTGGAATCATATAGAATCATAGAATCACAGAATGGTTTGGTCTGGAAAGGACCTGAAGGATCACCTAATTCACCCCCCCCGCCATGGGCAGAGACACTTTCCATTAGACCATGTTGCTCAAAGCCCCACCTTCCAACTCTTTGAAGTCATCCACCAAGATAAAGGTCAATATGGCTGAAAAAAATTCAGTATTAATCTGTCAGAAAGATGGTGCATGGTATCTTGAATATGGCACCCAGAATGTTACAGCAAATTCAGTCTGGAGCACTGAACATGGAAAAAGGGGTACATTGTTAGTTTGACCCCAATCCTTAGTATTCTGATAGGTTGTAAAACACATGGCATAGGGCAGAGAAATGGCATTTAATTGCAGAATAGCACACAGGCTATGAATTGTTTGCTGTTTTGTGGGGAAACCCAAACATCACCCCCCAGCAGCACCTTTCTGAAAGGGGAGAAGCAGACTGCAGCAAGCTGCTGTTAAAACACAACAGCTTAAGGGGCCCTTTGGCCAGGAAACTCGTGGAAGAGTCAACAGCAGGACGGCACAAGGGTGCCTGACTCCCTGCAAGACCACACCGCCGTTCACACCGTGCACAGAGGTGTTTTCAGAGGTCCCTGTGGCTCCCCACCATCCCCTCGCAGGTGCCCGCCCAGGCAGCGCGGCACGGCCGCTCCGCCCGCTGGGGACGGACAGGGCTGGGCGCAGGCAGCAGCGTGACTCCCAGGCTGGAGTGCCATCTGCTGAGCCACCGCCGCTGCCGCCCCTGGCCGCCTGGTGATTCAGCCACAGGAGCTGAAATAAAAGCAGCAACACCTGAGATATTTAAATTGTGTCGTATCTAGCCACATGTCTAAATGCATAAACCTAGCAATTATGTTCTCCGTTTCCCCTGAAGGAGTAAAATCAGCTGTAAGTCAACAACCCATTCAAAAAAAGATAGATTAAGCTAGGTTCTTTACTAAATTGAGGGGACAGCATAAATTTTCTAAGCAGTGATGTGCAGAATGCTGAGACACGCCACCTGTATGTCTGTGTCGGTTTAGAGAAACAGCAGAATTTCAATGGGAAGCACATGAATTCTGCTATTTATCTAAGAACTACCAGGTATTATTCCGTAAAAGCAGAAGTTTTAAGCACCTCCACCTGCAACATTAATACAATGGTTATTAACACTGTCAGCACACAAGCATTTCTCAGGTGATGGGGAAGAGTGCTGCCTGCACACTGTTTCACCTGGCTTTTGCTCAGCAGAAATGTTGTGTCTTGTCCAGGCTTCTTGTGGTGCTTGGTGATTGAAGGAGTAAATAGGTTTTCAGTTCTTTGCCTTCCCAATACATTTAGTACAAAGAGCATTTGGTGGTTCTGGGAAAACCAGAGTCACAATTCATTGCCTGCCTTTTGATTGGTAATTTAAAAGGTGGAGTAAAGAAATTCAAGCAGCCTTTGAATTGCAGACAGTGGAAGAATAAAATGCATTTAGCAGCCTTCTGTTGTCCACTCTGTGCAAACACATTGGCTCCTGTATAGTAGCCTCCATAACTGTATTTATCTTGATTGGTGACATTCTCTTGGCTTCTTTTGAAACAGATTGTCCACAAAAATGAGAGATATTTTTAGCTTGCTGACCAGAGCATGTGCACACTAAGGGGAAATTGTTACTGCCTATGGGACAGCAAAAGACAATACAAATCAGTATTGTAGTAGTGTTATTGTTCTCTGTAGCTGAGAACTGCTTTTATGTATTTCTCAGTATTTTCCTGTTTTATTTGTGTTTAACTGTAGTTATCTAGTTTAAATGAGCTTTTGGTTTTCATTAAAGGAAAAGAAGATCTGACTTTCTACCATGATTTATGGAATACTTGAAAAATTGCAACTTAGTCTATTAGGGCCAACATCACTGAGAATTACATCGAAAATCAAAATTTGTAATTCCTAATTTCTTAAGGAAGCACATACTGTTTATTCTCCTTTACATACATCTCTTTGTTTATCTCTTGTCTTAAATTTCCTCATCCAGAGAGTTGCACTGACCTATTTCTTTGTCGGATTTTACGCTGCAGTGAGAGAAACGGGGAAGTTGCCAAATATAAAATCCTGAATTCAGAGAAATGCGTTTACTAGAAAATTGACCGTGCTGTGACTTGTCAAAATCAAGAAATATTTAGCAACAACATCCAAGACTGCAGATTAATCAGCTGCAGTAGATGGAATCATAGAGAATAATCAGAAATGCTGCTCAGTAGCAGACAGTGATGTTCCTGCAACAACTGCAGAATGTCTGTGACAACAATGTGAGATGCTGTTTCTCCCTTGAATCTCTGATTTTATTGCCTTCACAGGATATATGGTTTAGTACAGCTGTTGGAGTATCTAGTTTAAAGACTGAGCATATAAGGTGATTGCCTTCCTTACCCAGGTGAAAAATTTCTCCTTTCTAGTTTTACAGGTGTTTGTCTGTGCTTGGTTTTTTTTGTTTTGTTTTGTTTTGTTTTTTCCAATTAATCAAATAAATGAAATTTAACTGAAAACCCAAACTGCAACTCTTTCATGTGATTAAAAATTAATTAATAAAACTACCATTTCTTTGTTACACAAAGAAGATTCTTTTATGTATCCATGATTTTAGCAATACAAGCTTTTCTAAAGCATTAAGACATGCTTTTTTGCAGGGTTTTTTGGTTTCAGGTCAATAATTCCAAATGATGGTAAACAACCCACTGAACACAAAGTCTGAATTATGGTAGGGTCTGGTAGAATCATTAGACTTCACCCAATTTTCTGTAACAGCTCCTTTCCTGTGGCAATGTAGAACTGGTGTGCAACTCTGTGTGCAAAACTGATTCAGTACCTGCAAAAATTATGGAGAAGGTCATGCCTTTTCCCTGAGAGCCAGCTGAGGATATAGCATGAATCAGCAACATGTCCTTTCATGGCTTCTCCTGTTTCCTGCTTTAAATTATTTTCCTCTCTTGCAATAGCATTGCTGCTGCAGCTCCATCCAGCTTGTCTCCCTCTGCCTTGGCTGCAGTGCTGGTGTGTTGAACTGGTGTCCTCAGCACACACCTTCAACTGGGCTTACCAGTACTGCTGTAATGTCAGGGTTTATTTACACTAACCCAGCAGATGGGTATAGATACATATATACATATATATATATATATATACACAGAGAGAGAGAGAGATAGATAGATAGATAGATAGATAGATAGATAGATAGATAGATAGAGTTGTGTGTAGATACTTTTTTTCCCCTGTGATTTTTGAGAGGTGATTTTGCTCATTTTGTTCCACAAGTGGGCAGAGACAGCAGCATTTTCTACTGCTGTTTTGAATGTGAATAACAGTGCCGTGCCTAAAAGAACAGTTTGTTCAAACCAGCACAAAAATTTTCTAATTTCAGATAGGAGCCCAGATGGGGCTGTCTTCTGCAGCCTACAGCAACATCAACAACAAACACAGTGACTCTCCCTTTTCCTCAGAAGACCACTCAAGAAATAAGTCTTATTAGGGGAGAGATCAACAGTCACTCTGCATTTCAAGGATGTGAACAACATTGCCAGAGTGATTTGTTACCAGTCTCTAAATATCTGCCTTCTATACAGTACCCTGAAGTGATTCTTAGCTGAGGTTTTTCAAACTCTTGTTTTTCCTGAGTTTTGCAGGGAAAACCTGGTCACTCCACAGAGCTTTAAACCAAAATTGGGATCAAAATGCTTTATTGATCTGTCAACAATATGGAATTAAGCAGCAGTCAGTGAAGTGTTGCATTCAAGTAGTAATGCAACAAGTAAACCCTCAGACTAGACACATTAATGTTAATTAACACCAGCAAATTTATAAACACTCCCTGCAACAAATGCAAGAGATTTCTGAAATGCTACAAGCCTGCCTGACCACACATACACATTGTTTTAATTGTTGTGAGCATCAGCTCTGAAACAGATTCAGAAAAATAAAACCCTGTTTCCACTTACAACCTTTTTGATTTGTCTTCTTGAAAGTGGTTTTTGTAGCTGACAAACCCCTGGCTTTTCATGCAAATAATGGTGTCATTTTTATTCAACTAATTGTGACTTCAGGGAAGAGAACAGAACAGAAAAAAATCTTTACTGTGAGGGTGGTGAAGCACTGGAGTAGAATGCTTCAAGAAGTTGTGGATGCTCCATCCCTGGAAGCACTTAAGGCGAGGTTGGATGGAGCTCTGAGCAACTTGGTCTAGTGAAAGGAAGACAAACTCCCCTGTCTACAGTGGGGGAATTGAAACTAGGTGATGTTTAAGGTTTCCAACCCAGGCCATTCTATGATTCTATGAATAAAACAGAACAGTTATGCAGTGTTAAGCCCAGCATTATGCATTACAAACTCTGATATAGGAGTGAGGGGTCCATCCAGGACAGCATCTCTCTGCTTTGCATATCCCAGGCCCATCCAGCACACAGGGGGAGAGATGGACACAGAGGGGGAAAGGTGGGGTCTAGAAGAATATGATAAGAAATAGTGACTTAAAAAAAAGAAAGAGACTACTCCTGATTTAAATAATTTAATCTAGAAATTACTGAGAAGAAAAAAAATTGCCACCATCTTCTTTCCATGATGTTTTCCCAGAGCAGACGTGTGCCTTTAAATGTGTGAAATATTATTCTCAGTTCTAGAATTTAAAATACCTTCAAGCTGAGAATAAGGTAATTTGGTCATCTTCCATCCAAACAGACATAATTCATCTTTTCTCTGGATGGGTGATGGTGCTCCACTTACAGTTTTGTGATACTACATTGCATTCAGTCTCCACATCCTATCTTGTGATAGGATAGAGTTTTAATTTCCAGACAAGTAAGAAAGAGGGTCAGCAGAGCTGCACCTTGGACTTTTGGAGGGCAGGCTTTGGCCTGTTTAGGAGACTAACACTGTCCCTTGGGAGGCAGTCCTGAGGGGCAAAGGGGTCCAGGAATGCTGGTCATTCTTCAACAGGGAAATGTTAAAGGCAGAGGAGCAGGCTGTCCCCATATGCAAAAGATGAACCAGTGGGGAAAACCAGATAGCTTTGGCTAGAGCTCAGTCTGTGATACTTAATGCCTTCTTTGCTGCAATCTTTAATGGTAAATCCAGTTGTTCTTGAAGTATGTGACCTCTTGAGCTGGAAGACAGGGACAGATAGCAGAATTAAGCTCCCACAATCCAAAGGGAAATGGTCATCAACCTGCTACACCACTTAGACAAACACAAGTCTGTGGGGCCAGATGAGATCTATCCAAGGGTACAGAGGGAGCTGATGAAAATACTCAGCAAGCCAGTATCCATCCTATAGCAGCAGTCCCTGCTAACCAGGGAGGTCTGAGTTGACTGGAAGTCAGCAAATGTGACACCCATCTGTATGAGGCGCTGGAAGGATTTGGAGAACTACAGATGGTCAGTCTAACCTTGGTGCTGGGGAAGGTTAGTGAGCAGCTCGAGTGCCAGCAAGTGCAGGATAACCAGGGGATTAGGCCCAGCCAGCATGGGTTGACCAACCTGATCTCCTGTGACCTCGTGACCCACTTAGTGAAGAAGGAAAGGCTGTGGATTTTGTCATCTGCACTTCAGCAAAGTCTTTGACATCCCTCTCACAATATCCTCCTGGAGAAACCAGCTGCTCATGGCTTGGGCAGGTGCACTGTTCACTGGGTAAAAAACTGGTTGGATGGCTGATCCCAGAGACTGGTGATGAATGGTGCCACATCCAGTTGTTGGTAAGTCACAAGAGGTTCCAGAGAGCTGAGCACTGGGACCAGTCCTGTTCCATATATTTATTGTTGATGCAGATGAGGGGATTGTGTGCACCCTTAGTCAGTTCATGGGCAACACTAAGGTGAGCAGGAGTGTTGAACTGCAGGAGGGTAGGAAGGCTCTGCAGGGGAATCTGGACAAGCTGGATTGGTGGGCCAAGGCCCGCGGTCTGAGGTTCCACAAGGCAAAATCTTGGGTCCTGCATCTGGGTGACAACAATGCCATGCAGCACTACAGGCTGGGGCAGAGTGGCTGAAAAGTGTCCCAGAGGAAAAAGACCTAGGGGTGCTGGTTGACAGCAGGTGAACATGTGCTGGAATCCTGGGTCTACTGTGTACCCAGGTGGCCAAGAAGGCCAATGGCAGCCTGGTTTGAATCAAGGATAGTGTGGCCAGCACTGTGTCACTCTGTACTGGGCACTGGTGAGGCCACACCTCGAATCTTGTGTCCAGTTTTGGGCCCCTCATGACAAGAAAGATGTTGAGGCACTGGAGTGTGTCCAGAGAAGGGCAACAGAACTGGGGAAGGGTCTGAAGAGTGAGTCCTGTGTGGAGTGTCTGAGGGAGCTGGGGTTGCTTAGCCTAGAGAAGAGGAGGTTCAGAGGGGTCTTGTCATTCTCTACAGCTGCCTGAAAGGAGGTTGTAGCTAGGTTGAGGTCAGTCTCTTTTCCCAAAGAAGTTATAGGATGAGAGGAAATGACCTCAAGTTGCACCAGAGGAGGTTAGATTGAATATTAGGAAATTTCTTTTTTTGCTGAAAGGCTTGTCAGTCATTGGAACAGACTGCCCATGGGAAGTAATAGATTCATCATCCCTGGAGGTATTTAAAAGATGTATACGTGACACTTAGGGACATAGTTTAGCAATGGACTTGGCAGTGCCGAGTTAATGTTTAGACTCAATGACCTTAAAGGTCTTTTCCAGCCTAAATTATTCTTTGATTCTAAGTTTCTTTAACATCCATTTTCTTTATAAAGACAGAACTTCCTGATTGTTGATCCTGCTTATAGAAACTCAGGCAACAAGGCCCAGTGCTTTTCAACAGGGATTCTGGAGCAAAACTACATACACATTTCAAATTGTAACTCTGTGCAGAGCAATGCACCTGGGTAACATTTCTGGGAAGGAGAAAGTTTTATATAGAAGCCAATGATACCTCCTCTGGTCTTAGCAAATCTGAGGGATTTATACATTCAGTCAAGGAAAAAAAGAAACCAAAGTCTGCTATCCCATCCCTAGAAGGGTGACCTTTCCACCAGATTAAAATATTTTGACAGACACTGCAATGCATGCAAGTACTTGACCACTTACTTTATCTAGTAAGAAAATCTATCACAAAATGTTATTGCATTCTCAAACACCATACCATCAACGCCAGCATCTTAAGACAATGTGAGCTTCCATCTGGCAGGTGCCATCTGGAGCCCTGGGAATCATATCCAATTCTCTCACCAAGTTAAAAAATGCTACAGCACTTTACAAGGAAGAAAAGCACCATTTTTACTTGCATCAGACTGGAACAATTGCAGGCTCTTTTTTTGAGACAAGTGTTTTGATTTTGCTTGGCATAACTTACTAGTTTTACTAGCTTAAACCATCTATCATTTATTTGAAATCAGAGCCCAGAATGCTTTCACAGGAGTTCCTGACAGGCATTTTGGGACATGGAAGTTTTCTATTTAAACTTCAAAAGGATGTGGTATTAACCAAACTGATGGCTGGGATTGCGGCAACAAGAGGCAGCAGGAATGAAGCACAAGGCCTCTGCAACTCTTTCCTGGTCCTGCTGAGATGAAGGCACTGGTTACCAAACACTTTAACTCCACTGCTGCATGCCCTCAAGTGTTGTCACAACTAAAGGTTAGGAGAATAGGAAAACACTGTCAGGTGGAAACTGCTTGTGAAAGTATACATCAGCTAGGTAAACCCTGCAAGAGCTAGTCTGGATATTCACTCTGCAAAACAAAGCACAACTACTTGAGCTGGTAGTCATAGCTTTATAAACCTAGAGGGAAAAACATGGTTCTGTTTGATCCTGTGACATTTTTTTCTAGGAACCACACAGCTCTACTTCCATGGTATTGCACTTCAGCTTCTAAGGTGCAGTAGGTCTGTGCAGCAACTTTTCACTTCAGGAGAGGCACCTCAGAAACAAATCTGGGGGCATCTGGCTTGTCTACTAGCCCAAGTTTAGAAGCCTCTGTCAGCAGAGCAGACGTCTTAACATAAGAGCTGAATAAAAGGTGGCATTTTGAGAAGATATTAAATGGAAAGAGAAGGACACCAATGGCAAGGAGAATGCTGAGAATATTGCAGAAAGATCTTAGAATAGGAAAAGAATACAATCTTTTATGCTGCAAGAGCCCAATTCATGTAAGCAGGTAAGATAATTTGCAGTTAAAGGAAAAACGTAGTTCTAGTTACATTTCCAGTTAAGACAACGTATGTTGAGTCCTAAGTGTACTATAATCTATTGCTAAGAAGCTGTCACACAGTTTTAAGGAGAACTGCACCATAAATCTAGAAGAATTACCACAAAGCATGCAGAATCCATTTGTGCTGAACTGATAAAAATCACTTGCAATGGTAATAGTTTTTTTGCAGGTACTGTACTTGTTTTATTCAGTGTAACAGCAATTATTCTGATTAATCTGCAAGTCATACAATACTAATTAACAAAGTATGAGTTTTATTCTTTCCTAGCAAACAAGTGGGAACCAGGCTGTAAGAGGATGATGTCATAATGATCATAATCTCAATTTTACATAACCTAGCACTGCTCACTTACGTTTAACCTGAGTGTTTTCTTCAGCCAGAGTGAGAAGCATTGGAGCGAGCACAACTGGGATTTTTGTGGTTTGTGTGTGATTTTTTTTTTTCAAGACAGCAGCATTAACACAGAGCAATCAAAAAATGACAGCCTGAAACCCATTTGGTTTGGTATAAGAAAGAAGACAAGGACGAGAAACCTCTGCACAACTCAACTAACTACAGAAGATATCTCATTTATTTAATCAGTTAATTTTAAATTAATAACATTTGTTAACTTTTTGCCTATGTATGCAGCACATTCAGCATAACTTTACATAACTTGTAACTTTAAAGTGTTGCATTTCTTTAGTAGCAAAACTCAGTTTGACACAAAGTGAGGAGAAAAAAAAAGGAAATACCAGTCAGCATATTTACCATCATAACATAAAAAAATCAGCAATCTAAAGAACTGTCTAACAAGCTGCAAAGTTGTTTAAAAGTGAATTCAGTGTATTTTTATTAAGTCAGAAGGAAGAACCAAATATAATGTAAAAAGCTGTATATAGTTACAAATCTGTATTTTAAGGATTACAAATTGAGGAGAACCAACCTCTCAACAAAAATCTTTGTCTACCACTAACAATAACCAATAATTAAAAACAACTGTTTAACCTGTATCGCTTCAAATCAGCAACTTCACACAGACTTGATAGCCACACTTGAAATGTGTTACAGAAACTGCCAAGTTTCAAGCAGTAAAATGCAACTCGTTCAGTAACAGTTTTAAGACTCTTTACAAAAGTACTCCATACTGAAGAAACTGGCAAGAGAATACAAGCTGCTTTGAAATTCCTCTTTAGCCCATGGGTTTATTAAGCTACTCGATACAAAAGCAAGGATTTCAGAATCCTATATACCAGGTGTATAAATATTCCTATTACAGGCCTCCTGAAAATTAAGCCATTTACTCTGTCTAAGTCTTAAACATGTGATAAAGTCGGGGTGATTTGCCTAAGGAACAGGCAAGAGAGGTTAGTTAAGGGCTGAAATTATCATTATCTGGTGCAAGAGATCCCCCCGTGTAAAGAGGGATATCAGATTTTTCCTAGAGCCACAAATAGAGACTGAATTCTGCCCAAAACCAGTAATAAAAAATCTATAGGAAAAAGTTAACATCACAAGTTTAGCCACTGCTGTTTAACTATAAGTAGGTGTTCTACGGTGGCAGGCTTTGTTTCACCATATAAATGGCTTTTGAAAATATTGAAAGGACAAATAATTATAGTAATGATTTGTGGAACAGTATCAAAAGAACATCAAGCACAGACTGGATTCCTTCCTTCACTTAACAGTTGTCTTCAGGCTATGCACTTTATATGAGGGTTTCCAGGAATATCTATCTTTTTTTAATCTTCTGAGAAAACATATCCAGGCAATCCCAACTGTCTCACCTTTGAGAAGGGCCACAAAGACGACCAGAGGGCTGTAGCACCTCTCCTGTGAAGACAGGCTGAGAAAGTTGGGATTGTTAAGCCTAGAGAAGGCTCCAATGAGACCTTAGAGAACCTTCCAGGACCTAAAGGAGGCTTACAACAAGGCCGGAGGGGGATTACAAAGGCATGTAGTGACAGGATGAGGAGAAATGGCTTCAAACTGAGAATAGGGTTAGGTTAGATATTGTAGGAAGAAATTTGTTACTCTCAGGGTGGTGAGGCACTGGAATAGGTTGCCCAGAGAAGTTAATAACAACCTGTCCCTGGAAGTGTTCAAGGCCAGACTGGATGGGGCTCTGAGCAACCTGGTCTACTGAAAGGTGTCCCTCTGTATGGCAGGCAGGTTGGAACTGGATGATCTTCATGGTCCCTTTCAACACAAACCCATGCTGTAAGTCTATTGACACTGACACTGTATTACAAGATTATATTTTTTAGTCAAAACTCTAAATTAAGGAATATTCTGAAATAATTTTGGCCATTGACGTATAAGAACAGCTTAAGGCAAACTATAGTCAAAACACAAAGAAAAGATGGTGTTTAGATAAAAGCAAGTGAAAAGATGAATGGCAGCTTTACTCTTCCTGAGTTCTCCACCCTTTACTTCTGCCTTTCTGAAGGTATTTCAGCAAGCAGCTGATTATAAGACTAATTTTAAAATTCAATCTGAAATAGAAAGGAAGTATATGACTTAAGTATTTTCATTTAAATATTCCACTTTAAAAGCTGAGCTATCTAAGTATTCTTAAGGTGATGGCCTGAAGAATAATTCTGCCTGAACCAGCCCTAGAGTACACTATAGACTCTTATTAAGAACTGAAGTTAAAGCAAGGGCTAATACTGTCAATACATGTCAAAGATTTTCTAGTATGTCTGCAGAGGCTACTTGGCCTTGTGACCAACTGCTGTACCTAAGTCGTGTGGTTGCAATCTGTGACTTACAGGAGTACCCAAAGCACTTTAATTTTACAGGCCCTTCCTGACTGTAAAAAACCCGTGTCTTGGGCAGTATTCACAAAAACCCCCAACTAATAATCAAAGCCTGGTACTTGTCCAGTATTGTGGTAAGAGTAGCAGTGGGGTAATATTAAGAATCAACCTACCCCCCAAGAGAAGAACTTACAGTTAAATACATTACAAACTGAGTTTAACATATCAAAAGTTGAGAAATATCCCGCTTCAAAAGAGTCCCAGCCTATCAGTATAAAGGAAGAATATAAAACTATTTTATTGACCACTGCTCACCAGTATTTACAATAAAGTAAACAATATACAGTCTGATAACATTCAAATTACTACAAAGTTAGTTTTCACCTGGTCTTCTTAAGACCAAGTGATCCCAAATACTAAAAAGAATGACCTTACAGGTTTAAAGGGCTAGGTTTGGGTAAAGAAGATACATGCACATCAATTGTATAGAAGACTACAAAACATCTGTGAGTTTGTTTAGACATTCACTATGATTCTGTAATAACTAAGGAAATTCATCAATGTTTTATAAAAGCTTTTACCTAATATGGAAGAAGTAGTAGTATCAAATGCTCTCTTGTGGTAAATGAAACAAGTTGCAGAAAGCTTTTATTTACTTGCTGTTGATGCAAAACATACTACTTCAAAAAAATATCAAATTTGAAACTTGTTAGAATGTACGCTTCTCACATTGCTAATAAATCAAATTTTGAGTTTTAATATTCTTATATATAAAAAAAGCAATGCAAACAATTATTGTGCTTCATCTTCTGGGCATGAATGCCAAGTTAGCCGTTCTTCATAAAAAGCGATTACGATCTGAGGACACTTCACATTAGCTTCTTTGGCCAGCACCAGATCTGCCTCATCAGAGTCTTTCCTGATGTAGAAGAGAGCAGGATTTAAGAAAATTAATAATCAGTATTTCAAAACATTTAGCAGCTCTTTAAAAGTCCTAAGTTCTGAAAAGAATGTCAACTAGACATCAGTTTCCACTATACCTTTCACTAAAGCTACCAAGACTTTCCATGCTAATGGTAATGATGAGGTTTCACAGCTCCATGATGTGGAGCTTTCCCATGGTTTTTTTTCGGTTTGAAAGGAAAATACTATTCAAAGGGAATCAGTTATAAGGTTACATACTGGAGTATGTAACAAAAGAAGTAAATCTTGGTTAATTTTGTCTTTTAAAGACTAATCAAAGCTTCAAAATAAGACTTAAAAATCAACAGGACCAACCAATCTTAAGAGCTGGTACTTAAATGCAAATTACATTTACTGTTTATGCAAGTAACTTCCTGCATTCCATACTGTTATTCTTGATGCTGTCTTGGGGTAACAAACTAAGCTTGCCAGTCTGACATGCTTCAGATCCCATTTTGAAGTGTATGCTGCCTTTTAAAGTCAGCTTTGTGCATACAAACTCTTATCTATGTTTGTTAGCTAAGACCAATTATTAAAAACTAATCAATGGCAACTGACCCAAACAAAAAAAAGGCCTCTGTGTTTGATTTTGCCAATTATCACCACAGAAATTCAAACACTTATGATCTTTGTTTTACAACTTTTCTAAGTTTCATATAAAATTTATATAGATTTTGAGAAGGCAGAAGGGAGACCATCTCCCATAGCACTAATCTTCAGCAGTCTAGGTACATCCCAAGACAAATCATGTCTCGTGAGATCACTCGGTTTGACCCCATTCTGAAAATCTGCCCTTTTCAAAGGCTGTGGAAAGCCATCCTTCTTATCCCATCACCTTAAGAAATCTGACTCTCAGCAAATGTCAATTCAATCTCTTGATTTCTCAACACTGGGAAGAAGCATTAATTTTATCCCACTTGTTCACAAAGCAAGAAATCCTTCTCCCAACACTGTAGCTAATGAAGCTGGTCCCCACCTACCCTCCCAACAACACCAACTCCTCACATCACTCTCCCCTCTTACAAGCCCATAATGTCAAGCCTCTCCATATTGTTTATTCTTCATCTCCACCTCTGCTTTCTCCCCTAGTTGCTTCCAATTCCACTTGGATGCATGCAGAACAGCTGGCACTATGCTTGCTTTAACAGCTGGCTATCCAGCAGCTGGCTTCTGCTTATTGAAACATGTAAAGCTGGATTTCTGCCTGCCATTCCCTCTGCAAGAGCATCACCAAGATCCAGTTTTTTCCATACAAATGCCAATTTATCCCTATTTTATCAGAAATTACCTTTCAAAATAAAACTGAACCAACAGAAATGAAAGATATTTTGGGTTTTGAAGGAACAGGGATTAAGTCCTAACTGAATATAGAAAGCTTGTTTTTCTAAGAATTAAAGGTTAATAAAGAGACCACCACTTTCTGTGTCTTACTCCTGAAATGAAGTTGTCTCTTTAGCCTAAGTGCAGCTGCCTGCCCTTCTTTTATGGATAAGAATTGTGGATATAAGACTTACCATTTCATGAGGAACATAAGCTCTCCACTGCTATCCGTAGCCCCAATTATCCGCTCGGGATCAAGACCCCTTGCAAACCCTCTTGGTTTATCAACCTAGTAAGTTAGAAGATGGTTATCTAGTTTAAGACAAAATTCTATTTTGGTACTAGATACACAAATTTTTGCACATATGTGTATGTGTGTGTTTGTGTATCAGAACAAAACAATACAGCCTTAAAAATATATCAAATCTGTAATTACGTAGTATATTTTCATAAGCAATCTTCAGGCCAAGGAATTTAGAGGTAGGCTAATAATAAAGGATTTTATATCTATGTTTCCAGCATTTATTTCTGAAAATATAATAGATGAAACAATTGGTCTAAAATAATTTCAGTAGATTGAAAAAACAAGCATGGTCAGTAAAAATAACAAAAGTAGCAAAGTAAAAATGCACGCCTGGAAGTGGAAAAAACACATCCTTTTCAGCAAAACAACAGGCTTGGGCTGGCTAAACCAACAATAAAACTGCACCCTTGGGGAACACCTCCACTCTTCTTGGCTCACTGACATCACACTGGTGACAAAAAATATCACAACTATTTCCTGTATTAGCTCCTTTATAGGTTCACAATATCCTTTTAGAGACAGTGGCCACTATTGTACCAGATAAAGCTGAACAACTGACTCTATATAAAAAGTAAAATATTCTTTGTATTATTCATGAAGTATTCTTTCTGATGCCTTCCAACCTTTTTGACAGTAACCACATGTCCAACTGCCTGCCATCTTCAGTACATAAAAATGATTGGCAGTGTCAGCATTTTCAAACCGCTAGTCCAAAAGTTTACAGAAGAAAATGTGAACTATTGAATGCATTACTACGTGTGCACTATTCTGTACTTATCACCACTAAGTGTGTCATTTAAACTGAAGGAGAAATCCAGACCTCTCAGGAAAGGTAAGCTTTTTTCACTCATCCTTTCTACTCCTTCTCCATCATTATGTCTGGTCCTAGTCTAAGCAACTGATTGGTTTTCACATTATGCCACTCACCCATTCAAAATCATATACTAAACATGGCAGCAAACCAGAACTTCATCTTTGTTCCATTCATGGACTTTTTGCTCTACTATAAACCTATCACTTAATACCACTAATTAATAATTCTTAACCAGTCTTACTTTGAATTATTCATCAAGTGTTATAGGACAATGTAAGAACTTTTAATCATCCTGTCAGTCAATCATCCTTTACAAACCATTTGGAAAGTCTCATTAACCACAATGAATGTATAACCTTTTCAAACTACAGATCCAGATGCT
>VWZV01005857.1:492611-519109 GCA_013397155.1 Irena cyanogastra | reverse complement strand
TCGCTGAGGGCTCGAGGGGTGCCGGAGCCTCACCGCCCTTGGCTGAGGGCTCGGGGGATGCCGGAGCCTCACCGCCCTTGGCTGAGGGCTCGGGG
Source organism: Irena cyanogastra (assembly GCA_013397155.1). Classification (NCBI taxonomy): domain Eukaryota; kingdom Metazoa; phylum Chordata; class Aves; order Passeriformes; family Irenidae; genus Irena; species Irena cyanogastra. The sequence goes on along the minus strand of VWZV01005857.1, from coordinate 519,014 downwards.
GATGCCGGAGCCTCACCGCCCTTGGCTGAGGGCTCGGGGGATGCCGGCGCTGTCCGTGCACTCCCCGGATCCCTCCGAGAAGGCGGTGCGGGTGTTCCGGGCACGGATCGGCCGTGCAGCAGCGATGCGAGTGGATGCCGCTGCCGCCTGTGCACTTGTTCCTTGTGCCTTTCCAAAAGGCTCAGCCGGCAGCCTGAGCTCCCCATGCCCGGGAGCTGCGGGATTTCCCTTTCCAGGCCCTTCCCGTGAAATCAGAACTCGCGGGGAGAGGTGACAGACCTGTCCCTCCATCCCTGCCCATGGTGCGGGGCTTGGAATTAGATGAGCTTCAAAGTTCCCTCCGACCCAAACTATTCCATGATTCCATTATAATCATGGAAAATCTCACCAGGGTTGTTTCTGCCTTTCCATCCTCCCTCTTTGCTCCTGATTGAAATAGGGAATGTGGGGGATTACGGTGTGGCTGCCCCTCAAGACGGGGCAGGGCTGGAATTTTTTTCCCACTGAGTAATTAATTAGAATGGAGTTGGGAGAATAATTTATTCTCCTTTTGTGGGTGGGAAAGGGCTGGGGAAGTGCAATGAATTAATTCATCTCCTTTCTCCAGGGTCAGAATGGGGTGGGGAATGGCTGAGGGGACATTTTCCTCTTCTCCAGGAGGAGTCTGGTTTGTTGTTTTATCTCCCCATTTCTCTGGGATAGAGAACTGGGAATGAATCCCATCCTTTATTTCTAAAGCCTGATGAGTTTTTCTTTTTCTTCATTGCTCCCTTAGAGACTTTGAAATTTAGGTTTTTTTTTAAAAAAAACCTCCTTGTGGGAATCAACCCTTTCTCCTGGTGACTTTCCCCGTTTATAATAATTGTCCGTGCATGTCTTAATTAATCCTTTCCAGCAAGAATTGCACGGGCTTCTCCTGCTGATAAATAATGTGCAAATCCACAACCACACCAACAAACTGCTCCTTTTGCCTGCGTTTTCTTCCCAGCGCTTGTGGTGGGAGGCGAGGCCTCCCCTGCTCTTCTCATCCCCGGTGTCATCGAAAGTGTTCTGTTTTGACATCCATACAGAAACAACCACAAAATCTCCTCTGCAGAGGCTTAACAAAGAGTGCACAAACTGGATCTGTGGCGAGGAGCTCTCCTGCCACTCAGGGTTGCTTACTGCAGCACCCGTCTGTCTGCACCAATTAATGGATCATCCATAGGCTGCTCTGCAGAACCTGGGGCTCCTTTCGCAGTGGAATCCTTCCCTTTTTGCTTCATTTCACCCGGAATTATCTCAGCTTTCCCAGGGCCAGCTTGTCCATTTGGATGTGCTTTCCCACCTCTTGTAAATACATTCTTAATTGCAATTATGATACTTGAATTATTTTCTTAAATATTTTTTTTTCTGCTTTTTGCATAGTTAAAACTTCTTTTTTTGTGTGTGTGGCTCGTTGAATCTTTGTTTTTGCATGTTTTCTTCAGCTTGAGGCTGTGGGGGAGGCAGAGGAGAGGTGGATGTGTTTGGATCCTGCTGGTTTGTGTGTCATTAATACGATTTCTATGGAGCATTCTTGGACTTTTTCCCAAAACTCCACATCCTCACCTGGATTTGCCCAATTTTTGTGGTGCAGACTTTAACTGGTGTGAGCACAGTTCATCTTAGGTCGCTTCTGAACCGTTTTTGGGAAGGTTTTTTTACAGAGCTCTGCAATTATACATCAATTACAGTGAGCAGAAAAAAGTCCCTTGCTCATCCACTCTGCAAGGTGACCTCACTCAAACTGGGGAATAAAATCCTTTAGAGTTAGTTTAGGAGAAACAAAAAAAAATTGTGAATCAGAGTTCTGGAGTGGCAACAAACTCAAGAAACATTTTATTTTCCGAGTTTGGGGAACTGAAACTTAACTGAAAATTAACATTTTATTATTAAAATGTTAACCCCAAGGGAATGAGTTCCAAGGGGGATTGGGCACCTTGTCCAGTGTGGAATCACAGACTGGTTTGGGTTGGAAGGGACCATTTATTTCCCATTTTTCCGCCAGGGAACTTGAGAAAAGTGAGCAGGGGTTGGTTTTACCTGTCTGATAAAACAAATATACCCTGTGACCCCCTGCTCAGGAGCTGAGGATGTGCAGGAGGGCTCCAGGTGGGGCAGTTCAGCTCCTTGCTTCTCTCCAGAGCTGCCAAATTACTGAGAAGTCAATCTGAGAAATTACATTTCTTCCACCAGAAGGACACAACTTTTCCAGCTCACATCATCTTGAAACTGGCCTAAAATCAGGTGTGGTTACATGGAACAGGTGTTAAACGTTGTGGTTGATTTGCAGCTTTTTAAACTCACTGTGTTGACTCTTCCCAGCAGCATTTCCTTCAGAACAGAGCTGAGATTTGAGCTCTGTTGCTTCCACCACTCCAGGTGTGTAGGTAGTTCTCTTTTTCCTTTTTTTTTTGGCTCATGTTTTGTTTTTCCTGGCTTTGGAGTTTCTCCTGTTTCTATTTTTTCCCTTATTTCAGTGCTGCCTCAGCCACGGCGTCCCCTGTGAGAGGGAGAAGCAGCCTGTGAAAGCAGAGTTGTCAATAAACTGAATTTAATGTAGTTATCTTTAGAAGCCTGGGGTTTTTTTTCCCCTCTTTGCATGTTTGTTTTTAACCAGCCTGTCTCCAAAAAGCTCCAGCCAAAAACCCTTTCCCCTCTCACAGAAAAGCCCAGAATTGTTTAGGTTGGAAGGAACCTCTCGAGATCATCCAGTGCAACCCACAAACTGCACTGAGGGTTTAAAACCTTAATTTTTCTGACCATAAGATGGGTCTGTGTAAATAAAAATGTGCACAGCAGCACATGTCTGGTAATTAAATTCTTCCTAGCTCTCAGTATAGGCAGAAAGGAGAAACTTTTTTCTGAGAAAAAACTCAATTCTCTCAAGACTGGGAATCTATTCAGATTTGTGGTAGCCTGCTTTTGGGAATATTGATGGAATATTTGGAGTTTTCTAAATTTCTGTTGCTTTTTTAACAATAATTCACTTCAAAGCAGCTGCTTATAGACTGGATTTGGCAAATTTTACCATTGTAAGAAAAAAATTGTTGTCAAAAATGGGGTTTTTTTTGTACTCTTGGGGCTCTGTGAATGGAGAGGAGGATGGGTGCGTGCCATTAAAATGGGTTTGGGACGACAACAAAAAAAAAACCAGATTAAAATGCCACATTTAAGCCCAGGTAGCCAAACCTCCCTGGGCAGGCCAGTGGCGAGCTGGGACTTGTGGGCTTGGTGGTGCTGGTGGCTGGTTTTGTGTTTTTGTTTTGTAATTCTTCCTCAGGAGTTCCGAGGCCGTGCAGGGAAGGAGATGCTATCGGTGGGAGTGAGTCACAAACAGCCTGGTTTCAGTGGGGCCAAGTTGAAAGTGTGGGGTTTCCTAAAAATATTCTGTCACAACCAGGGTGATCCCTGTGTTTTCACCATTTTTTGGGTCCTTTTTTCCATTGAATTCTTCTGTCTTCCGTCAAATCCTTCCATTTGATTCTGCCATTCAGTTCGTCCATCTGCCATTCATTTCCTTCAGAAATTAAAAAAAAGAATCAGGATTAAAACTTGCAGAAGGAGCTTGTAGGAGAACTTGAAGCAGTTTGTCTGCCAGCTTAGGAATTGAGAGGTAAAATATTTGAATATTTTCGTGGATTACCAGGTTTCTCAGTGTGTTCTGTTGTGTTTGGTGCTACAGGTTTTCCAGGAAAAAAGCAGGAAGCCCCTGGAGCGCTGCCCTGTCACCATGGGCTCCACGGTGTGGGAATGTGGTTGAAATTCCAATTTTTAATTCATGCCACAGATGACTGAGAGGCAAAAAAAAAGGGAAGATTTCTTCAAGAATCCGCCTGGATTGAGCCGAGGATGTTGAGCACAGAAACTCTTCCAGCTGGGAGGAACCTCAAGCAAGGCCTGGGAATATTTTGGTGAAGTAAATTTGGGATCCATGAGGAGCTGGAAGATCTGCTGGCCCCGTTGGCAGGGTGGAAGGATGGCTTTGGGCTGGCTGCTGTGCTCCCTGTGGGTTTTGGGGGGCTGGGTGGCCCCCACGGGAGGGCACAGCCTCTTCTCCTGCGAGCCCATCATCCTCAGGATGTGCCAGGACCTGCCCTACAACACCACCTTCATGCCCAACCTCCTCAACCACTACGACCAGCAAACAGCAGCCCTGGCAATGGAGGTAAACCTGGTTTTTTAAATATAAATTCATTATATATATTTATATTAAAATATATATATCAATATATCTTTATATATTTACTTTCGGCCTTTAGTTCGCCAGTAATCGATGAGAGAATCCAAAGGGAGGGAAAAAAAAAATCAAGGTATTGAATAATTCAAATATAACCCCAAATACTTTCTTCTAAATAGTCAAAATATTCCATGACTACAGATTCTGCCTAATTGAATATCGCTGAGTGGGAAATGCTCTGGGTGTGCTTGTTTTAAATACCTAAAGTCTGATTTATACAAGATTTCTTCAGTCTATTTGCCATCCTACCCAATGAGTTTCCTCACTTGATATGCTGTGATAAAGCTAAAATGAATGGAAATTCACAATATTCAGGTATTCTGTGGTAAGACTAAAATGAATGGAAATTCAGAATATTAGGGTATTCTGTGGTAAGACTAAAATGAATGGAAATTCAGAATATTAAAGTATTTTGTGGTAAGAGACAACTGGAAATTCAGAATATTAATCAAGTTCTTGCTCTCAACCTGTCCAAAATTTCATGAGGGGTTTGTGCAGGTTTGGTTTATTTGTATGTTTTGGAACACTTGGGAACCCTTGTGGGTAAATCTGTGAGAAGTGAAAGAACAATGCTGTGTTTTCACCTTGGAATGCTCTTCCTGGCAGCACAGAAACTGAATTTCACTGTTCTTGTTCAATAATACAAACCTTTAACTGTGTGTGGTTTGTCTGTGGAAGAGTTTGGAATTAAATGTGGTGGATTTTTAAAATTGAGGTTCTTTCCATGAAATTTGTTTGGAGGAGCTGTGGGCTTGGATTGCAGTGGCTCCTTTGGATGGGTCTGCAGGTCCTGATTATCCTGAACATGGAGCAAAGGGAATGAATTTTGGTGTGGAACAGAGCAAAAGGAGTGAATTTTGGTGTGGAACAGAGCAAAAGGAGTGAATTTTGGTGTAAAATAGAGCAAAAGGAGTGAATTTTGGTGTAAAATAGAGCAAAAGGAGTGAATTTTGGTGTAGAATTGGTTCTGGCAAATTCCGAGGCACTGGAACAGAATTCCCAGAGGGTCCCTGGGAGTGTCCAAGGAAAGGTTGGAGCACCCTGGGATGGTGGGAGGTGTCAGGGCTGGAATGAGATGAAATTTAAGGACCCCTTCCACCTAAACCATGCTGGAATTCAAGGATTTTATTTATTTTTTTATTCTCTAACCTATTTTAAACCATTTTCCTGCTGCTTTCCTTCAGTCTCCTTTTGGATTGTGCTGTAGTTAAACCCTCCTGAGGTTTTGGAAACCTCAGTTTTTATCCCCCAGGCTTTTCCTCTGCCAGTGGAATCATTCCAGCTTTCTCTCTGCAGTGTCCTTCTCCAAGTGCTGGCCTCTCTTCCTACAATTTTGCTGCTTCATTCCTGGGATAATTTGAATTCCCTTCCCCTCTCTCCCTTTTTTTTCCTTGCCTTGTCCAGGACACATCACCTGGTGTGTGGACACCATTTATGACTAAAATCCCATTTTTCCCTGATAATGGCCAGCGTCCTGCTCATTTTTCAGCCTTTTTGTGGCACATTGAACCCATGCTTTCAAACAACTGTCAGAAACGTAATTTTTATTTAAAACCCCTTTGCTGAAAGGAATAATTCCGNGAGCAAAAGGAGTGAATTTTGGTGTAAAATAGAGCAAAAGGAGTGAATTTTGGTGTAAAATAGAGCAAAAGGAGTGAATTTTGGTGTAGAATTGGTTCTGGCAAATTCCGAGGCACTGGAACAGAATTCCCAGAGGGTCCCTGGGAGTGTCCAAGGAAAGGTTGGAGCACCCTGGGATGGTGGGAGGTGTCAGGGCTGGAATGAGATGAAATTTAAGGACCCCTTCCACCTAAACCATGCTGGAATTCAAGGATTTTATTTATTTTTTTATTCTCTAACCTATTTTAAACCATTTTCCTGCTGCTTTCCTTCAGTCTCCTTTTGGATTGTGCTGTAGTTAAACCCTCCTGAGGTTTTGGAAACCTCAGTTTTTATCCCCCAGGCTTTTCCTCTGCCAGTGGAATCATTCCAGCTTTCTCTCTGCAGTGTCCTTCTCCAAGTGCTGGCCTCTCTTCCTACAATTTTGCTGCTTCATTCCTGGGATAATTTGAATTCCCTTCCCCTCTCTCCCTTTTTTTTCCTTGCCTTGTCCAGGACACATCACCTGGTGTGTGGACACCATTTATGACTAAAATCCCATTTTTCCCTGATAATGGCCAGCGTCCTGCTCATTTTTCAGCCTTTTTGTGGCACATTGAACCTATGCTTTCAAACAACTGTCAGAAACGTAATTTTTATTTAAAACCCCTTTGCTGAAAGGAATAATTCCGCGGAGCCAGAACAATCCTGGTGCAATTATCCCGATTTTTGTGGGAGCTTTGGAACTGCCCTCTGTTGCTTCTCTGCCCTCTGTGGTGCAAAAACTCGAGTTAAAAGCAGAAATTACCTGGCACAAAAGGCTGCAATTCGCACCAAAGCCATTCTTAGGCTTAGCACGAGTGCGTGGGTGTGTTTAACACTCCATTTTTGCCAACAAAATCAGCATTTAAAGCGATAATCCCAGGCTGGGGCTGGATTATGGCCACTTCTGAGTAAAGGTGAATGCTGTGAGGAAAACAAAGCTTGATCAAAATTCAGTTCTCTCACTTCAGAGTTTTGCGCAGCAAAAAAACTGAAAATCTGCAGCTTTTCATAAATATACTCCCATTCCTTCTATTAGATTGCACTGTAATATATACTTAAGAAGAGAGAATTTTTTTATTATTTGGCTTTTTGGGCGTTATTTAATGACTCAGTTGTTGTAGAGTCTCTCAAATGCTGGGCTGGCTGAAGGCTGTTAAATGTTGCATTGTGGCATTTTCTGGGAACATCTCTGGTCTCCAAGTCCCCTCCCTGGTTGCTGTGAACATAAAATAATGCAGGAACAGAATCAGGGTGATTCATTTTGTGTACTGGAGGGTTCTTGTTTCCAGAACCTCTTTTTCACAGCAGTTCCTGATAAAATTTTAAAAAACCAAGAAAAAATCAGCTGGTTTGTACTGAAATGGTGCAATAAAACAAAGAGTGGAGGTGAAGCAAAAAGGAGAATTATTGTAGCTGTTGTCTTGCCATCACTAAATGCAGTGGACTGTTCTTCCAATACTGCTGATTGCTTAAAAACTTACTATTTCTTGAAAAAATCAGTTAAGTTGCCTTTTTGAGACTTTAGGCTGATGTAATTCCTTCATAATTATATTAAAGTCACATCATCAGGATAGAGAATAGGCAGAATCAGGGAATACCAGAATGGTTTAGGATAAAGGAGACATTAAAGCTCATCCAGTTCCAACCTGGACACCTCCCACTACCCCAGGTTGCTCCAGCCTGGCCTTGGACACTTCCAGGGATGGGGCAACCACGAATTCTCTGGGAATTCTCTTCCACAGCCTCCCCACCTTCCCAGGGAAGGGTTTTTTCCCAACACCCCCTCTAAATCTCCTTTTTTCAGCCTTTTGAATATGGAATATTCCATCAGAGTCCCTCAGTGCGCTCCGGCCCCTGCTGGAATCAGCTCCTGCTCCTTGATGCACTCCTGGGAAAGAGAATTCCTTCAGCTTTGTGCTTTAATCCAGGAGGATTGGAGGGAGGGCTGCTGCATCCAGGGGTTTGCAGCATTATTTTATTCCCAAATATCCCTGAAGGATCTTGGTGCTTTTGGCAGAGGACAAGCACCAATCCAGCCTGGCTATGGCACAGACTGAAATGAGAATTCTGTTTTGCCTCTGCTGTTCTAAAAGCAGCAAGAAAGGAGTGGTGAGTCCCCAGTGATGAAGTGCTGCTGTCCAGGGCAAGAATTTCCCAGCTCCTCTGGAATTTCTGGGATGAGCTGTCCAGAGCTGGGAGCTGTCCAGGCATTCTGGAGGATCACTCCTCCTTCCCTGTGCTGCTCTGAGGTGTCTGTGACATTTTCTGTAACCTGCTGACAGGCTGCTTTTGGGCAATATCCATCAGGAATAGCTGGTTTTAGCAGTGCTCCCAAAACTTCCCTCCCAAAACTTCCCTCCCAAAACTTCCCTCCCAAATATTCCCTCGGTGCTGCGGCGTGGGGATGGCGCTGCTCCCACGGCTCCGTTTGTTCCATCAATCCTGGGCTGATGGAAAAGTCAAATTACCCCTCTCAACCCCAGGGAGCTGACCTCGTTTTCCCATCTCTTTGGATTATTATTATAGCTCCAAAGAATTATCTTCTGTCCCTTCTCCACTTAATAATTCCTTTGGCCTTGAAGGATTTGCTGACGCGTGGGAGCAACGAGCAGTGGGGTTTATCTGCCTTAATGCAGTTTTTGTGGACAAACATTTTGGTCAGAAAAACGTGGAATTTGTTGGCCTGTTGGAGCCTGTGGCCATTCAGTGACAGCCTTTGTCACAGATGAAGAAAAGCAGTTTAATTTGATGATTGCCAAGCTTTTTGAATTAAATAAGCTGTCGCCACTTCTTTTTCCTCACCTTGATTTTTATGGGACCCCACAGATGATGGTGGGGATCAAAGAGGCTTTAAAGGACAGGAGCCAGACATGGCTGAGGGCTGAATCTGAGTTTTCTTTTGGGATTAAACTGGAGGTCAAAGGCTCTAAAAAGGAGCTGATGCAGTCACCATATGGCCAGGGAGATAATGGCTCTTCCTCTGCCCTCCATTCCCATTTTCCCTATAGAAAAAAAGCAGCAGTTGGGACTCAGGGATGCAGCTGGGTTGGCCAGGAGGTGGAGAAGGGGGAAATGGAGGAATTGGGTTCTCCTGGAGTTGATTTGGGGTTTGCAGCTTGAGAGAAGAAGGTGGAAGAGCAAGGGAGCAATGTCCACTCGTGTGCTGATCCCTCCAGAGAACCAGGGCATTGACATAAATAAAACCCCCAGTCACAGACTTTTAGAATATTTAGAAGTGAATTTGCTAACTACAGATGTGAGGACATCTGATTTTTCATACCCTATTTCAGGTTTAGTGGTTTCTTACCTGTTTCGATGCTCATAGAGGACAATTCCACTGACCTGCCACAGAGCTGCAGGGTCTGTGTGCCCTTGCCAGGCCTATTTTTGTCACCTTTGGAGTCTTAGTCCATTTTTTCACCTTTTTCTAAGTTAGAAAAGAACCAGAGTGTGTTTAAAATGGCATCAACAGAAGGCATAGCTATATTTATTCCCAGCCCAATCTCAACATCTGAGATAAGAGGAATTTTTCCAGCAGAGGTAGGTCAGGTATTAAGTGGCTCAGTTAGTGGTGTTTCTTTCCTAATAACCACCAAGGGTGGGGAGAATGTAGAGAGGGAAATCCTTAACTTCTTACCCCCTTAATTCCACCTTTATTCCTTTCCTTCTTCTGCCTTCCCTGTTCACCATATCCCAAATTTCACCCTTCTCCTTGGCTTTCTGTGTTCCTCAGTTCTGCCTCCCAAACTCCTGGAAGCAGTGGCACATAAAGCTAATGGAAAAGTGGGTTTTAATCAGCTGCTGTTTTGTAAGCAGCCTGATCTTAGGCACTAATTTGCAGCAAGGATTAATTTTCTCGTTAGCGCGTGCGATTGTGATCCCCTCAGAACAATGGAGCTGTGCAAGATCACAGGGATACCAGCTGATTAAAGCCTTCAATTTCATTAATTTTATATTCTCTCATCTCCAGCTGGGATTTTTACCTTGGAAACAGCCACGTGAAGCTTTTAGGTTGTTTGTTGTGAAAGCAAAGCCGGAATCGCAGAGGTGCTGAGGAATTCCTGCTCGTGTCCTTGGGAATTCCTGCTCTAGGAATACCTGGGGCTCCTCTGTTTGAAATGCAGCAGCCTCTGCTTCAGGCTTGATCTGCAAAGGGCATGGATGTCATGCAGAGGTGAAATCCATAGTGGGAAAGAACAGTCTGGGAAGAAGCAGAGCTGTTACATCCTCGAGCAGGTTTTGTACGAGAACGAGCGTGATCTGACAATTTTGTAAAACGAGGTTTCTGAGGGAGCAGAGCCTCGTGTTAGAGCCAGCAGCTGGATCCTTTTCACAGGAAAATCCAGTGGACTCTGAGGTAATCTGAGTGAATATTGCAAATTCCATGAGTAGGGAATAATTTTGGTTGTTTGGACAGGAGGAGCAACCACGGGAGGTGATAATTTGCGTGCAGGTAAAACACGGGGCTCTGTGTTCCATGGAGCTGCTCTGAGCTTGGTCGAGGCTGGAGGAAGAAAGGGAAGAAGTTTTGGCTGGGAATCTTTGGAAGCAGTTCACTCAGACAAAGTCACGCCCAGGAATAAATTCTAGAATTTTGGGCTGCTGCTGTGTGCAGTGATTTGTGTTTGGGGGAAGTGGTAATTCCAAAAGTTGAGGGGACACAGGGAACGGCTTCCCACTGCCAGAGGGCAGGGTTGGATGGGATATTGGGAAGGTGGCAAGGCCTTGGAATGGAATTCCCAGAGAATTTGTGGCTGCCGCATCCCTGGAAACGTCCAAGGGCAGGTTGGAGCAACCTGGGACAGTGGGAGGTGTCCCTGTCTGGCATTTCCAGGTGGGATGGGTCCTTCCTGAGTGGAGCAATCACGTGGAGCAGTCTCTGACCATAAAATAATGTTCCTTCCTATCCCTGCACCCCAAGAAACCAGGGAAAGGCACCCCAGGGCTGAGCTTCACAGGGCAGCCTGAAAGCACCAGCACCAAAAAGAGATTTCCCTCTAAAACAAACACAGAGCACACAAGGGGCCAAACTCCTGCCTGGAGATCACCAGTGCCCAAATATTAAAGCAAAATCACAGGTGTGAGAAACCCTGCATTTTTTTCACAGGTTCCCCAAAGAATAATTTAAGAAACACTGATTTTTAGTCTTTTATGTTTGTTAATGAGAACGAGACGCCACGTGAGTGTTTTTAAAATGCTGACTGTGGCAGAGAGAGGAAAAACAGAGAATAAAAAAGAGAAAAAAAGAAAACAGAGAATAAAAAAGAGAAAAAAAGGAAAAAAAGAGAATAAAGGTTTTGGGGAGTTGTTAAAATGACAACCCAGTGCTTGCACACTGGAGATGAACTCTGTCACCACGTTCATATTTGCTCAAATCCCAGATTAATTCCGAACTACGATTCGAGCTGAAATGGGAGAACCAAGTTAAGCCTTAATGGCTTAGTGCAAACATAGGGAAAGGGAAAAAAAAAGACTTTTATGTAAAGATTCAGTTGAAAGTCAATGCTGCACATCTTAATCAAGATGTATTCACAGGGGGATGTTTTCAGGGTCAGGGAGGCAGATGGCTCTGCCTTGTGGCTCATTCTGCAGCAGCTGGTGGAGCCTTAAGGAGGAATTATTAGGAAAGGTGGAACACGCACGGATTTATTTGGAATAGTTAAATAACAAAGCACTGCACAGGCAGTTGTAGCTTGGCAAGTGGAAATTGAGATGCCAGAGAATGTCGTGCTGCTGGAGCATTTTGGGAATGTTTGTTTTGTCTTTTACCACCCTCACCCATTACGAGGTCACAGATATTCCTTCCCATCTTTGTATGATTTTTGTGCAAAAAATAGGCAATAAATAACATTTGGCTGCTTAAAAGCAGGGTGGCTTGTCTGGGATGTGCTTTTTGTGTTGGAAATTGGCTTTTCTCTGCTTTTTCTGGTGCCTGATGGTGGTTCCAGTTATAGGATGGATGGATCTGGAGGGAAAACCACACCAGAGAAAACAAGGAATAAAACTGGAATAACTGCAGCACCAAGGAGCAGCTGGCAGAAATATTTGTCTTGCTGGTGTGGCTGCAGTTTCCTTCTTTGTTTTGAGAGACATTGGTGAGTTTGGAGGAAGTTCAGATGGTTTTTATGGATTTGGGACACCTTCCCCTATCCCAGGTTGCTCCAGCCTTTCCTTGGACGCTTCCAGGGATCCAAGGGCAGCCACAGCTTCTCTGGGAATTCCAGCCCTTGCTGTGACCTCCTCTGGAGCTGCTCCAGCAATTCCACATCCTCCTTACTCTGGGAGCACCAGAACCATGCTCAGCACAGGGATTTATTTGTGATATTCTCCAAATTTATCCATTGTCTCCCTGAACTGACGTTCAAAAGAACATCCACACAAAGCACTGGCAGTTACGTGAGCTTGGCGTGGTGTGAAGAATTTGCTGTTGTTTCTTTGGTTTGTTTTGGGGTTTTTTTTATCTTCAATAAGCCACCTGCTGCTTTTACGTTCCCTGCTTTTCCTGCTGAAGACACAACAAGTTTTCCTTTCTGTGCCATTAGTGGTTTTATAGGGCTCGTCCTCCCACTGCCTCTTTTACGAGGTGCAATAATCAGAACGTGCCATATTTATATTTTTATGGAGCAGCTATTTCTGGTTTTATGGAGTAGATGGATGAGGTGCAGTGCTCCTGGACTGATTGACAAAGCACCTCCAGAACCCTTCAGTGGAGGAGATTATTCAGCATCTTCACAGGGAACATTGAATTCTCCTGTCGGATTTGGGAATCGCCTCTTCCCAGTTTCTCTGTGATCTCCTATCAATCAATTTGATGCAATTAACTGGACATAAAACCAGCGCTAAGTTGGATGCTCAACCCTTCAAGTTTCCTTTCATTTTGGTTTATTTTTAAGACTTTCTAAAGTCCTGGCATCGTGTTTTTAACAACACCTTTCCCATTTCCATCCCATTTCCCATTTCCCTCCCATTTCGCGATTTTGGCCGGGATCCTCCCCAGCTCCTCCCGTGTCCCGCCGAGTTGTTCCTATGGTTACCCCTGCTTTGTGGGGGGACAAAGGTTGGCATCTCGGTCCTCCCGAGCCAAATTCTGCCCTTTGACTCCCTCCCCTTTTCACACCCCTCGCTGAGCTTGGCCTCCTGCTCCATCCCAGGCTTGTCAGCCGGGGGTTCCCATGGAAACAGGGAAGGAAATTTGAAAAGAGAAGCACAAAGGGCTGCTTAATTTGAATTTGAACAAGGGGAGGAAGGCTCCTTGTAGTTCATCTTTGTGCGGTGTGGAAACCCCTAAATTTATCTTCTGAAAGTTGCTTTCAATTTGTAAACTTGTTTATGTTCCCTGTTTCTTGATTTGTAGGACAAAAGTTGTCATGTCCGTGGCGCCGGGCGAGGAGAAACATCTTTGTTTATGAATTCAGGGAGACAACTCTGGTCAGCCGCTCGTTTTCTTCTCCCCCCTCTCCCAGCTCCGAAAACATCACTCACGTTTTTAACATTTCTTGCTGAAAACTCACATGTATTACATATTTTCCACTCCATAAGGACTCAGTCAGATCGTCAATTATCTGCGTTCTGTCTTTGTGGGGGAGTGGGTGAATTGCGTGTCCTTGACAATCAGCAGAGCCAGTGCTGAATCCCCGCTCCTGAGAATTCATTCTCCCTCCTTATTCCACATTTTAACCCTCACGGTGCAGGTGCAACACGGAGATGTAACTGCAGAGGATAATGAGGTCATAAAGTTTGACCTTGGATTTCAGATTTGCTGCTTGTTGTCAATAATGAAGGGAAAAGGAAAAAGGCAAGGAAACAAAAATATCGTGGGATGGTGACATTTCATCTGAGTGTTTTGCAAATGTGTTAAATTATAAGGTTTGATAAAAATGCGTTAAAGGACAGGGAAGTCACTTTGCCTCCAGGTTTTTTGAATCACAGATTATCCAATTCTTCTTTACCTCACGTCCAAGAAAAAGGAATTATTTGGGAATCTGTCCTGCAAATCTCGTGGCTAAAACCCCGACGCTGCGGAGCGCTCAGACATTTTCTTTCCTGTTCCTTTGCAAATCATTCCTCACAATAACCTTCATTAAGTGGCATCACAAAAAAGACAATTCTCCAGATCCACCGGCCGCTTTTTTCCATGGCACCACGGGAGGCGGGCCGCTTTTGTCTGGGAATTGCAAACTTCCAGGCTTTTAAAACTCAGCCTTTGCCTCCCCTCCCACTTTGCGGTGGCTGCCTTGAAGATTCCAGGGTCACGGAGGGGACTCGGGAGAGCCGGAGCCAGGACGGGAGGGACCCGTGGCTTTGGGGTGTCCCGCGGCGGGAGCTGATCCATCAGAAAGGAGCAGAGGGATGGATTAAGGAGCAATTTTTTGATCTCTGGCTGTCAGTGCTCATCCCTGAGCTGGGAAGCAGTGGGAGCCGGGAGCGAGGGGAGAGCTGAGCTCGTTAAGGGATGCACGGCCGCTCCTCCCCGCTCTGCTGCCTTCCCTGCCCTCCAGCCCCGCTCCTGCTCTTCCCTCAGCTGCATTTTCCAGCCCTTTGGACACTTTTACACACACATAAAAGGGATTTTATTCAGTGGGAAGACACACTCGCTGCTCTTGCCTCTCTCATCCCCCTCAAGGAACTCAGTGCAGCCTTTCTGATCCCACTGATTTCCATTCTGTGTCGATTCCCCCTTCCAGACTCACCTGCAGGATATTCCATCCACATCCTGACATTTTTAGGTCATTTAATCTCCAAAAAGGTTTCAAAGGGGTTCTTCCACAGCATCCACAGATATTTGCTTTTCTTTATTCCGTTTAACTGGGAAAGAATTTGGACTTACTCCTCTGTAGAGGAGTTGCATGACTTTTTTGTCTTCCCTTATTTCCCTCACCCGTGTCCCCTCCCTCTTATTCATCCCATTATTGTTTGGCCTTGTCCTACTTGTGCGTGTTCCAGAGATTTCCCCCAAAACTCTGTCTATGGTACAGAAGAGAGCTGGGAACAAACTCCCAGCCTCAGCAGGGAGAAAATCCCAAACTTTTGAGGGCAAAATATTCTTTAATCTATTTGGAGAGCACTAAAAAGCCCTTTTAGGGTGCCACAGAAACAAATGAGTGGGGGCACTGTGGGAATTCCTGTCAAATATTTATCTGGTGAATGATTAACTGAAAAATCAAGTCAGGGGCTTGGGTTTGTCCTCAGTTGGATAATTTTGGAGAGGATTTTGGGACTGGTCGTTCAGAGGTGGGTAACAGCTGTCTGGCCAGTGGAAAAGTGGGATACAGTTGCAATTATTTTTAATTCTTTCCCCCTGTCCTCCCCTGTAGTGTTCAGCTGTGACCTCATTAACTTGGCACTGAATGGAAGGGAGAGCGTTGCCTGATGAATCTTAAATTTTAATTTACAGCTGCTGCGTTCACACATGTTTTCTAGAAATAGTAGTCTAAAAATGGTTAAAAATTGAAGCTGCCTGCTAATTATCTTAATTCCTCTATTTGGAAGCGTAAATTAATTTTCATTTAATCCGTTGGGGTAGATTGAGGTATTCTTAGTCTTAAGTTTTCTGTTCTGTATTATTGTCTGATGAACAGAGAGGCCTGTTTGTAATTCCTTGATTGGGTAAAAGAAACTGATAGTGGGATCGACAATTTCTTTGAAAAATTAAAATAAAAATCCCAATAAATTCAGCCAGTTGTTTGTTCAGCGCCTACAGGCTCGCTGTAGAATTATAATCATGAAAGAAAAGAAAAATCTCTTCCCAAAGACTGAAGTTTTCCCCCAAAGCCACCTCATTTCCTCGTTGTTTGTGTCCATGGCTGATGCCAAAATATGGGAAGTTGTTCCTGAGGTTCAGCTAAAGCTCTCCTTGTATTTCTGCAGTGGCTTTATTGGCTTGCTCACAGTACAGGATGATTTTGTGTGGAGCCCCAGGGGACACTGAGAGAAACACTTGATTTTTCCCCCAGACTTTCAGGTAAATTTACAGGTTTTCCTGAGTAAAATCTGGATTATGTCATAGTCTGGCCACACCTTCCCAATTAATGCATGGCAAGAGTGCTGAGTGCTACAACTTTACTTTTCTGGTGTTGGAATTGGCTGAAATAATCTCCAGACCCTGAGAATCCTCACAAACAAAACAGTCTGCAGTTAAAAACTGTGAAATATCTGTTCTTGGGGAAGGAGAGAGGAGAGGAGCTGTGGTAGAGTAAAAATGGAATTTTTATGAATAAATGGGAGGTGCTGCCCAGCTGAGATTTGATGGTGGAGCAGCTTGGTTTGGATGGATCCTGCTGTAGGAAATGCAGAGAAATGAGGAAGGAATTCCTCCCTCCGAGGGTGGGGAGGGGCTGGGATGGAATTCCCAGAGAATTCGTGGCTGCTCCATCCCTGGAAGTGTCCAAGGCCGGGCAGGAGCATCCTGGGGCAGTGGGAGGTGTCGGGGTTGAAACTGGATGAGCTTTAAGGTCCCTTCCCACCCAAACCATTCCATGGTTCTGTGATTCCATAATTTAAGGGACAGCAGGGCTGCAGAGTTTGTGGAGAACAGACCAGGAAAAGCATCCTGAATTATTTATGCACACAGAGCAACCTGCTGATTTTTCAATTACTTCCACCAAGACAGCTCAGTGTCCTGGACTGGCAGTGCAGCCTGACTGGAAACAAAACATGAGGGAAAAAGAATATAATATCTTTATTAGAATTACTCCAAACAATACATTTGAATTATTTCTCTGTGAAATATTCTTAATTTTGAGGCGCAAATATGTAAATTTTCTCTCCCATCCAACATGTGTGTGGTTTTGCTGGGATATAGATTTAACAGATGGTCTGCAGTGTTAGATTGAGACACAGCTGTGAAAATATCAACATTCCCATTGCAGACACGTTCTGTTTGCAATCCAGAATAATTTGTATAACTTTAATCCAACAGATTATGTTCTTACCTCAGTTTGTATCATGTTATTGATGGATATTGCTGGAGTGGATCAGGGCTGTGCTCTGCCCCTTCCCAACACCAAAATCCCTTTTTGGAGACTTTTCCATGGAGATGCATCATTTTATCCCCTGAGTACTTTTGGGGTTTATTTTGGGCAGTAACTGTGGGGCAGGAACTTTGTGGATATTGCAGGATGATTCCAACCAGGACTTAGGTGAGATTTCTTTTCATAGGAGCAAAATTCACCAGAATTCACTCATTTAACCTCTCCCCAAGGAGTTGCTGGTCCTGATTGTAGCCAGGGAAGACAGAATGGTGATTCCTTCTTGGAGAACAGAATTCAACATTCCCAGCTCAGGCATGAGGAGATTTATCCCGACTGAATCCACCTCATTGTTTCCTCGTGCATGGAGGCAGGTGTGAGAATCCTGTGGGAGAATTCCGGCTGCCAAGGGAGTGGCAGACAAAGCTTCCCGAATTCCTGCAGCCTGGATGGATCTTTCCTTACAGCCTTCCTGCCTGCCAGAAGTTCTGCTCCTGGATTTTGCAGCCTCCTGCCCCCTCCTGGCTGCCAAAATTCTGCTCTGACAGCAAAAAGGGTTTGTCTGCTGTGCTGTGGGGCTGAGGCTCTGAAATTCGCTTTAATTTACCTTAAACCCAAGTCAGGGTGGCAGAGGAAGAGGATAAATAAACTTCTGCCCCTTGTGGAAGTGCCTTAGGTGACAGCTGGGATTCGCCCTCACTTTGTGACCGTTTGATGATGACAAAGTTGCCAGGTAAGGCAGTTCAGAACCCTGCAGGTCCCCCTGGCTGGTCTGCCAAGAACCACTTGGGCTTGAATGTCGAAATTCAGGAAACTCCTGCCATCTTCATCCCAGTGGAAAACACAGATTCAATGGTCTGCTCTGGCTTGCAATGGCCACCCTTGGCCATCCTGCTGCATCAGCTGGGTGGAAAACCACAGCCAAGTCACACGTGAAGTAGCAGAAGTCATGGAGCCTTTGAGAATAAAAAGTGAATTCTCTTCAGTGGGAGTATTGAGAGTTTCTCACCTTTGGAAGTTCAGCTTGTCTGGTTGTGTTTTGCAGGGTTTCAATGTTGTGTGGCAGATGCTGTCACCCTGCATTGTTAAAGCTGTAAAAATGAAAAGGGGAGGCAAATACAAATGAATTTTGGCCATGTTCTTATCTGTATTTTCCATTTGTGATTTATAGAAATCCCCCTTTTGTTTTTGAGCACTGAAGAACCTGATCTGGCTGTGAATTCCACCCGGTCCGTGTCAACTCCTTGAACAAATCCCACCTAAGCTTTTCCTCCTTTGCTCAGCAAGAGAAATTGTTGAGCAGTGAGTTGCCACGCTCCTCTCTCCTGTTATTTTCCAAGGAGACCTCCCTGGGCCTGGTAGGAATTGTGTGACCCTGCTGTGTGGATCAGGGAAGGGGGAGGAGAAGGAGAAGATGGAGGAGGAGGAGGAGGAGAAGAAAGAAGGAGAAGGAGAGGGAGGTGGAGAAGGAGACGGAGGAGGAAAAGAATGAGGAGGAGGAGAAGAAGAAGGAAAGAGAAGGAGAGGGAGGAGGAGAAGGAGAAGATGGAGGAAGAGGAGAGGGAGAGGAAGGAGAGGGAGGAGGAGAGGGACAAAGAAGGAGAGAGAAGGAGGAGGATGAGGAGGAGAAGGCGAAGGAGGACCGAGAGGGAGAAGGGGAGGAGGAGAAGGTGAAGGAGGAGACTGAGGAGAAGAGGAAGGAGAGGGAGAAGGAGGAGGAGAAGGAGGAGACTGAGAAGAGGAAGGAGGAGGGAGAAGGTGGAGGAGAAGAAGGAGACTGAGGAGAAGAGGAAGGAGAGGGAGAAGGAGAAGGTTGTTGTTGCTCCACTTCTCCCCACGGGTCTCCTTCCCCTCCCCATGGTGACAGCAGCACTGGAGCTTCTCCCAGCAGGCCTGGAAGCTGTGATCACACTCCCACTGGGAATGTCATCCTCACAGGAGATGAGAATGTGTCATCTCTATCAAAACCAGGATTTTGACAAGATTACAGCTCCTGCCCCGGAGTCTCTTCCTCGCCCAGGCAAAGTGTCTTTATTTAACAGTATCTAAAACACAGTCCAGGGGATGGTGCATTTATTTGTGGATTTATTTCCCTGATCATATCCCTCTGGAATTCTCCCAAACCCATCACAGCAGGCACATGGAGAGGAAGGAGGAAGCCCAAACCCTCTCAGCTGCCACCAACCCAACGCTCCCTGCAAATGGAAATGGTTACCAGGACCACCCACCTGCATCCCAAAACACGAATCCCACAGCCAGGAGAAGTGCAGATTGACAGATGGATGCCATCTTCCAGAGGAACTTTGGAATTTAAAATGCACCAGGAGACATCTTTAAAGAACAAGAGCAGATGGCTTTGCTTTTTGCACCTATAGGCAGAGATTAATGTCATTCGCTGTCTTTTAACTGCTTCCATCTTTAGCCTCCTTTTTTTTCCCTGCAGAAATTAACCTTGGCTGTCTGTTTGTCTGCAGACAGAAAGCTTGGGATGGTTTTTTATGATTGCTGCTGTCTCAGAGCAAGGCAGGTAAAATAATTTGCCTTGGGTTTTAAAGTGAATAACAGGGTGAGTGCCTAGTTCAACCTATAGCATGGAAAAAATATCATTTAAACCCACAGTAATTACTTGTCTCTTTTTATTGTTGGAGTTTCTTAAATGACTATTTAAATGCAGACATTTATTTTTAGTGCTAAGGTAAAAATATCTGATTTTTTTTTCCCTTCCCAGCCCCTGAAACAGTGCAGTGTCAGTCTCATCCTCATTGCCATCAGGATTTTTTTTTTTCCAGCTGCCATCAGATGATGAGATGTGGGATATTGAACGGCTGTGGGGTTCATACAGATAATTGGGAATAGTTTTATTCTGTGCTGAAAGGGCAAAGCTCAACAGGCAGCCAGAGCTGTGCCCCATTTGGCTTCTCATACGTGTAGCACTGTGAGAAACCAGAAATAATTCCAAAAATAAAAGCACACCTCAGTTTCTCACCAGGGAAGTAGGTGCTGAGGTAAGCTGGGATGTGCTCTGTGCCAGGAATTCTCACTGAACGTGTCTTGGCACCGAGCACTCAGAGCAGGCTTGGGCAAAGTCACCTTTTGCCTACAGAAAACGGAATAAAGGGGCTGCAGTGCCAGAGCCACATTAAATGGGGTGAACTGGGTCGGTTCCAGGAGAAACAAACTCACTCCTGCACTCCAGACTCCCTCCTGCACACCTGGCTGTGTTCACAGCCCTCGCTGCCACCTTTGATTTCATGGCACGATCCAGCCAAAGTGGGTGGGGAAAAGTAGAAATGGCCCTGATTTTCTGCCGAGTCCGTGCCCCAGATCCCTGCTTTTTGCTCTGCTGTGCCTGTGTGAACATTCCCTGGTTTTCTTTAGGAAGCAGCAGCTGGGTTTGGGTCGAGGCAGGATTTTATTGTTTTGTTCCAGCAGCTCTCGGCTCAGGTGTGAACCTGGAACAAACATTTCCAGCTGGAGTGTGAGCACCAGGAGCGTGGGGCTGCAGGATCCCGTGAATCCACAGAGGCTCACAGGAGTCTGGGCGATGGGAAATAAACTTTCAGAGTCTCGAGGAAACCGATTCTGCTTGTAGGAGCAGGAGGCTGAAGGCGCTCGGTGGAAGCAGGAGCTGTCTGCAGAGTTAAATCCAAACCAGATCCGTTGCCTTTTGAGACACAATTCCTGATTTTTCCCTAATGAACAGCAGCTCCATCAAAGGCCGGGAGATTGAGGACAAAGAGCAGAGCTCATGTGGCTGCTGGAGCCAGGGATGTGCCCCGAGGCAGCTGCTTCCACCCGGGAATTGCAGCAGCAATTGAGAGTCATAGCATCACTCTCTTCCCAGGAGCCTGAGGGGAGAAAAGTTCCCTCCTTCCCTCTCCGAGTTTATGAGGCTGTTTCCTGTTGAGTTCTCTGATCAAAGAATAGCATGTATAAATAAACAGGATGGGGAAAGATCACCCAAGTAATTTGGTTTAAATCTCACAAAGCCACTTCCCATATAACAGCCAAACGTCTGTGTAAAATAAAATAATTTGGTTTATTATCTCTCAGTGCTGTGAGGCCTGAAATTGGAACTCTGTTCCGTGGTGTATTTATAATTTGAGTTACTGCTCTTGCTTTGTAACCAGAAGTGAGGATTTGTTAAGAAAATTATTTGGAGGGGGTGAAATCTACACATTCCATCTCTCCTTTGGCTTTTATCCATTGGAGGATGAAGGTTGGGTGTTGGAACGGGACGATCCTTAAGGTCCCTTCACACAACACCTGAGTGGCAAAGCCAAGGGCAAGAAGAGTTGATCTCTTCCCAAGCATTTATCTCTTCCTTCTCTTGGATTTGCCAGGATTGAATCACTGAAATCAGTTTGGCTGCCAGGCCTCCTCTTGCCCTTTTCCTTTTTCCTCCTGGAGTTTTTGTGAAGCACATCCCGTTTAACAGAGAGCCTTTTGTTCGGCTCGATGTCATGACTTGCACTGCGTCCTTGGGCAAGAGCATGAAAAGAGTCTTTTAATCTCCCTGTGTTTATTTTTAATAGGGAACAACATCATCAGTAGGTGGAGGTGACCTTTCATCTCAGGAGCTGTGAGGGGGGAAGACAATTTGGAGATAATTTTTGGGGTGCTTACAGAGGGAGCTGCCCACAGGCACAAATGCTGGCTCAGGGCGAGCCAGTCTTTTTCTGTGTTATCAGGAGTTGTTGCAGAGATTTTTCTTCTCTCCTACAGCTCAGCCTCTTCATGATTTGAAAGTTCACAGGATCCCAGCATCATTTAGGCTGGAAAAGATTTTTGGGATCATCGAGTCCAGCCTGTGACCAATCCTCACCTTGTCACCAGCTCTGAGTGTTGTTCCTTGGACACCTCCAGGGATGGGGGCTCCAAATCTCCCTGGGCAGCCCCTTCTGATGTTTCACAGCTTTTCCATCAGGAAATTCCCTCTGAATTCCAACCTGAAGCTCTCCTGGCACAGCTTGAAGCCGTTTCCTCCTGTCCTGCCCCTTCACCTGGAGCTGTGTTTGCACACCTTGAGATTCTCTGAGGTCTCCTCCTAAACGGTTCAGGCTCTGCAACTCCACCAGAACCAAACAGATCTTTTAGCAAAGGCAAAATAGCAGGAAAAAAGGAACTTTGAGAACATCTTTTCTAAGTGGGAGGTGTATCAGAGGGAAGCAGGGGAGGAATTGTCAGGAGAACTTGAAATTTAGGAGTAGGTTTGTGAAAACTTGGAGTGGCAAGAGGCAAAACTCTGGGATTGGGGCAGGCATGAAAACAGGAACTCTTTTTCATAGAGTTTTAACTTAATTTTCTCATTTTCAAGGCTTTTTGAAAAGAAGGGAAGTTAAACTTTCACAAGAATAAAAGTGGAGTTGTTTTATTTCCCCTTTCCATCAAGTAAAGACTTTTACCTCCAGCTATTCCAGGCAGGTGTTGTAACTCCGTGGAATCAATTTCTTGGATCCATGTGGTCAAACAATGGCTTTAACTCTGCTGTAGACAAAAAGTACTCACAAATAAATATGTAAATAAAATTAAATCTGAAGTACCTGTCCAGCCAAACAGAAGGAGTTCCTTGAGTAACCTGAGCCTGTAAATTTAAGTATTTCCCAACTGCTGCTGCCCTTTTCCTGGCTGATAACTCTGGAGGCTCATCCTGCTCTTCCTGCAAGTTACTGCTGAATTTCATGGGATGTTTGAGAAATCAGGGGAATTTAATCAACTTGGTATATAATAATGATGTTGTAAAAAAACCACATTAAAATCATAGCATGGTTGTGTCTTATACTCCCAAAATTAACCTTTTGCAGAGGGAAGGAGACTTCTGGGAAGGATTGGAAGAGTAAAGGGAGAAGTGAAACTTCTCCTTATAATTCCCAGTATTTGCCATTTTCTGGTCACAGAAAATGACCTACTTTTCCTGTTAGATCAGTTCTGCTCTATAGTTTGGAAAAGGAAAATGCTGAATTGGTTTAAAACACTTCTCAGAAAATTGCTGCTTGGGAATGTAATCTTTCTGCAACTCCTCTTCAGCTGCACTTATAACAAGATTTAGGGTTTATATGTATTTATATATAGCAGGTTCATTGGTGCTTCAGCTATCACACTGCAAATTGCAAGGATTAGAATCCCTGCTCCTTAATCCTGCTGGGCTATGGAGAAAACCCTGGTATCCAAATAATGGACTTTTTCTAAAATTCTGTGTAGAACAAAGCTGTTGCTGAAGCCACTGTCACCTCTTCCCTTTGAGCTGGGATTTGAAATATAAATCAGGAGAAGTTTCTCCAGTCTGGGCTTTGTTTTATTCCAGAACTGGAAGTCCTAATGCGTTCCAATATTCTCTAATTCCACTCTCAGGGGAATATAATTGATCTTACATTGATAGCCAAGGAGATGGTGAGCCTTTGGATGGTGGTGGGTGCCACAGAGATTTGGAATAAAATATTGATTAATTCTTGGAGCGTTTTAAGGACAAACCACAAAAACCAAGAGCAGAATGAACCCGCACTGGACAGTGATGTGGATTATCACCATGCACCAGCTTCTCCTGAGACATAAATCCCTGTCCTCTTTATTTTTCCTTCTTTATCCTTCAGGAATTCTCCAGACCAGCTGTATTTCCTGACTCTGACTGATTTTCTCTCAGAGCTTCCAAGGAGCGTTGCTCTCATTAGTACCCAAACCTGTTATAAAGCACCACGGGAGCACCAGACACCGATTGTTTATTTTGATATTTCTATTTTTCCAGGTTTTGATTTCACAGTGCTTTCTGATGCTTAGGCAAGAAATGACATCTTGGCTGTGCCTTCACTGTGATTGCAGCCCGGGAAGCTCTGTGGCTGTGTGGGAATTTAAATAACTGGGATAACGTGCGGGCTGGGAATGTTTTCCTTCCACGGATACACCTTCATGAGAGAACTGAAATCCACCCCCAGGGGGATTTATCCATCCAATTCCCACTGATTTTAATGCAGATGGAGGATATAAATACCCCTTGGGAATATTTTCATTGTCCCCATGGTCACCTGTCTTCTTAAACCCCCGAGTTCTCTCCTGATGATCCTTTCTCCCAACATCCAGAAGGTCGCGGGTACGGTCGCGATGAGACGAAAGCGAAATATTCCACAAAAGTGCTGCTTGCAGCTGTTGAATTCTCCTTTTTTTAATTTTTTTGTTTTTTGTTTTTTGCCAGCCCTTCCACCCCATGGTGAACCTGGAATGCTCCCGGGATTTCCGGCCCTTCCTGTGCGCCCTGTACGCCCCGGTGTGCATGGAGTACGGGCGGGTGACGCTGCCCTGCCGCCGCCTCTGCCAGCGCGCCCACAGCGAGTGCTCCAAGCTCATGGAGATGTTCGGGGTCTCCTGGCCCGAGGATATGGAGTGCACCAGGTGAGAAAACCCCTTTTGTTTTTTTTTTAAATTTCAGAATAAAATTTTACTCCCATCCAGGATGTTTTATAGCCCGTAAAAACCAGGTGTTTTAAATGTTTTCCATCACACACGGCCGTGTTTTCCTTCCCATTTGCCAGCAGCCTTTCCTGAGGTGGGAAGTGAGTTCCTATTTCTGCCCTAGAGATCAGCTGAAAATTGGCTGGGTTTGATGAGGGTGAAATCTCAAAGCTGTTTGCAGAGCATGTACCCCTTGCTGAGCTGCAAACAGCTGCATTCAGCTTTACTTTGCACAAGTAAATTTATGGAAAAACGATCCAATGGTGTTCCAAGCTGTTTGAGACAGAATATGCATGAAATTAAAAGCAGTATCTTCATGCTTTATTGTTTTTTGTAAGTGTCTCCAATGGTTAATGAAACTGAGGAGCACAAACAGGAATAGT
Source organism: Irena cyanogastra (assembly GCA_013397155.1). NCBI lineage: Eukaryota > Metazoa > Chordata > Aves > Passeriformes > Irenidae > Irena > Irena cyanogastra. The sequence goes on along the minus strand of VWZV01005857.1, from coordinate 494,316 downwards.
TTCCAGTTGGATGGGAGAGAATGAAAAACAATTAAAATTATTTGAGTTAAATAAGTCAGAGGATGTTTCTAGGTTACTGGGATTGCTCCAGTCTGTCCTTCGAAACTCCAGCAGTCCTCAGCCTCCAGTCAGAGCTTTATTTACACAAATACCTCCATGATAATTCCATTTATTAATGCTGGTGTCAACTACACAAATACCTTCATCATAATTCCATTTCTCAAAACTGGTGACAGTGCTAGTTGGAATTTTGGTGTCACCACCTCACTGCCCTGTCTGATGGCAGCGAGTGCACTTGCTTAGGAAAGGCTTTAAAATGTTTTTAAAATCGTGCTGCCGTGGGCTTGAATTCACAGATTTCCTGGGATGGATTTTGCATCCCTACCTTCATTCTTAAATCCCAAATGGGCTCCTCACCTGTTGTATTTTTAAACTTATTTTATAGTTTCAACATTGCGCTGCGGGTTGAGTTTGTGACTAAATAGTTCAGAATTTGATGGATTTCCCATTTTTTTGGATTGTCTGGTGTTGCTCCAGTTGGTTTGCCTGAAGTCACACCTAGAAATGAGCTTACCAGTCCTTGTAAGTTGTGAGTACGTTCCTTGCAAATGCCTCTTTTTAGGTTCCCGGACTGCGACGAGCCCTATCCTCGCCTGGTTGACCTCAACTTGGCCGGCGAGCCCACGGAGGAGGCCCCGATGGCCGTCCAGAGGGATTACGGCTTTTGGTGTCCTCGGGAGCTGAAAATCGACCCGGAGCTGGGCTACTCCTTCCTGAGGGTCCGCGACTGCTCCCCTCCTTGCCCCAACATGTACTTCCGCCGGGAGGAGCTGTCCTTCGCCCGCTACTTCATCGGCGTCATCTCCATCGTCTGCCTCTCGGCCACCTTGTTCACCTTCCTGACCTTCCTCATCGACGTCACGCGCTTCCGCTACCCGGAGAGGCCCATCATCTTCTACGCCGTCTGCTACATGATGGTGTCCCTCATCTTCTTCATCGGCTTCCTGCTGGAGGACCGCGTGGCCTGCAACGCCTCCAGCCCCTCCCAGTACAAGGCCTCCACGGTGACCCAGGGCTCCCACAACAAGGCCTGCACCATGCTCTTCATGGTGCTCTACTTCTTCACCATGGCCGGCAGCGTCTGGTGGGTCATCCTCACCATCACCTGGTTCCTGGCCGCCGTGCCCAAGTGGGGCAGCGAGGCCATCGAGAAGAAGGCCCTGCTCTTCCACGCCAGCGCCTGGGGCATCCCGGGCACCCTCACCATCATCCTCCTGGCCATGAACAAGATCGAGGGCGACAACATCAGCGGCGTGTGCTTCGTGGGCCTCTACGACGTGGACGCGCTGCGGTACTTCGTGCTGGCGCCGCTCTGCCTCTACGTGGTGGTGGGAGTGTCTCTGCTGCTGGCCGGAATCATCTCCCTCAACCGCGTCCGCATCGAGATCCCGCTGGAGAAGGAGAACCAGGACAAGCTGGTGAAGTTCATGATCCGCATCGGCGTGTTCAGCGTGCTGTACCTCGTGCCCCTGCTGGTGGTCATCGGCTGCTACTTCTACGAGCAGGCGTACCGGGGCGTGTGGGAGACCACGTGGATCCAGGAGCGCTGCCGGGAGTACCACATCCCCTGTCCCTTCCAGGTGAGCGATGTCACCCAGCTCAGCACCCACCCTTCCCTTCCCTTCCCTTCCCTTCCCTTCCCTTC
>VWZV01005857.1:444879-492498 GCA_013397155.1 Irena cyanogastra | reverse complement strand
GTTGGGCTGAACAGCTTGGGGGGTCTCAGAGAGGGTTTAGTGGGTGGGTGGGGAGAAGCTTCCTCAGAATGGGAAGCAATTCCTGCAGGTGGAGTGGAAGCTGAGCTGGGTGGCAGGGCAGAGTTCCTTGTTGAGTTCCTCACTCCAAGCGCTGCTGTTCCTATAAAAAAGTTGTTGCCATCCTCAAATTATTGGGATAATGCCTTAGGCCAGGTGTTGTTGGGAGATCAGAAATTCCCATCAGCTGCTTGGTGATTTTTCCTGGAGTTTTAGGGCTGTGTAAGCACCTCCACAGGATCTGAAGATGTTATTTTAAACCACCCTCAAGACGAGGCCTTGATGAGTTTATTTTTGGTCGTTGGAAGTTTTGCTGGGGAGGAATTTAAACTGAATTTAAACTGAGTTCTCATCAGGCTGCTTTTTGTAGTTCTTGTTCATCTGCAGCACTTTGGGGGCTTGGATGGCCTGCAGGTTTTGTGCTGTATAAAATCCAACTTGAAGCATCTTCTGAAGAAAACCAGAGCTTGCAGCTCATCAGCTTTGGGGTTTTTTTTCAAGAAACTGAGACTTATCTGCTCAGTGTAATTGAGTTATCACAGGAACAGAAGCCTCTGAGAGCCCTAAGATCAAACTTTCCACTGGTTTATTCAGATGCAGTTGAAAAGAAAGTATTTTAGGGATTAATTGCCTGCTTTTGGGCCAAAATGGCAGATTGTTGTTGGAATGACATTCCTGAGATTTTTTCTGCAACTTATTTCAAAGGAACTTTATTTCCAGAGGGTTTGACAGCAAACCTCTGTTTTACAGCTGCACGCAGAGGGATATTTAAAAATTAACATTTTGTTTCTGAAGCAGTTAAAACACCAGCTGAGTCATCAAAGCTCACATTTTAATGCAATAAAATATCACTTAAAGGTTTGTCTTAGGCTTGATAATAATCCTTTTATTACCTTTTAACCCTTTCTGGTTTGTTTTTTTTCTTCCGTTAGGTTTTGTTAGGGTGGGACTCTTCCCTCCCATCCAATGTGGGAGCAGTTTTATGGCAGGAAATCTCTGCTGCAGGTTTTAATCTGTTCAAACTGGCTGATGCTTAAAAACAGAGAGAAAAAATAAAAATAAAAGGGGGGAGACACGTGGCTTTTTCTTGATTAATTTCCAACACCCACCATGTGCCAATCGAAATTTTTATTGAAATAGTTAAATAATTGAAAGTTAAGGATATATAAAACCATGGGGGTTTTGGGGAGGCAAAACTTTGAGCAAAAACTTGTTTTAAACCTCGAAACTGAGGGCTGGAATAATGAAAATGTGTAGGAAAAGCTCCTGAAATCCCTGGCAAACCGTTGCTGCGATGGCCCAGCGGGAGTCAAAAGAACAATAATGGTTTCATTCACATCAAATTGGGTTGAAGGACCTGCAGACCCCAGGGAGGAGTAGAGGGGTTGTTTTTTTTCCTTTTAACCCGTCCATTTTTATTTTTTTCCCCTCAAACTAAACACCCTTCCCATATGGAACAATCCATATTTATAACAGAGGCAGATTCCCAAAGCTGTGGGGGGAAAATGGTTTTATCCTTAGCTCGTGCTAGTGAAATATTCAATTAAATTCGGGGGAAATGTGGAGTTTTGTGGAGAATATCCCTCCGTGGTGAAATAAAAGCCAATTTTTACCAAGCTTTAATGTTATTTAATTAACTGCCAACGTTCCTGAGAGCAGACCACCCTAAATGCAGAGCTGGGGTCGATCCCACGGCGGATAAAAGGTTTTGTACAAAGCTCCCTTGGGGTCGTGGTGCTCGGGGGCTTTTTCCCAACACCAGCAAATGCGGGGTTAAAAATCCACCGGGGCGTGACATCATCTGTGCCACGGGAGATGGTGCCACAGGGACAGCTCCTTCTGGAACATTCCCCGAGGGGGGTGGGAATCTGGGAATCTGCAGCTGCTCCCGCAGGGTCAGCGCTCAGGATGCCCCTGCCTGCTCCAGAGCCAGGCTGGGCTCAGAGAAAATCCAGGAACGGTGATTATCTGGCTGCCTGAAAGCAGAAATAGTCCCAAAATTAGAAATATTCCCAAAATTAGAAATATTCCCCAAATTAGGAATGTTCCCAAGTGGAGAGTTTGGTCAGATAAAAACCAAGAAACTGTGTTTATTTGGCTGCCTGAAGTCAGAAATATTCCCAAAACTGGAAATATTCCCAAAATTAGAAACATTCCCAAGTGGAGAGTTTGGTCAGATAAAAACCAGGAACGTTGTTTATCTGGCTGCCAGAAAGCAGAAATATTCCCAAATTGGAAATATTCCCAAAATTAGAAACATTCCCAAGTGGAGAGTTAGGTCAGATAAAAACCAGGAACGTTGTTTATCTGGCTGCCAGAAAGCAGAAATATTCCCAACTTGGAAATATTCCCAGAATTAGAAATATTCCCAAGTGGAGAAAGCCACGAGATGCCTTTATGTGGGAAATCGCCCCCTGGGATTCCTGGCTGCCTACCTGGATGTTCCCTGCCTTGCCCTGGGTATGGATTCTCTTTAGCAAATATGTTTGGGGTTTTTTTGGGTTTTTTTTTTAGCAAATCTGGGAGGCATCCACTGCTTTCCTTGGGAAATAAAAACTTCTTTGCCACAAGGCAGGGAATCAGTGTCCCAGTTTTCCCTGTCCTCGTGGGCAGGGACTGAAGGAGTTTGTGGTGCCCTGTCCTGCCCTCCGTGCCCCAAAATCTGGGAGAGAAAAGGAGAAGGAAACTGGCCTGAAACTCTCCTGACCCATCCACCTCTCTTTTCACCGAGGCTGGGATATTTTTATTTTTCTGGAGGGGAAAGCGTTGCCTTTGGAATGTACTTCCAGCATAGGGATGTTCAAACAAGGAGCTGAATTTTAGGTTGGAATCCTGCTTTTCACTCGCTGCCTTAAAAAAGGAATTAACCCAAGGTCACAGGGCAGAATTTCACTGTTCTCCCTAAATTCTTGGTGTTGGCTTGGTTTGTCAATCCTGCCCCCATGCTCAGCTCTCAAAGTTTGTCTCTTCCCTCTCTTTTTTGCAATTTCTTCCCAGATGTTGATGGAGTGGGACATCCTGTGGGAATTAAACCAGGAATTAAACCAGATCCAGTGCAGGTGCCCTGGGGTAATTTTGGGCTCTGCAGGAGCACAGAATGGCTCAGAGTGGATTTTAGGAAAAGGTTCCAGTCAGGTTTTGAATTCCTGTTGCCATAAAAGCTGTGATTTCCTCTCCCTCTGATCCCAGAAGTAAAGGGAAAAACAGGGAAAAGGGGGAAAACCCCAAACTTTGAAGTTCATTTATCTGCTGTTGCACATCCTTGAGGTTTATTCCTTACAAGGAGAGCGATGGAGTTTTATTCCTCTTGGAATTACAAAGAAAATCCAAACTGGGCCACAGAGAGCTGCCCCAGTCTCTGGAAAAAGAGCTCAAAACTGGGATGAATTTGGCTAAAAAGTGAAATAGAGACTCCGTGAAGTCTGTCCCCAAAGCTGCTTGTAATGGGCATTTCTCTTAGGAAAAGCAGGAGTCTGAAAGTCAAGAAAAATCTGATTTCCTGCAAAGTGAAGAAAGTTTTAGGATTAATTGATCTCAAATCCAAACCTAAATAGACTCCTCATTTTCCACAAATGCTTCAGGGCCAGACTCAGCACTGAGCTGCTGGGAGAGGCTTCAGATTTAGATACTAAAGAGGAAAAAAAAGGAAACTAAACCATTTCAAAGGCATTTGCAGCTGCAATGGGAACTGAGCAACAGGAATTCCTGATCTCACATTGGCTCTCACTGGGTGTTTTTATTTTGGGATTTCTGCTGCAAAATTCTGGGGACATTTCTGGGGAAAAGAGGTAGCAAAAGTTTTGCAGTCAGTCCCCTTCAAAAATCAGAATAAACTCTTTTAAACTCACTTTCTAAATCCTGGCCAGCCTTGCTTGAATCTTTGTAATCATTCCAGAAAGAAAATGAGGGGAGAGGCTTTTTTTTACCCATTTATTGAGGGTTGAATGTAAATAAGCACCTAAGATGGAAATTCCTGGAATTTGGGAATCCCATGGAGAGATTATTTCACTTTGCTGCTGCCTGAGAGGAATTGTTCTGCAGGAACAATGAGCACAACTCTTCCAAAAGTAATTTTCACTGAGTCCTTTGAAGCAGTTCCTGTGCTTATCTCTAAATCTTCTCTATTTTCCTTCTGATCTCCTCTTTAAAAAAATTAAAACTGCCTTGGTGTTTTGAAGAACTTAATTATTCTGAGCTGGAAGATGATGTAATAGCAAATATCATTTTTATCAGCAACAAAAATAGACAATCCCTTTTTCCCCCCCTCCTTTTTCTTTTTTCCTCTCCACTCTGTTTCATTCCAAGTCGAGGCCTTGCTGTGGGATAAAGTTAAATGGGATTTTTTTTTTTTTTCACCCACTCACTCCCATCCTTGCCTGGTGTGGCACAAAGGGAATAAAACCTGGCAATTTATTCCTGTTAATATTGAAATTTTAACACAAATTTTAATGCATTATCTGACAACATTGAACCAAGGGGTTTTAATATTAGGATTAAGATCCTACTAGGATTAAAATCTTGTCACCTGCTGGTAATTTTACCTCAAGAATTCAGCAGTTTGCTCATCTCCCATTTTCACAAATGCACTTTTTGAGCTGATAATGGTTGATTTTTTATTTTACTGTACATTTTCAAGATCATTCTAGATGTGGCATCCGTGCCCATGACCTGGGATAGTGGGAGGTGCCCACGGCAGGGGTGGAATGGGATGAGCTTTGAGTAATTTCCAAACCAAATAATTCTGGGATCCTGTGTCCCAAATTAAATAAATCTGTTTAAATATAATATTTGAATCAAATTGGGCTGAAACAAAAGAAACACCAGGAAAAGCTGGCAAGAATTAATCCTTGACACACAGACCCTGCTCAAGTCGCAAGGTCAGGTCTCCGTTTTTGTGGAGAAAAATTCAATTTTCTCCCCATTTTTTCCCATTTCCCCCCCCATTTTTTCCATTTCCCCCCCATTTTCTCCACTCCTCGGGGTGAAATTGGGCTGAAACAAAAGAAACACCAGGAAAAGCTGGCAAGAATTAATCCTTGACATGCAGACGCCGTGGCTTTGCTGTGCTGTTCGAGTTGCAATGGAATTTCTCAGCTTTTGTGGAGAAAAATTCAATTTTCTCCCCATTTTTCCATTTTCCCCATTTTCCCCTCATTTTCTCCACTTCTCAGGGGTGAAATTGGGCTGAAAGAAAAGAACCACTAGGAAAAGCTGGCAAGAATTAATCTTGACACACAGACCCTGTGGCTTTGCTGTGCTGCTCGAGTCCGGATGGAATTTCTCCATTTTTGTGGAGAAAAACTCAATTTCCCCCCTGTTTTTTTCCATTTTTTCCCACATTTTCTCCACTCCTTGGGGTGAGATTGTGCTGAAACAAAAGAACCACTAGGAAAAGCTGGCAAGAATTAATCCTTGACACACACACCCCGTGACATTGCTGTGCTGCTCGAGTCACAATGGAATTTCTCTGTTTTTGTGGGGAAAAATTCAATTTTCTCCCCATTTTTTCCATTTTTTTCCATTTTTTCCCCATTTTCTCCACTCCTCAGGGTGTTGCCACTGTGTGTTTTCACCCAGCGTGTCTCAGCTGCTTTGCCATCTGTGGGGCTGCAGGGGTGCTGGGGGCTGGCTGCAGAGAAGAGGCTTTGTCAGGAAATTCTCAGCACCGCTCACGTGGAAGGGAATAAATAAATTCAGCGATGTAAATCCAGAATCTTCCTCCATCTTCTTTCTTCATTAGCTATTGTTTAGAATTCCTCTCAGGAGAGGCAATGGATTTGCTGAAATCTGCCCTGAGGAGCTGCTTCTTGTTGGATGTAATTATTCCATCTTAAAGAAAAAACAAACCAAAACAAAGGTGGAGATAAACCCAGATTTTCCATATTAACCACAAGAGATGGAGCAAATCTGAATTAGGAGCTGGGTTTCATTCACAAACAAATGGAACTTAGCTCAGAACATTATTGATCACAGGGAATTTCTCTTGGGTTAGTTGCTTAGGAAAATTAAATATATTCAAGGAGCAGCCTTGAATTCTGGTTATTTAGGAAGATCTTTTCCCACTGACTCTTTAAAATTGTGATTAAAGCAGCAAGAAAAGCTGAGTGAGGTCTTGCTCTTCACCCTCAGAAGTGAATGTTGCAGCACCTGTGATGGGAAATCCATCACCCAATACCAGATTTGTCTTTTTGTTTTAATAAATTCAAGGAAATTGCTTAGGATTTGCATTCAGAAATGCATTTTTACTTGTGGTTTATTTATTTTTTGTCTTTTTAATAGTCACTATATATAATGTGAATTATTTTAGAATATCTGTTATGCTCAAAAATGAGCAAGACCGGGGTCTAGTTCTCATTTTCACCAGTATGAAACAAAACTGAAAAGTATCAAAAACTGGTAAGAAATGTCAAAACTGATAAGAAATATAAGAATTGATGAGCTGTGTCCAAATCAGAGTAACGCTTTGGCCAACTTATGTTACTCTTTGTGTTTAAATTTTGGGAATTGTCTTATTTTGCTTTATTGTATAGGTTTAACATAAATGTATTTTCATGTGTGAAAATACTTCAGTTTCTCCTCCTGAGGCAGTTTTTCAGAGGGAACTGAGAGGAGTTTTAAGTAGAAATAAGTCATTAACAACTCTTGTTATTATATTTGAATGTCTATCAGTGCAGTATTAGGCTATAAAATTTTCTCAGGTGATGGAATAACCCTGACACCAAGTAATTTTTCAAAGACTCAGGGATGTGTTTTTTAGGCACTTGGACTGTTAAAATTCTTGGGGGAAATGGATTTTAGATGGTTTTGGTGGGGTGAGGTGAATCTGGCCTATCACTTAACTTCTGGGGTGGATGAGTTTCCCCCAGAACAGCTGTTCCCCATGAAGATGGTAATTTATAAACTTTTATCACAGTGTTTTATTTATACATTTTTAGGTTGGGTATGTTTTGAAGCTGTTACCGGCCCAAGTCTTGCAGAGGTGTTGTGGTTTGATAAAAGCAAAACAAACAAGTTTTTAATAATAATTTATATTTCAGTGACAAATCCTACTATATTGGACTGCAAAAACAAATTGTGAGTGCAGTGCTGGATCTCAGAGCCATGACAGTGATGGAAACATTTCTGAAACAAGGCCGCTGGCTCCGATTCCCTTCGGCCTTTCCCCTCGCTCTTCCTATTTCCGACAGAAGCACGGGTTAATTTGAATTTCATTGCTCTTTATCCTGAGGGAAATACCAAATGATTGCTGTTTGTGCCCCAGAGGAGGGGGACAGGTGTTGTGTTTGGGTTTTTCCCCTCACACACGCTCATTAATTCGTGGTTTCACGCGTTTTAGCGGGAACAGGCCGCCGCTCTCTGTCAGGGAAAAAGCAGCTGTGATTGATCATTCGGGGGCAGGAGGGGAAAATATTCAGGAATTAGTTATATAAGCATTTAAATGAGCAGTGTGTCCACAGAGCAGCGTTGGTTTTCCCTGGAGGAACGAGGAAATTGATGTTTTTAACCTCCTTTCTGAGCACCTGCCCACCGCGTGTTCCGTGAGGGAAGTGACGCCTCCGAACCCGCGCTGAGGATTCTTGGATTCACTGAAGGAAAAACTTTTCTGTTGGATGCTCTGCACCAGCCCAACAGATGGGAGGGGGAAAATGGCCTACAGAAATACCTTTATTTCATCTGTGATCATTGTATCTGACAGAACTTGCTGGGTGAAGCCTCGTGGGATGCGTCTGAGCAGCGCCGAGCGCGGCACAGGGCCCACAGCCCAAATCCTGCATCCCCTTGCCTGTTCTTCTCGTCAGCTGGATGGCTCTGAGAGCCTGGATCCACGGGAAATCCTTCCCTGGGATGGAATTCCCAGAGAATTCGTGGCTGCCCCGTCCCTAGAAGTGTCCAAGGTCGGGTTGGAGCAGCCTGGGATGGTGGGAGAGGTCAGGGTTGGAACTGGATGAGCTTTCAGGTCCTTTTCAACCCAAACCATTCTGAAAGTCCATGAAATTGCCAAGTTCTTGTGTTGCTGGGTTCACAAACCCCTTTTACATCCCCAGGAATGCGATCAGGTTTGGAGGAAAACAAAATCACCAGCAGAATTCTCTTCCCTCTGGGAAAAGTTCTCATCTCCAGGGACAGGGCCCCAGGGCCTTCCACTCCCTGCATTCCTGACACTCAGGAAAAGCAGCTCCTGGTGTCCCAACAAGCAGGTTTTTATCTAAAAAGAAGGACATTATCCCATTTTCTTAAGGCCTAGAGGAGATCTGTCTCTGGATTTGAGCTTTCCAGTGTGAAGGGGGAATTTTGAAAGCCTTTGGTGCGGGATTATGAGGGGAACGTTGAGGTTCAGAGACATTAACGAGGGTCTGGCCACGGTGCCAAGTGGGAAACAAGAAATGACAGAATTAAATTCCTCAGTAGGTGTTCCCAGTTATTGTTTCAGCTGGTAACAGGAATGTAGATGCTAAAATTGGCTTTAGGAGGGGTTTTTTCCCTCATGGCTGCATCAGCAGTGGATTTCACTCTCAGATACTGAGGGATCTGATGGCATTCCCACATCCCCACCTCTGACAAAAGAAAAAGTGATAATTATTATTTCACAGCGCTGCTCGGGCTCTGTTTTTAGATGCACGTTGGGAATTTTGTTGGTGATAACTGGGAGTTGTTGAAGGTGAAGCCCGTGGTGCTGCAGGGCTGATTTTGGGAATCGCTGCCCCGTGGGCTCTGCCGTTCACGCTGAGCTCCCAGCCCGGGCTGCTGAGGGGGCTGGAGGCTGTTTCAGGATCAAATTCCCTCTCAGAACCTTCATCTGAAAGCAGAATATCTAAAACCCCTTTGGGGAGTGGTGGGGGATGAGGAAATCCCACATTTCTGCAGGATGACAGAGGGATGTGGCGTTTTCCCTAATAAAAATCAATAGTGGTGCATCAATTAAATGCTGCGAGCCAAAAATGCAGCAATGCCTTCAGCACACCTTGCTAAAACACCCTTTAACTTTAAAATCTTTAACTGCACCTTCAATACTGTGGAGTTTTTGGGGTTTTTTTGGTTTTTTTTGGTTAGGGTTGGGATTAATTGCATGAGACAGTATTTTTTGTTTGGACTTAGACATTTATCAGTTTTTATTTATATTATAGTCTCACAAACTGGGAGTTTTACAGTATTTTATTTTAATAAATTAAAAATGGAGTTGTATTTCTCTCTTTGTAAGGTTTCTTAAGGATAAATTGTTTAATTAAGAAATGATACTTCAATTACTTTTATTTTTAATTTAATAACTATTTGTGGCTTGCAATGTGGGCTTTTTTATTTAATTACACAATATTATTTAAACTTGTGAAGAAGAAGAACTAGCTTTGTTTTAAAACTTTTACCTTGTTTTATATAAATGACTATATTTTAAAACTTTAAGTTTTCTACTATGTGATATTACACACTTCTATTTAAATTACACACTCATAATTTTAATTTTACTATTCAATCTTGGAAGCCTTTTCTATGGCTTTAGGTCAAATGTGGTGTTCTCTTGGGGGTTAGTGTTTGTTAGCACAGAAAGTCTAAAATTCTCAGCAAATTCCAGGGTTCCAACACAATACCATGTATTTATCAGCACAAGCAAGAACAGAATTTCTTAATCAAGAAATTCTTTGATTAAGAAATTCTTAAGAATTTCAGTTCCTTTTCCTCCTTGCAGTGCTTCAGCTTTTGGGGAGGTTTCTTAAATAAACCAATTTATTCAGGTATAAATATAAACAGAGTCAGGTAGTGCTCAAAAAAATTTGCTTTTAAACCCCAAGGTATTTTGTTATAAACTGAATTTTCACAAGCACAGATGGAAAGTGCATGAGGTGACTTCGTTCCATAAACTCAGACATCCCCAGAGTGCCTCATTTATTGATTATTCCCTGCATCATCTCCTCTCTCCAAGAAGGGAAATTGAAACCAGGGATCCTGGCCAATTTTCACTTTCCTGAAGTGGTTCTGGTGCTCGTTCAAGGTTACATTCCCTGCTGGGGAGAATTTGCTGTAAATTCTATAAAACCCAGAGCAGATCATGGTCACAGGTGCTTTTGGAAAATAATTTGCATTTTGGCTGGGGAATATTCCAGGTGAATTCCTAATTTCATGTGTGGTGAATAAATCCAGCTCCACCCAAGTCTGCACTCTTTAAAGTCGGATTTTTTACTCTTCCTGAACAGCTAGGCAGTAAAAAAATCTAAGTTTTGATGGTGAACACGAGTGAGTTTTTGCCTGATGTTAGCACTTTTAAAGCTGGTCTTTAAAAAAAGGCACCCAGTGCCTTTGGGCTCCAACACCTGGTTTTTAGCCCAATAAGCCTGGAAGAGCCATTCCAAGTTTCATTTTTCCAGTGTTAATTATTCTAAATGCTGTTAATTATTATAAATACCTCGTATCTGCAGATTAATATTGTTTCAAACAGGTGCAGTCACTTAGCATTAATGTGAGTTTAATGGGTGTTGCTCCCTGAGTTGGCTGCTTTGAGGCTTAATTTGGAGAAGAGTGTGTAATGGTATTTAATAACTCGCTTTGCCAAAGAGCAGGACGTGCTTCCTTTCACCTGAAAGATTTGTTGACTGTATTTATTTTCATTTTTTTCCCTTGGAATTATTTGTAGCACTCAGCACGAACACGTTGAGCCAGGAGTTTTTTTGCTGTTGAGTGATTTACTGTAATATCTTGGTGGAATTAATACAATGAGCAGCTGAGAGCTTTAGCACTACAACCGGTGGTTTATTCTTGATGAAAAATTCAAAATTAAATTCCCTTCAGGCCACAAGTTCTGCTAGGGGAGACCTGGCCCCGTGGGCAGACATTAAATGTAAATATAAATAATTAAACATTAAAATGCACCTGAATGTCACCTTCATTAAGAAATGATGAATTTCACCACTTCTTCCACTTAGTGCCAAACGAGCTCGTGATGAAATAATAAGGTGGATTTTTGAGAGCTTTGTTTTGCTGGGTAATTTTTTATTGGGTAATGGTTAATATTTTTGATTCCTGGGTGGAATCTCACGGGGTGGCTCCAAAACCAGCTCAGGGCTGTCCCATGGAATGCTGCAGGAAGCTCCAGGGGTGCCCAAGACCCTTCAGCATCCGTGGTTTTCCTGGGGCAGAGGCGGATGGAGAGCTCCTCAGGAACATCTAATTATGCTCATTACATTTCTGCACTTCTGTTTTCCATCTCTAGTGGTGACAGGACTCAAAATGTGCAATAATAATACAAAATATTACACCAGGGATTGCTGGATTAAACCAGTGGAAGCTGTGTTGCCCCTCAGCATTAAGTGGAATATGCCTGGAATATCAGGGGTGGGAGCCTGTTTCTCCAAATCCCCCTGACACAGGGCACGATTTGACTTGGAATTCTCAGTTTGGGGGAAAAACTGTTTCTGGATGTTGTTCTGGGAGGTTGTACCTGTGTTTCTACATCAGTACAGGCTCCTGGGATCAGAGGGGAGCTCTGATTGTCACAGACTGGTGACACTCAGACATGCCTGTCCCCACAATTCCTGTTTGAAGCCATTCCAAAACCTTGCTCTCCTAAGGATGGAATTCCCTCATGGCTGGTGCATATTTCTTTCCCATTGCTTGGATTAAACACTTTTAATTGTTTTTTTTCCCCCACATTTCAGTGTTCAGCCATTCTTTTCTCACACCTTTGAGTTTAGCAGCTTCTAGCGAGGGGGGCTGGTTGTTCCCTGTGAATTCCCAGAGTATTCCAGCCTCACCCTCACCTCACAGAGCAGCAGTCCCTGCCTCAAACAGCTCCTGGGATGTTTCCTTGGGCTGCTCAGTCACTTCCTTAGCTCTGGTGGTTCTTCCAGCATTGTCACCATCTGTCCCAAAGCCACTGCTGCAGTGGAAGGATTTCTTGGGCATCTCCCCACAATTAAACCTTCCTGCCACGCCAGTCCTTGAGCCACCTGTGGCTCTTTCTTATCCCACTGTGCACTGAGTTTATTCCTGTTGGGATCAGGATAAATCTGCTGTTTGTCCTCTGTGTTCTGGCTTGTCCTCAGCCCTTGTCTCCTGAGAAAATAAAAATTCTCAAGGTGGTAGAAAAATTCAAGGGGTCTGGAAATCTCCCTCAGCTGTGACAAAAAGCAGGGAACCTCTTGTTAAAGGCCAAGTCATTCAGTGGCCAGCGGGTGTTTGGGATCAGGGAATCACAGAGTGGTTTGGGAAGGGACCAAAACTCATCCAGTTCCAACCCTGACACCTCCCACTGTCCCAGGCTGCTCCAAGCCCTGTCCAGCCTGGCCTTGGGCACTGCCAGGGATCCAGGGGCAGCCCCAGCTGCTCTGGGAACTCCATCCCAGCCCCTCCCCACCCTCCCAGGGAACAATTCCTTCCCAATATCCCACCTAACCCTGCCCTCTGGCAGTGGGAAGCCATTCCCTGTGTCCTGTCCCTCCATCCCTTGTCCCAAGTCCCTCTCCAGCTCTCCTGGAGCCCCTTTAGCACTGGAAGAGGCTCTAAGATCTCTCTAAAGCATTCTCTTCTCCAGGTGAGCACCCCCAGCTCTCCCAGCCTTTATCCAAGTTCTCCCAGCTGCTGGAATTGTTGGAATTCCAGGGTCACAGGGATGCTCACAGAGGACTTCTCACCACCACGAGTTTGTTCCTTCCCTCCACACCTTGGCAGCCTCTTCCAGGCTTGCTCTGGAAGTTCTCTCTCCTGGAAGGTTCAGTTTTTGAGCTGGGTTATCAGTTCCAGAAAGCCCCTGGGTGTTTGTTTTTTAGATACCTACGGACCTTCCTGGAAGGAAAATCTTTGTCTGCTTTTCCAAACAAACCCTTTGTGTATGAAAACGTTTGGGAAAATAGATCTTGTGAGTGTTTTCAGGTTCAGCTGATCTCCCTGAAGAGGGAAAGTTTGCTGGGTTGATAAGAACCAGGCACTTGTACCTGGCCAGAGCCCTGAATTCCCGAGGGAGGGAGACAGGAAACCCTCCAAGGAATAAAGGATCACTGCTGACCATCCACAAAGCTTCCACTGGAATTTGCATGTTTCCCAAGAGCAGCCACAGCACCTGATTCTATACAGGTTAATCCCACCAAAGGAACAACTCTTTCTGATTTGCAGACTAGAAAAGGTTTCAGGGTTATTCGGGGCAAAGGAGCAGAAATACAAATAAAGGGCAGGACCTGAGGCAGCTGAGCCCAGTCTGAGGCAGCACTGGGCCCTGCAGGAGAACAAAGGGATCCTGACCGTGTTTGCCTTGGCTCAGGCAGTGAGGGTGATTTAAACGTGTTCATCATCACATGGGGAGCCAGGGTGGGTCACAGCATCTTCCTCTGCTCTCTCCTCTCTCCAGGTCACCCAGATGAGCCGTCCAGATCTGATTCTGTTCCTCATGAAGTATCTGATGGCCTTGGTGGTGGGGATCCCCTCGGTGTTCTGGGTTGGAAGCAAGAAGACCTGTTTTGAGTGGGCCAGCTTCTTCCACGGGCGCAGGAAAAAAGAGTGAGGACTGATACTTTGACAAACCCTTCCCTTGCTGCCCTGGCAGAGACTTTGGGTCGGTTTTTCACAGAGACCAAGGCAGGAATGGATGGAAAAGTCACTGTTCAGAATGGAGCAAGGAAGGACAGGCAACAGCTCAAAAATTTCCTTATTTCTCCCTAAATATTCTTTGTTCCCAGAATCAAATCTATATTTGTCCGTCTTCAAAATGTTTTTAACAAGAATTAAGTGTCAAATAAACACTGCAACTACTCTGCCTCTTACTGAGAGGTGGAATGGAAACTTTTTATTTGTAAATGTGCATCTGGCCAGCTGAATCAGAGCTTTAAATTGAAATTAAATGCAGGTTCTTCTCACCATGGTGCAGTTGAAAGCATTTGTCTCAGCTTTTAATTTTCCTTATGCATTGGTGCTGAAGAGCAGTTTGATAAACTGACAAGAATTTCGTGGAGCTTCTGTAAGGTTGAAATTAATTTAGATTAAGGTTGGCATCGATTTAGAGACAATCCGCGTGATTTTGTGATTTTTCCTAATAAGTATTGTCATTTAAGATGTTTTAAAACAGATTCACAAAGACAGAAGCCTTTCGGTGACTCCTCCGCGGCTTTTGGTCCATCCTTCAAGGATTCAACTGGGCTAAAATACCCAGATAGAGAGGTGCTTCAAAATCAGGCAAATAGGGACATTATAATGTAAATAACGCTCGTGTTCGCCAAGTGTGCTACTTGTTGTGTTTGTGAAACAGCCACAGCGCTGTGATCGCTTTCACACCGCACTAATTAACGCTAATTGCTGCGACTTGTCCCGCTCAGAGTTGTCAACGAGAGCCGCCAAGTGCTGCAAGAGCCGGACTTCGCGCAGTCGCTGCTGCGGGACCCCAACACGCCCATCATCCGAAAGTCCCGCGGCACTTCCACGCAGGGCACCTCCACGCACGCCTCGTCCACCCAGCTGGCCGTGATGGACGAGCAGAGGAGCAAGGCCGGCAGCGTGCACAGCAAAGTCAGCAGCTACCACGGCAGCCTGCACCGCTCGCGGGACGGACGGTACGGAAATTCGGGGGCTGCCGCTGCTTTGGGTGGGGAGGGAGCTTAAAAATCACCTCGTTCCACCTCCCTGGGACACCTTCCACTATCCCAGCTTGCTCCAAGCCCCGTCCAGCCTGTCCTCAAACAATTCCAGTCCACAGCCTCTCTGGGCAAATCTTGTGCAGAAGATTGGACAGGCCCCTTCCAGCCAGACCTGTAGCCATAATTCTGCTAAAATTGGGTGTTCTGGAGCATCTCCTCTCCCTGGTGGCGTCTGGACTGGAAAGAGAAAACGTGCCATGATATTTTCAGTGTGTGTGCTGGTCTTGGTGAATTAATTACACAGCAGGGCTGTGCCCAGCGCTGGTTTTCCTGCACAGGAGCGATCTGCGTTCCACCGTGGTGGAAAACAGACCTGCACCAGGGTCAGCTCAGCACTTCCCTGGCTGCTTTTGTCCGTGTGTCAGTCGATTTTGTGTCTGTCAACACTCCTGGCCCTGCCGAAGTAAACAAGGGCACAGGTTCTCCGCTCTGGGTTGAGATTGAGCTAAGGTTTCCAGGGTAATTAATCACCGAGCGTTTCACTCCCCTAATTATCAATACCAGGCAGCGCTGGAGTAAGAACCAGCGAGACTCATTGTGGAGGAGCTGCAACGCTTTGCCCGGGGCGGTGGGAGCCGAGCGCCTGAGCCGAGCAGGGAATGCCCAGAGCTCTGTTTACATTCCTTCAGCAGCGCGCCGATAACCGCCCTGTGTTCCCTCTGTCAGGTACACTCCCTGCAGCTACAGGGGCGTGGAGGAACGACTACCTCACGGCAGCATGTCGCGGCTGACCGACCACTCGAGGCACAGCAGCTGCCACCGGCTGAACGAGCAGTCGCGGCACAGCAGCGTCAGGGACCTCAGCAGCAACCCAATGACACACATCACGCACGGCACCAGCATGAACCGCGTCATCGAGGAGGATGGCACCAGTGCCTGACGGGCAGGGAGGGCTCGCGGTGCCTTCCTCAGCGAGGTGACACGCTCGGAATCATCCTCGGCCTCTCGGCGGGTGCTCAATTTGGGAAGCCGGGGTCGGCTTCTCTGCATGGTGGGACTTGCCTCGGAGCTGTCTTGAATCACTGAGTAAAAAGCTGGTTGTCTGCTCTGAACCTCTCTGTAGGTAATTATTTATTTGATAACTGTTCCTCATCAGACACAACTGCTGAATTTCTTACTCTCTGTGGAAAACAATCTCCCCCTTCCTTCTCTCTCCCTCCCTATGTCCCTCCTTCCGTGGGCTCCGCGTGGCGGGAGGTGCCGGCCCCGAAATCTCGGTGTCGGGGTCGTGCTGGGAGTTGTTCTGATGAGACTTGAGGGAGCTCTTGATGGTTGAAGGAATCCCTCCGTGCACCTCCCTCCAGGGGACACGTCCAGCGCTGCCTCAGGGACGTCCCCGCGAGCTGGCAGTGTTTGGTCACACTGGAAACGTCACAGGAATGAGCACTGTGGAGAAGGAAGCTCCTCTGAGGATCACCAGCTCTTCCCAGAGCTGTCCAGGCTCAGTTGTCCACAGGGTGGGGGGAAGAGAGAGGCAGGGAAGAGCAATTTTTTATAACTTGTATTGTCCTTGCTTTTTTACAAAAGACTATTTAAATTTTCTACTCGTTTACAATTTCTGTAGGAAGAGATGGGTTTTAAAAGCAGTTATCTAGATAATATTCAGCCATTTATTTTTTAGAGTCATGTACAAAAGCTGAGATTGCCTGTTCCTGATCTATTTAAAAAAAAAATTATCATAGGAAAGCTGAATTTGTCACCCAAGCAGGAATGTAGAGCCCGTTCTTACAGCCAGAGCTGAGCCTGTTTACAAAGCCCAGCACCTGAGTGAAGAAGGCTGAGGCCAGAAGGACCAGAGGAGTTTATTCAAGGATGCCCCACCTTCCTTGTGATGTCATGGCTGGTTTGGGGAGAATTCTTCGTGCCGAGCAGGAATTCAGAGATGAGTGGGAGAAGTGGAGGCAGGAGCTGCCCCCAGATGGGGAACAAGGAGGATGTGGCAGCTGGAAGCCCATGGCATTCCTTGAGGAGGAGACAGGACCCAGAGTTCAGGGATCGTGGTTACGGATCCACCTCTGCTGTGGTTGTTTTCATTCCCCACTGCAGATTCATGGCAGGGAATTCTCAGTTTGGGCTTTTTTGTGTGGAAAGGATCCCTTGGGATACACTGGAGGCAGAAGTCGAGGATGGTGCTGGAGATCTTCTGGAGCATCTTCTGTGGGGATTGATTCAGCACGAGGAAACACTGCTGGCGTGCAAACCTACCTCAGTAATTACTGCAGCTCGCTGCTGGGAAACAAATCCTTATTTTTTCATTGTCCTTCCATAATTCCCCCCCTGACCTGGTGGAGGCATGTTGAGAAGCCTTTGTGCACCAACCTCGAGGGCAGGGCCGGGGCAGGAGCTGCTCCACAATTAACTCATTTTAATTGCAGCTGATGACACAACAGCAAAGCTCATAACCTGTGTGCTGGGGAATCAAAGGCTGCCCCGGGAGTCACCACGGCTCCCAGATTTATCCCAAACTCTTCTCTCTTGCTCCTTCTGGGTCGGAGGAGAAGACAAATGGAACCCAGCGTGGAATAACAAAGCTCTTTGTTGTCAGCCCGGGGAGGGAGGTGCTGCAGCCAGGGCCCTGGGGCAGAGCAGGCTCTGCTTTGCCTGTTTGCTCAGCAAACAGCCCTGGGGCCATGCCAGGGACAGTCCCGGCCCAGGGATGGTCCCGGCCCAGGGATAACTGCCCAGATCCAAAGCACACGGCTGTGGAAAATCCTTTGGAGTGACTTAAACTGGAGAAGCTGCAACTCGCTGGAAGCCCCACGGCTGGAACCTTTGCTGTTTTCAAATTCAGCTCCTCCTGCCTCACGTGCTGCCTCCAGGGGTGATCTGGTAGAAGTCTGGATCTGTGGAAGGAGCTGGGAAGCTGAGTTTTCCTGAACACTGGAACTGAACTAAATAAGCTCAAGGGTTTACGTTGATCCTCTTGGCTCAGTTTCCAGTAATTTTTTTTTTTAATGAATTGTAGCAATGCTTTGACTTGTTTAGAGACAGGGAGAGAAACACTGTTGGAGCTTGGAGAAGGATCCTGCTGGAAATGTTTACTTGTGAGGCTCAGTCCCAATACTGCTTCCAGATGGGAGTATCTAAGCTGTTCCTTGCTGATGGATCCTAAAGGGACAGGCTCCTGTCACCCCAGAGAGGTGATTAAACTCAGAGTGGGGTTCTGGCTGGCATTTTTGCCTCCCTGCCCCTCCCTTCTACGTTCACCGCGTGAGCCAGCACGCTGTGCTCGCTTGGCAGAGCATTCCTGGCGGGAAGAGCATCCCTCACCCATGGAAGGATGCCCCAGCTCTGCTGCAGTTCCCCAGCTGGGGCTCCCAGGGCTTCAGCTCCCGAATCATCGTGCCCAGGGGCTCTGAAGTGCATCCCAGTTTGAATGTGGCCCCGCCAGCATCTCAGGCAGGGGCACCAGGAGTATTTTGGGGTGCTCTCCTACCTGGTGAGAGCTCCAGCCTGGCTGCCTGGTTTGTGGGATTGATGCCAAGCTTTAAATTCCCCCCGAGCTGAAAGCCCCGGCCAGGAGGGCGTTCCTGCAGTCACTGCAGTGCTCTGGGCTCCCTGCATGTCCCTGCAGCTGAACAGCTCCTCAGGAGCCCCTGCAGCGCTTTGTCCCTCCCCAGCAGCCACCAAAGGCTGGATCCTCTCTCCAGGAAACAGGCAGGGAAGCTGGACAGTGCCTGGCTTCTCCAGCTCATCCCAAACTTCATCCCTGTCCCTCCACCTGATGGCTGCAGCCCCAAAACTCTGCTCCGTGAAATTGCTCCGTCAAAGCTTCCTGTGAAACGCATGACTCCTCGTTCCCAGTATTCCCAGGGATCTGCAGCTCCTGTTTTACCAACCCGACTGCACTGACAGCAGATCCCCCCGAGTTTGTGGTGTTCCTTCTTTCTTAACCCCTTCGTGGCTCCCGCGAGACATCCCGGATCGGAGCTGCGGCTGCGTTGCATGGAAGAGGCCGCTGCTCTTTTCACAGCATAAACAACCCAACAGCAGCAAACAGCCACGTTTGTGTGTCAGTGTGTTTGTGTTCTCCTTTTCTTCCAGCTCGGACCGGGTTTTGTGCTGGAAGCTTTAATCCCTTGGGGGGTCAGTGGTGAGCACGGGGTGGCACTGGGAGGCTCCGGCTGAAATCCGGTCATGGCCAAATCCAGCACTGCTCCCGAGCTGTTCCGGCAAGGAGGGGAGGGAAAATCCCTCAGGAAGGGCCCAAGGAGAAGAGCCAGGCCAGCCTTAGGGCAGTGCCCACCCTTCAGGGGAGCCGATTCTCCAGCCCAGCTCCAGGCCACTGAGAATCCCAAAAAGCAGCAGGAGCTGTGTGGTGAAACCAGGGCACAGAGCAGAGCAGCCCCCGCCCAGGAGACATCCGCAGGTCCACCCTGAGCAGCAGAATGTCCAGTTGAATGTGAAGCTTTACCCCGCTCCCCTTGTGCTTCTTTTCTCACGGGATCAGGATTGATTTTCCCCCGAGGCGCGGCGTTCTCCCAGATTTTGCCCTTCGGCTCCGTGCATGGGAACTCGGTGCATGTACCGCCTCTCCCAGCCCTTCCTCGGCGCTCTGGTGGCCGCGTTGTGACAACGCCCAGCTCCTCGGGAGAGGGGAAGGAGCTCCCGGGAGACCTCTGGTCGTGGAATGTGTGGGGCAGTCCCCGCCCGTGGCTGACCCCACTTGCACTCGGCTCTTGGTAGACTTGTTTACAGTAGTCCAGTGTCGGTTTTGTAACGTTTAATTTTTAGCACTTTAACTGTGAGTGTACAAACTGGTTCCCTTGTAGTTGGTGTACATTTTCATTTTAGACCTTTGGAAGTTTTTAATAAAACGATGGAAAAACTCTGGCAACAGGTTTTCAATTCTTCTCCTGTGGGTGTAATCCTACCCTCCTTAAAAAAAAACCCAGTTCAGCAGCAGTTGAGATATAAAGGTCAAATAATTAAATATCAGATTTTACTCTGGCCAGCAGCTCTCTGAATTTGAAGAAAGACTTTCTAGACTTAATCTCCCCCCAGCATCTGCACTCGTGGACGCCGGGCACCCTTCCAGCAAACACAAAGCTCTCCGCGCGTTCCGGGCTCGGGTTGCTCCGCCCTGTTACAAGAACAGACCACTCAAACCAGCAGCATTTCACAGGCAGAGAGGAGCGGGGAGCAAACAGGTTTGGGAGCAGCAGTGCCAGGGATGTCTGGGGGTTTTTATTGCCAAATCCCAGCTGAGGACAGGATGACTGATTTATCTGCAGGAGCTGTCTGGCACTTGGGCGGATACGTGGTTGTTTTGGGTTGGAAGCCGTATGCTGAGTCTTGCATGGCTGGTGATAAAATAACTCCTCTCACTAACTGCTGGTGCTGGTTTAGGTCTCGTTAGATAAATAGCTCAGAGATTAAACTTTAGGAGCTGCTGCTCTGCTCCATCTTCCCTGAATTTAAACTGTTGTGGGTTGTGAGTGATTAGGAGCCAAAGATGGGATCTTTTGCAGCCAAGGGGGATTCCCAGTGCAGCTAAACCCAACAGGGATGAAGAACGAGAGCTCTCAGCGTTTATCTCCTCTCTTTGCTGCATTGCTGGGTCCCAGAGGGGTTAATGCAGGGCTTGGGAAGGACGTGGACTCACATGGAGCTTGTTTGGCCCTGCCAAGGTGGTTTAAGGAGCTGCAGGTGAGGGAGGTGGGAGGAGCATGGAAAAAGAGGAGCTGGGGGAGGGGGTGTGGTCGGAGCAGAGGCCGAGGTCAGTTCAGACCCCCAGGCTGGGATTAGGGGTGGGAGTATTTTAGTCACGATTACATTCCTGATGCACTTTAACACCCTGGCTGCAGTTTTGGGGCCAGCTTTGTCTCTCAGCTCTGCCAGCTCCTGCCCTTGTTGTGATTTCTCCAGTTTGAAGGGAGAAGAGCACCTGGCCATGCACTAATCCTAAAGACATTGAATCCTAAAATCATTGAATCACGAAATGGTTTGGGTGGGAAGGGACCTTAAATTTATCTTGTAATTCTGTTCCCCTGCCATGGGCAGGGACACCTTCTACTGTCCCAGGTTGCTCCAAGCCCTGTGCAGCCTGGCCTTGGACACTTCCAGGGATCCAGGGGCAGCCACAGCTTCTCTGGGCTCCCTGTGCCAGGGCCTCGCCACCCTGACAGGGAAGAATTTTTTCTTCACATTCAATCTGAACCTACTCCAAGAAATCATTGAAACAAAATAGGTGGAAATAGAAGGATTGTTTTTTTAAAAAGTCTTTTTTTTTAGGAGTTACCTCCAGCTCAGAGCTCCAGCCCAGTGGGATAAAACCACGGGCCCTGGAGCGTGACCGGCCGGATCCGCGTTTCCAACGCCCTTGGCTGCCGGTCCGACTGGTTCTTGTGATAACACTCCAGACACTTCGATTGACATTCACTCTCCAGTTCCAGTGCCTGCACCTGTGTGCCACCTCTTCCCTGCACCCACAGCCTGCTGTGGTCCCCCAGTGGCAGTTCCTGCTCCCCCTTCATCCCACAGGAACATCCCAGGGGGGGAAAGCCACTTTCTCCTCACCCATCCCCTTGAGTTTGGGTTTATGAGATCCCACCTTCCCCTTTGCTTCCTGCCCCCATTACTGCCTCCACACTCCCCTGCAGCAATTGGATGCATTTCAAAGCCTCTGCATCCCAGGAGCCGGCTTAAAATATTTCCAGGGTCTCTCCCATGAGAGTGCTGCATGGATGCTCAGCAAATTGGAGCTATCCTGATACCTGAAATGGTGGGAAAGCTGCAGAAGGATGGATCTGCGGTGCCAAATGGTTGCCAACTTCTTCCCAAGCTGCTGTAATGCAATATTATAAATATAAATATATTAATATTTCTGTTCAGTGTAGACGTATCCTCCCCTGCTTCCCCTTCCGTGCTGGTGCAGAGGACTCCTGCCTTTGGGAGAACATGCTGAAAAAATCCCTTAAGGCCCTGAATTGCAGCATAATCCAGCTCCAAATCCCACCTGGAATCCGTTCCTCAGAAGGAACGAGCCCTGACATTCCCCCTTCAAAGCCCTCTGATCTGATAAGGCTTGGCCCCTGCCAAAAGACACAGAACATCTGTTTGGCTGCACAACGGGGGATTGGGGAAAAGTTAACCTTGTTCCTCAGTTCTCATTTTTGGGAGGCAACCAGCTCCTAAGTTCTCCTTTGCAGGGTGGGTTTGGGGCTTTCGTGGTGGTCCCCAGGCTCTGAGGGTGAGGTGCCCTTGGGGACGATGGCACCAATGCAGTGAGGGAGCAGGGCCATCAATGTGCTGGCTCGTGGAAGAGCAGTAAAATCTGGGCTGACCAAGAATTTGGACTTCTAATGACAAGATGAGAGGAAACGCCCTCAAGGTGTGCGAGGGGAGATTCAGGTTGGACGTCAGGAAGAATTTCCTCACAGAAAACACTGGGAGGGGCTGCCCAGGGAGGTGGTGCAGTCCCCATCCCACTCGTGGCACTCAGTGCAAGGTGATGATCAGTCAAAATTTGGACTCGATGATCTCAGAGGTCTTTTCCTACCCTAAATGATTCTGTGAAAACCAGAAATCATCTTTCGTTTTAACTCCTTTTCTCCACTTGAAATGTTTCTCCCTAAAAGCAATCCCGAGGAAGCTGCTTGTTCCACAAAAGCTCCTGGCGCTCCCCTGGGTGACCCGACCTTGGCAGCAGCGCTGCTTGGGCAGGTGAAGGGTTAACCCGGGTCTTCGGGAGGCTTTAACTGCGAGCAAAACTCCCGAATCCTGCCAGAGCTCGTTAGTCTGGAGCGGGGAGAAGGGACAGGGCGCTAATTGGAGTGACGGCCTCCAGAGCTGTGAGAAATTAGCGGCGGCACAATGAGGAGGTGCCGGCCGTTAACAGGTGCGGGGTCACCCCCGGGCGCCCCAAAAACCCTGACCCCTGTCACTCACTGCCAGTGACCTTCCCGACCTGTCCGCGGGGCATTGCTCCCTCCAGCTGCTGGGGAGGGATTTTCATCCCGGTCCGGAGCAGCTGCTGTTGGAAAAGCTGTGACTGGCAGGACTGAAACTTTTGTTTTTCGCTGGAAGCCGAGGAGGGAGGAGCCCTGCGGCCCCGGCGGTGACAGTGGATGTCACAGGGACGTCTCCGTTCCTGCCTCGAGCAGCCGTAAATCGTATATCGAATTCCCAGTGCAGCTCCTGCCCCAGACCCTCCGGGGCTTTGCATCAGTCAGAACAGTCGGATCAGGGGTGGTGCAGGAGCAGAAAAAGCTGCTCGTGCCCAACACTGGGCTCAACCGGCTCCTGGCATCAGGAGAGCCCTTCTCCTCCTCTGCTCCCACTGTAATCGGAGCTCGTTGTACAACAATTGTTTCCTCTACATCCCGTTTTCCCAAGATAAGCCATCCTTAAATGCTTTTCCTCCATGCTGGGACATGCGGACCTTTTAAAAGAGCTCTTGGAGCCGCGTTGGGTGCAGGGAGGATGTTTTGCTGTGCAAGGATGGAGAGATGCGCGCAGAATCCTTGAATGGTTCGAGCTGGAAGGTTTGGGAGGATGTTATGGGAGAAGCCACGATGTGGATCCAGTGCAGGGTCCTGAGTGCCGGCAGTGCCCCACATCTACCCTTGGGGCAGCTTGGCAGAATCCGCCGCAGCTTTTCCGCCCAAACCGCGGGGCAGAAACCCCTGCGTTACCCTGGAGGAGGAAAAACCCCCAGGGAAATGTGCGGGCTCATCCTCGCCTGTCTGAGCACGAGGCTGGGACAGGGCCGGCCTCGCCGCTGGATTTGGGGGGCTCCCAGGGGGCTCCCTCCCTGGGGGGGCCAGGACGGCTGCGGAGAACCAGCCCAGAGAAGCGGCGTCCCCAGCGGCCAGCCGGGATTTTTGAGGCAATGGTGCCACCCTGTGCACCGCGCGAGCCCTGGGCTCCCGCTGCCACCACGGCCCGAGTGACACGGAGGCATGGCAGGCAGGAAGGCGGGGGTGGTGGCACTGGGGATCAACACCCGGGGTGGGGATACAGCCATGGGTACGGCAGGAAAAGGGTGACATTCCCGTGCGAGTCACTCGATCTCATTGCAGCTGGGATCCTGCAGAGGCCAAAACCGTCTGTGGTTTGTAGAGACACCGTGAGGGCTGGAGAATCACGGAATGTGCAGAAATCACATCAAACTCGGCACTTCCTGGAGCTGCAAACGGGAATTTCGTGCTGGTTTATACTTTTCCCAACTTTTCTGGTGCCCTGCAGTGCCTGGGCCGGAGTCCTCTCCTCTGCTCCGTGTCCTGCCCTGGAGGCAGATGTGGGGGACAGCCACGGCAATGTCCCATCAGTGACCCTGCAGGAGTCCCGTGTCCTTGTCCTTTCCTCTGAGCCCCGGGACGGACCAGCACCGCCCGGGAGAAACCCCCGCGGGGTATGTGGCGTAATTTAGTTGTCACAACGTGTGGCCTCTAGGAGGGCTGGGGGGAAGCAATTATTTTCTGCATGGGAGGTGGGTGTCTCCCCACCACCCCAGAGAACAAAAAGAGCTCAGTGAGTGTAACCCGACACCCCGGGGACCCGGGGGAACCTCCAGGTGCAGCTCGGCTCCTGTGGAACGAGCTCCCAGGAGGAGGGAGCAGAGCCCTGTCCCTGGTTTCAGCTCCCCAGGATTTCTCAGCACAGCAGATTTCAATCCCCCATAATGTCCCAGCTCCCTCCATGGCCACGTACTCCAGACTGTTTCAGGGTGTCAAACAGGGACAACAAGCTTTTGGGACATGTTTAGGGTCAGGTTTTGGTGTTTTAGTTCCTCCTCAAGTGTGCACACACCTAAGGGTACAAGTACAAATCCACATACTCTGTATGGCCCCACCAAGACTGCTGGGAAGGCATCCTCCCATCCTATGGGGTCCATATGGGATCNAGGAAGGAAGGAAGGAAGGAAGGAAGGAAGGAAGGAAGGAAGGAAGGAATCCCAGGGTTGTGCAGATAAATAATGGAGGAGCAGCAGGGCATTTTGGGGAGATAGTTTTGCAGAGAACCTCCAGTGAGCTGGAGATGCAGCCACTTCCCTCTCTTGGATTCCAAAGGCTAATCCCTAGGGAATAACAGACATAAACCTCTTAGCTGGTGTGCCATCAGTGCCTGTCGCTGAGGAGCTGATTAAAATGGAGTGGAAAGGATTAAACTTGCTCCCCAAAAAGTACCCCAGGAGCTACAGGTGATGGAGAGGAGATGCTCCTTGCTGGCTTTGCTCTTCCCTGTCCATCTGACCACACCTGGATGTTCCATAGGAATGTTTCCAGCCTTTGTAATCTCCACGAATTCCATCGCTGTGCTCCACCGGCTTATCTGTGTCCAAGCTGCCACCTGGAGCTGGAGGAAATAGTGCCAGGAAAACCAGTTAGAGGCCAAATTTCTCATAAAGGAGCCCCTCTCCCTATCCTTGGTCACTCCGTGGGGACGTTCTCAATGTTCTGCTTTATTTAAGCTGTTCAGAACTGTCATTGCTGCTCTGGACGTGAGACGTGACAAACACACCAGGAAAGCATGGGATTTCCTGGGATTTGAGAAATACCTGCAGCCCTCCCCAGAATTTGGCCAAATGTTGGTTGGGACAGGGACCCTGATGTCCATTGAGTCACATTCTTGCCCCTGGGAAGAAACAGGAGCCTGTGGAAAGACATCACGGGACTAGAGGCTGCAGAATGGGGAATTTGGTTGAAAAATGAGCTTTTTGAATCAGAACGAGCTACTGGCAGGGTCTGAAATGTCATTTTACATCTGCAGCAGACACAAGGTGGCATCAGAAAGCCAAGTCCTTCCTGTGAGGCTTCTCTTGCTGTGGAAAGGAAGAGAGACAAGTTGGAGCTCTAGGTATGCACACACCTGATTGCTGTGCCTCTGGTTTTCCTCAGAGTCCTTCAGCAGTTCTCCTCTCTTGTCACAGGTGGCTCTTTTCCAGGCCTTGTCCATGACCTGCAGTTGCTTCTCCTGTCAGGAAAAAATCCCAGGAATTACATTAGTGGATCTTGATGCAAACTGGGAATGTGGATCAAGGCTCGTGAGGTCTCACTTTCAGAGAGGTATTTGGGCTTTAATCCCATTTTCGGGCTGATCCCACCGTGGCTGGGTGTAGGATCATCATCCCACTGGGATCACTTTTCCTCAGGGTTTTGCTGAGTTACTGCTTGGCCTCCGAGCCTGATCCCAGTGCTGGGCTCAGCAGAGCAAAGCTCCTGCAGTGCTGACCCAGGGAGGCCAAGCCACAAAGTCTCGTTAATATTTAGGTGATTCTGCCACAGAGCTGCATTAATTATCCACCCGAGATGAATTAATTACCCACCTGAGATGCATTAATTACCTTTCCAAGCAGCCTGGGCATGGAGGAGAGGAGATGCCTGGGGGAAAAGAGGGGCAGAATGAGTCAAGGTTGGGGCTGTGACCCAGTTCCCAAACCCACCCCGGCCCCACATCCTCCTGCAACACCCACAGGTACATCCCATCCATCAATCCACACATTTCCAGTCCATCAATCCACACATTCCCAGTCCATCAATCCACACATTTCTATAACTACAGACCACTCTATGTGTGTGTCTAACAAGTTCTCACAAAGGGAATACTCTGACCCTCACACCTACAGCCATGGGTTTCACCCCAAGAGCTGATGTGCCCCAACATCTGCCCTTTCCTCTCCACACCAGTGCTTCCCATTTATTTTCCAGGGGTGTTTTAAGACACTTTTCTGGGTTCTGCCTGGGAATGGGCACAGAGAAGAGATGGCTCTGGAGAGATCTTAGAGTCTCTTCCAGTGCCTAAAGGGGCTCCAGGAGAACTGGAGAGGGACTGGGGACAAGGGATGGAGGGACAGGACACAGGGAATGGCTTCCACTGCCAGAGGGCAGGGATAGATGGGATATTGGGAAGGAATTCTTGGCTGTGAAGGTGGTGAGGCCCTGGAATAGAATTCCCAGAGAAGCCGTGGCTGCCCCTGGATCCCTGGCAGTGTCCAAGGCCGAGTTGCACAGGGCGTGGAGCACCGTGGGACAGCGGATGGTGTCCCTGCCCATGGCAGGGGTGTAAAATACTGTGATCTTTAAGGTCCTTTCTAAAGCAAAGCCTTCTGTGATTCTAAGTTTTTACACATACACAAACACATATATAAATATATATATACGTATACGCACACACACATAAAATATATGTATACCAGATATCCATAAAATTACATACATATGTATATACACATATACATACGTATATGAATATATATATGAATATAGGAGGATATATATGTATGTACATAACACCACGTATGCATACACAGCCAGGGACACCCCCCACCCCTTCCCACCCGAGGAGACTCCACACGCAGGAGGTGCCACCAGAGGGCACCGCGCCCCCATTTTTGGGCGCCGCTTCCCAGAATGCAGCGAGTGGGGCCGGGGGCTCCGCGGGCTCCGCACGCCGGGCTGCGGCCGCAGGGACAGCGCGGAGCTCCGCGGGGCAGCGCGGCCCCTCCGCCAGGTAAGCGCTGCTCCCCGGGGCACTTCGGGCGGCAGAGTATTATTGAATTTAATTTCATTTTATAGTATGTTATTTTATTGGATTTGCTGGGGATTTTTTTAATTTTTAGTTTATTGGTTTAGCTTTTCTTTTATTTTTCACATTTATTTTAACATTTTATTTCTTTATTTTATTCTACTTTATAATCACTCCCCGCCCCACAGGAGGGGCGCCCCGGACTCAGGCGGGGAGCAGCACCAGCCCCTCCCGGAATGAGTTCCTCTTGCAGGGGACCCATCCTCCTCCTCCTTTCGCCTCGCTATCCCGGGATGGCGATGTCCCGGGGGCTGAGCATGTCCCTGGGGCTGGGGGTGTTTGGGGACTGGGGGTTTTCCAGCGGGATGAACCCTGGCTGAGCCCGCAGCTGCCTTCTTGGAGGGGGGAGTGCGTTTTTATCCAGGTCCCCAAAGTTGGGGGAAACTCGTGCCGGTGGCCCTGGGGTGGCAGCGGCTCCTCTCCCGCTGCGCCGGGATGGTGCAACATAAATTAGATTTAATGTGACGGCTGCGATGAACCAGCGGGCGGGGGCTGCTCTGCCCCCGGTGAAAGTTGCGTTCGAGTTTGGCAATTTGGGCCATGGGGAATGCAAGGAAAATTGGAAGCTTTGGAAGGGTTTCTGCGGAACAAGGAGAAATCCCTGCAGGGAGGGGAATCGGGAATGGTCAGGGAGGAGGCGAGCGATCCCCGAGAGCAGAGGAATGGTTTTGGGTGCCCTTAAAGAGGCATCTCGGCAGCGCCGGTGCCGTGGTACCTCTCACCGTTCAGCCACGGCCGCGTTAACTCCGTGTCTGGGATGTGAACCAGAGAGTGGGGGCAGAGCAAAAGGACTTGGAGAAATCAGGATGCTCTGGTCCCGGTTCCTTGCTCGAGTCTCCCTTCATGTCGTAGATCTCGGGATGCTGAGGACTCGCCATCTCTCTGGAGTTGTGTTTTGAGTTGGTTAAAAATCTGGTTTGCACGAAAGCCTCCAGACAGAGCAGCATTAAAGAAATTTTTCCCGAGCCAGCGAGGGAAGTTGGACCTGAGCTAAAGCAAATAAACTTGTATTTCATCATGCTGGGGCTGGGTTTCTTTGTGTTCCGCTCTGCTCTGGGCAGTCTGGGCTCCCTATAGCTCCGTCCAGCCTTCACCTTCAAATGTGCCTCAGTGGCCGAGCAAAGAAACTTCGGCTCCTTCGCGCAAACCTCGCTCCCCGCGGGGGTTGCTCTGTCCTCTGTCTCCCTCGGGCTTTTCTCTGTGTGTTTCTCGCCTGGCTTGCTGCAGGAAGGGGCTTTGCAGGGTTTCTGCTCCAGGCTGAGATGCTGCAGACGTGGAAAGTGTGAGCATGGCTGACCTGGCAGGGCTGTGCGTCAGCCGGAGCCCTGCGCTCTGCTCTGCTCTGCCCGGGGATGTGCAGGCTCCGCCGCCAGCGCTGCTCGGCTCGGGAGGCAAAGGTGCTGCAAAGGGGGAAAACACGGGCACTTTAACCTGCTAAAAGCGGAAGGTGCTGAGGTGTTTCTCTGCTCGTCCCCACTGCTGCAGAGCTGGCCAGGTCTGGGCGCTGGAGCCCAGCTGCGTCCCAGTGATCCTGGGAATGTGCCTGTACAAAGCAGGAGCTGAGGGGGTTTCAGGGGTGGAGATGCTGGTGCATATCATTGTTATGAGACTGTAAATGGTCCCAGAGAAACCTTGGGCAAGAGCTTTCTCCCTGCTGGAAGAGCCTGTGCAGTCCCAGCAATGCAGGATGGGCACTGTGTGTGCAGGAGTGACAAGGAGATGCAGTCCAGTGCCATCAAAGACCAGAGATGGGGAAAATGGGGTATTAGCAGGAAAAAAAAAATCAACATCAAATGATGTGTTGTGCCTTGATGTGCTCTTCCAAAATCAGTAAGGGGGGATGTGAGCCTGTTGATCCCATAGCAATGGCTTGGGGGAACCTGTGGCTTCTTTGCTGCCATGTCAGTGCAGCATCTACTGGTGAGACATAAAATCACTGTAATTCATTAAATGAATTCCATCCTCTTACAAGAAAACAGATTAAATGTAGGTGCCAATGTCTTAAGTGTGTGTGAAATGCTGTTACATCGGGAGAGAGGGAAGATTTTGACACATTGCACAGGTTCCATCCATTAGTCATAATACTTCCACAGCATGCCACACGTGCACTCACATTTTCATGTAAATGGATGCATGGGAAGCAAATTCAGAGGTGACACAAGGGAATGTGGAGAAACTCAGGGGTTTTTTTCCCCTGCAGGACCCTTTGGTGCCCAAGAGGGACCTCCACATTCAGTTTATTTGTGGCTGGTGTAGATGATGTTTTATTTTTTCTGATACATTTTTGGCGGCTTTGTACCAGTCTTCCTGCTTTGGAGGGAAGGAGGATGGAAATGTTGCAGTTCCTGTTGAAGAGTTTGACATTTTGTAGCAGATAAAGCCAAATGTAGACAGTTGCTTTGGTTTGGCTCCTTTTTACCGAGTTTAAGAGAAGGCAGGATGGGATTCAGGCTGGAGGTGGAGAAAGGAGGTGGCACATACATCCCTCATGTCACAGTGGCATCCAGCTCTGGTGTTTTTAGCAGGCATGCATCTCTGGGAACAGGCTCTTTCCAACTGGTTTTGTGCCCAGAAACTTGAATCAGTCATATCCAGCAAAAATATGAAGGTGAGGGAACATCTGCTCCCATATCACTGACATCAGTTTTTGTGGCAGCTGTGATTTGGTCACTGGGGATCCCAAAAAGGATTTTGTGACTGTTGGGTGAGTTGGAATTGTAGGTTCACAACTGCTTCTTTAATTTCTTCTATTTCTCTGTCTCCCTTGGGAATGAGGAAAGGGTTTCCAGTCCCATGTCAGCATTTGTTTTTATTGTATCTGTAGTTGGTCTCTGGTGGGTCCTGGAAGCAGCTGCCTGGAAATGGTCAAGCAGAAGTTTTATGGTTCTTGTTGCAGGACCAGGAGAGGTCCTGGTGGCCCTTCAAATGCTCAAGGAGTGGTGAGCACTGCTGCTTGTCAGACAGATGTTCACATCTGCTGACTGCTCCCAGCCAGGAATGGCTCTTTCCAGTTGTGCCATTTTTTGGGTTTCTTCCCCAAACATCCCCTGGATTTTCCAGGAAGGAGATGCTGGCATGTCCAGTTGCAAAAGGAGATGGAGCTGCTCTCTGGGCTGTGTGTCACATCCCTGCCCTTCCTGTATTCCCTTGGAAAAACCAGAGAGTTTTCTCTGGAATGTGGCCCAGGGATGCTTTTTCCTTCAGAATGAGTCTGAACTTGCCCAGTTCAGCTGCAAAACCTTCAGCTGCTTGCGTGGGTCACTCTTTAAAAACAAAAGCATTTTAAAAACTATTATTTTCCCGAAAAATAGCTTTGGTGCCTGTGACTGTCACTGAGTCACATTCTTGGTGGTTCAATGATGGCTTTGTTCCTATTAGTTAATAAGGTAACTATTATGATAGGAAATGAACAGGAAATTGTTAAACTAATTAATTCAATTAATAGGAAATGTTAACAAGCCTCGGCCCTTCTCTGGGGCTGCTAGTGGATGATCTCTGTAGGAGCCTGTGTCTGCTCCAGATATCAGAGCAGAGGCTTCACTGGGGAGCTGGGGGACCCAGTCTGGCCATGTGGCTCCACAAGGGGACTGTTTGCTGGCCAGACAAGTGGCCAGCATGGCGAGGGGAGCATCCAGCTCTCAGCAGGAGCTGGCGGCAAAGCCAGGCTCGCTTTCGACTCATCTGGCTGGGAGGTGGGAGCATGTCCTGGTGCCATAGGAGGAGAAACTCCTTATTTCTGAAACACAGCAGAAGGAGGAATTGCTGCCAGCGATGTAGAGGGGCTGGAAGAAGGCAAAAAGAGTGATGAAAATCACTCATCAGCCCTGCTGCATCTCCAGCGTGGCCTTAGGAACAGATCCACCTTCAGACGGTATCAAAATGGTTAAAAATCCAATGTTCCTGGCTGCCTTGAGTGCCACTGCCCTCATGTGCTGTGGTCTTGTCCCAGACTTCCACTGAGTCCTGGCTCTGGCCTTGGTTTGCCAATCTGAGGTTTTTTCCAACCAAAAATCAGAAAACTCTGAAAATTTCAAACAAAAGTCCAAGCAATTCTTTCTCTCACAGCTTTCATTTCACAGTTCACCTCCCTTTCTGGCTGTAATTCCTGCTGGGGCTTCTGGCTTCCTAGAGAAAGGGTAAAAAAAAAAATAAAAAAGAAAGCAGGCATTTAATAATAGATCAAAAATGAGATTACGCAGTAAGTCAGCCCTCCCCTTCCCAAAATGCAACCAAAGAAATTGCAAATCACCTTGAAAAGGGAAAGGAAAACAGTATAGATCAAACCTGATGTTAAGTATGGATGAGGTGTTTATATTTTATTTAATGGCTGTGTGCTGTCCTAGAGCAGCTGCCCTCCCCTGAATTTCTGTTTGTGATTAATTAAACAGTAGAGATGAACTAGGATGGGGCAAATTCAGTGGACCTCCAAATGGGAATGCACGAGGGCACAGGTTGGCTGCTTGGCACAGCTGGTGGTGGTTGTAGTTGGAGGCAGCTCCCAAAAACCTGGAGGTTTGATGAGAGGCTCCTTGGCCACCCCTGATGACCCTGGACCAGTTCTGGCCATGTTTGGTGGAACAGCGGGGTCGCTGAGGGAAGGGAACCCAAGGGGCTTTGTGCCAAATGAGTGGGTGCCAGCAGAAGTGCCATGATGGAGGGAAGAGGTGATTATTAGTCATGGGTAATTAGTCACCAGCCAGGCCGCCCCAGGAAGCTGGGCAAGCCCCAGCCTGGGCCAGCACCCAGCCAAGGCTTGATGAGACACGACTTCCCTGGAAAGGAGGCTTAGCCCTTAGCCCTGGCGCTGGGCATCGAGGCTGTCAACCCTGGGCCTGTTCTTGTTTGCTCTAAGTCCTCTGGCTCTTTCAGGTTTTGGGTCTGGTGGGGCCATTGCCACAGGCCACGTGGGAGTTGAGATAGGCCTGGTCTTGGCTGCCTCAGCAGCCTGTGGGGAATGTCTCCTCCTGGATCATCCCAAAGGTCTCCAGAGCCAGCGTGGATGTTTTGTATGCCAAGAGTGCAGTGAGCCAGGCTGCGAGGAGCTGCAAGAGGAAGGCTCTGGCTCCTGCACTGTGGCTCTACCAGGACAGCAGAGGATCTTCAGCCTGACCCCCCTGAGGTCCTGTTTGCACTCTTGATGAGTAAAATATCAAGAGGGACACGAGGCATAGAGTCCTCTCCCATGTTATCCTTGTCCAACATGGATAACCCAACCTGAGTCATGCCATGAGGAAGAACCTCCACACAAGACAACGTTGGAGGGGCTTGGAGCAACCTGGTCTAGTGAAAGGTGTCTCTGTCCATGGCAGGGGGTTGGAATGAGATGAGCTTTTAAGTTCCCTTCCAACACAAGCCACTACACGTTTGTATGATTCTATAAAATGCAGCTGTAGATTTTCTTTCTTGCTAAATCACCCACTTTTAAGCACAGAAGGTATCACAGCCCCTCTCTGTGAGAAGAAGAGGCTGAGGAGCCACATCCATCACAGCTCTGATGATGAGGGCAGGGCAAGAGGAGAACAGGAGCAGCAATCCTGTGCTGGGTCTGGCATTTGGAGCTGTTCACCAAGGGTTGCCAGACCACAAGACGAGGCAGAAGTTGCTGGAACTTACCACTCCCATGCGTTATTAGCATCCTCTAAGGTGTTCATTTATCTTCTTTGGTCTCAACTTTCTACTTGTAGAGTTGGAGAAGAAGCTGTTTCATTACCTGCTGGGCTGCTGCTCTTCTTGTTTATTCCCTAGAAGGAAGAAAATTAGATGTACCAGAGCTGAAACTTTAAAAAATAAATAAACCCAGACTTTGGAAACAACCACTTGGAGGTAGAATGAGCCTCAACAAGACAATATTTGTCTTCCACCTTTTTCTGAGACTGGCTGGGACTAAAGTGCAGGGAGAAGACGGGGCAAGGTTTATTTTCTTTTAATTTCAAATATATTCCAAAAGCAGAGCAGTTGGAATTCCTTTTTTTTCCATTGAAGTTGCTTAGCCAAATTTGGGTGGAGAAAACCAGCTGAAAGCCTTGCCTTGGTGGATGTGGGATGGAGGCAGGAACACATTTATTTTCTTTATTTACCTATTTTTACCAGTGAGGCCCTAGGGCAAACAGCAAAGCAGAAAACATGCAGAAAACAGGAGCACTTTTCCCTCCCGATCCCTTTTCCCAGCACCAACAAGATCAGCACCGAAGATACGCAATTGAGTCAGCAATGCAGATGCCATCAAATGTCTGCTTTATTCCAGAGCATGAATCAGAGCAGAGTCAGAGCCTCATATCCTGCATCTCCTGATAAGAGTGCAGTTACCTCTGAGGGAACAGAACATGGTGAAATCCCATTATCCTGCCTCTTGCCAGCACCTATCACTCACTGGGACCAGCAGTGCTTATTTTAATGCAACTTCTGCTGCAGCACGTGCAGACTGCTATTTTTTAAAATCCCATGTCCTGGAGCCAAAAGATGTTGTGGGTTCATTATTTGCTTGCATTACGTGTGGCCAGCATGTCTATGTGTATATATATGTGTGTATGAATAT
The DNA here is from genome assembly GCA_013397155.1 of Irena cyanogastra. Taxonomy (NCBI): domain Eukaryota; kingdom Metazoa; phylum Chordata; class Aves; order Passeriformes; family Irenidae; genus Irena; species Irena cyanogastra. The sequence continues at coordinate 458,769 of VWZV01005857.1, read as the reverse complement.
ATAAATATGAGTATTTTCTGGAGCACAAGCTCTTTGTGTTAAGCCCTGTTAGACCAATAAGAACAGTGTGTGCCACCAGTCCAGGTGCTGGCTGCTCACCCTACATATTTTTCCAATGTATGGTATCCTTGGAGAAAAAATGGATTAACTTCATTTGACTCTCCAACCATGCTTTTACCTCCAAAACCATCTTAATTTCCAGGCTTAAAATCTTTCCCTTTCAGTTTGCTGTGGGAATCACATGAAGAAGTGAAACCCTTTATCCTCAGAAGTTCTCTGCTTCTCCCTTGCAGGACTTTTCCATGCCCAGCTCAGTGACAGTGTTTCCTGCTATTGTTCCACGGGGACAGCTTCTGGCTCCTTCCACAAGGGTTAGGTGTGGCCACTGGCTTTTGCATCAGTTGCCTCTTTTCTCCTGATTCCAGAGCACCAGCTGTGTCCTGTTCCTGCTGCAGTCCCTGTTCTGCACCTGGTCTGAAAAGCCTCAGTGAGATGGAAACTGCAGCATTGCAGGTTTATATCACCTAAAAACAGACACAACAGTGGAATTTTGCTAATATCTGTCTGTATTGCCCCTGAGGGACATTTGGAGCTGTTTAAAAGACATTTATGCCACTGTGGTGGTGGTGGAGGCAGAGGAGGACAATGTTCACCTCAGATTCCTCTTTTGAGGGGCTTGTTTGTTCCTTGGGGTTTTTCTGCACCAGAGACTACAGAAGTTGAGGGGATAAAAAGCACTTCTGTGGTTTCCCATCTGTAGATTTGAGGGAAAATTAGTTCAAATCCACCACTTTGAGCTACATCATAAATCTCACTGCAGAAATATGGAGCCTAGACAATAATTAGGAGCTTGCACAATAAAGGACTGGAATATTTCACAAATGATACACCATCTTTCGATCCAGCTGATGCTGTGCAGAGATCTGTGTGAAAGTTCTGTGCAGCCAAGGTGCAGAAGTTTTTGCTCCTCTTGAAGAAGAAGAAGATGGGAAGGAAAAATCAGGTTGCATCCCCAAAGTGTTCACTAAAGCTCAAGTATGGGAGATTTAATGTTTCCCCCTATTAGAAAGTGTTTGTATGTACTGAAAGAAAATTATGCCAATTAATAGTTATCCTTTCCCAGCTTCCCACGTCTTGAAATCACTCCAGTTCAGCCAAGCTGCTTCCTATCAAACTTTCACACAAAAAAGAAAGAATCTGCTGGGCTGTGACTGAACATGAGCAATGTTACTCCCCAGGGGTCTGTGCCCCTGAGGTTTGAGGGCTGCAGGAAAAGGGCTGTGGGCTGTGAGATGACAAATGGAACTCCACAGTTGCTCGTTCATGCTCCAGCAAAGCTTTGTTTTGGGTTGTAGATATTCCCCAGCAAGGAGGCTGAAATCTCAGCAGCTCTTATGTGAATATTCTTCACCTTTTTTTGTTAATGCAGTTTGAAGTAATTGGAGGGCTGGTGATATTTTGAGCAATTTATCCACCTGGGAAATTATGACCTTGGATTTATTCAATCAAGTATTATCAAGATTAAGAGTGCAAATAGCTGAGCTTGTCAGTCACAAGGAATTGTGTTGCAGCCTGGGCTCAAATCCATCTCCTGAAACCAGGAGACTCTGGCAAGATATTCTTCATTCATCAGCAAGAGGCATCACAGCAAGATCATTTCACTGTAATTCATCAATTTATCAGGCTACTCAGTTAAGTGGGGGCAGGAGAGAGGATAAAGGGAATTATTCTGTCTCTTGTAATGAATCCTTGACCACCTGAGGACTTTCCTTGCACCTTGCTCTTTTGTGTTACATGTTGCCTTGAAGGCCTTGTTAAAAGGAAAACATAATCACAACGGTGGTGCAAAGAGAAGCTTAAAGAATTAAAAGGATTCATGAATTAGAGCTTTTGCTCTACCTGGGTTGTCACTGACCTGGGCTTGACAACCATCATCTGAAGAAACCCTGGAGAATGTCAGGTGGAGTTATGGAAGAAAATGACTGAAGTGAAACTTTGTGCAGCCTGGAGTAAAGGGATGAGCCTTTAGGTCCATCTCAGCTCTGAGATGGTTCCTGTGTCTGTGGTGCAACCCCAAGCTTGTTGGTGAAGCAGTTGGGAGTATGGTACAACCTCTGACTGCTGTGAGGGTTCTGGCTGGCATCAGCTGCCCTGGGACCTTGGCAGTGTCACTCTGGTGCTGGCTGATGCCAAGAAGCTGGGCTGGTAGTATGGTATTTTAGACATTTGGCTGTTGCCAGGTTCATCCAAACACTGATTTTTCTGCGTGGTTACACCTAAATCTTTAGGTTGTTTCACTGCTTGGGATCTCTGCTCAGATCCATGACACAATAACCAACATCCATGTGGTTTTCTTACAAAATGAGCTCCAATCTCACCCAATCACCCCGTATGTTTGTGCCACCCCAACAACTCCTGAACCTGACAGCTTGTTTCAGGCAAGCGTGACAAAGAGACACTGGGCTGAAGGGTAATGAAGGTTGTGTAAGTTCATGAAAAACAGGCGGCGAGGCATGAGGGATAGCCCAGGTACTCACAGCGCCTCGGGGCGGGGTGGAGCTCCAGCTGCGTGAGCAGATACCAGACAGTCCCCAGGAGGGAGGGAGGGATGCCTACCTCTGTTTGCAATAAGGCTGGTTTTCAATTTAAATGCAGTGGCGGTTTGGGCAAAAGTAGCCCGGAGTGAGGTGTAGCTGCTCGTCTGCTTTCTGCAGAAACACAGCAAAAGGCTTGAGCGAGTCCAAGTACTCCAGATGAGGAAAGCATTTCCTCCTACCTGGGTTTCTCACGTGTCCTGCTGTTTTCTTTCAACAAAAGCAAGAGAAAGGGAGAATTCATTTGAATTTAATGCTAAAATACCTCCAAAAAGATGAAGCAAAAAGAACTGTTAGAAAGAGGGATAGATGGAGATTAAAAACACTTTCTTTCTCTCGTTGTGCCTTGCACACTCATTATACGTATACGTAGCCTGATCTTGTGCTATACAGGAAAATAAATTGTAAAGGAGACAATACAAATCAGGATGAAAGAGCAAAAAAAAAAGGAGATGAGTCAGGTCTGCTCTGCTTATCTGAACCGAGGGGGAGCCTGCCTGGTGCTCCTGACATTTTTTTCAGGAAAGATAATGCATTGGGTTGATGACAGTTTACGAGACAGACTTCGAGGGGTATGAAAATTGCTGGTAGGTACTTGAATGGCTCTGACTGCACGAAGTGAATTGGAGTCGAGTTGCAACAATTTCCCTAAAGCTGTGCAGATTAACATAAAAATACTGAGATGAGCTTTTCTTTGAATTTTTATCTGCTTCAGCTCGAGAGAGTCAAATAGGGGCATTACAGAAGTGCCATCCATTTGAATCGATTGTCACTGCAGCTTTTGTGGAAAGGCTGCATCTGGGTTTATTGATAACGTTGTTGAGGTGCTTAGAAACACAAGTGTGTTGGGTTTGTTTTCCCTTTAGCAACTTATTCTTGTTTCTGGCATTTTGTTAAGATATTTTTTAGTTCTGATCTCCTCTGGAGATCTCTGCTGAGCTGAGCATTGGTAACAGAGATGCTCTGTGTGTCTTTACTCCAAGAATTTGCCATAAACCTGAATCTGTTTCAAAGCCTTCTTGTAAATTTTAAGGAAATTTTATTTGCTGGAGGAAAAACCAAGATGAAGAAGAGAATCTAAGAATTGTGATTTACCAGCCTTTTAGTGAGGAGGCGTAGCTAGGTGCTTATTTTTTCTTGGTTAAACTGTATCAGCTGAAATGCAAGTTTAGTGGCCAAAACTTCCTGTTGATCTCCATCGTAGCATCACTTCACCCATTTTACTTCCTCTGCTGCTCTGCTGCTCCCTGTCTGCACAGAGAAGAAATAAAATCAGTCTCACACACATTAGAGAAGTAACTTCATCTGTGAAGTTTCAGGTTTGAGGACAAGTGTTTTAGTTTGTAGCTGTGTCCCGCTGTCGAAGAAACACGAGGGAAATTCCACCTACTGAGGACGCTGTGTCACTGAGAGCATTGTGCTCCTCTGGTTTAAAAAATTGCTTTTTAGGAGCTGTGGCCAATGACTTCACCGTTTTGCCTTTGTTCTCATCTTTATAAACAGTTCCTGTACCTAAGGAGGTGGTTGTGAGAATTAGTCATTGGGTTTAGAGCTCTTTGAAGACAGCAAGTGGTGGATTACAGCTCAATGTTTATTAATGCCATGGCTCAATATGATGAGAATGTTTCACAGCCCAGCAGGTTGCAGTGGGCTTTACTTCACTGATCTCCCCCAGCTGTGCCAGCTGTGCCACCCCATTAGCTGGCCCATCACACCCTCTCTACACTCCCCCAGCAGATTCTGCTTCCCCTGGCATCCTGCCACAGCACACGCCAAGTTTAAATCTGGTTCTGTGTTTTTGGCTCTGTTCCTTCAAAATGTTTTCAATTTTCTTGGCTTCAACCAATCCCAGTGGCATCTTTTTATGATGCACTTTATTCTACTGCTTCAAGTGCAATAACACTCCCAAAGTTCAGTCTATTTTTAATTATGAGAAAAAAAGGCAGAGCATAGCATTGTTCTGTCACTGGTAGTTGGGAGAAAAGGAGGATTTTTCTTCATCTTTAAATATGATTAAATTTAAATCTCGACATACGTAGTGGTTTTAGTGGAACTTTGCTGTAATTGGAAGGGCAAATGGTTGTTTGCTCTTGCACTCTTGGGAGCCAATAGTGGTATTGATTAAACAAAAGCATTGCCACGTGTTGGGGGATCTCAGAGTGCTTCAGGACTGGCGAATGAAGATTTGTGAATGTCATCGCTTTCCTTCCTGATGAGGAAGCTGAAGAAACTTTGTAAGGCTGATACTGAGGTAAAGCTTGCTGGGACAGTTCCTGATCTGTAGCAGTACCTATGCAGAGCTGGGTCAAACCCTCCCCACAGCAGCTGGAGGAGTGATTCCCATGTTTGTTCTCCACTTTGCCCCTCTCCCTGAGCTCCGTTTGGCTGCACTTGCACCGGGAAAAGCTTCCTTGCCTGCGGCTGGTGGGATTTCAGACTGCTGCGGTGGTGTCAGTCCACGTGTTTCTGCAGTTCCTGTGTGGGCATGGATTTATGGGGAAGGAAAAAAGGGATGGGAGGAGGACAGTGGCTATGCTTGGGCTGTGTGAGTGTCCTCTCCTTGACAGGTAGGTTAAAGTAAATGTTTAGCAAAGTGGTTTTTGCCACTTTTCATTTTACTTGTGCATCAGCTCTTCCTTTGCATGAGAATAGAAATTAATTTTGTTTCAAGTTCTGGAAACAAAACATGCTGAATACATGCTGAATAGGTAGAAATTAGTTCTATTTATAGGCTGCAGAAATTCTTTGTACAATAAACCAGTTTGTTTTAATTTAAACTATGTATTCAGCACATTTAGCTTAATTTTATTTAACTACAAGTTCGACATGTCTTTTTCATTGTTTTTAAATTTGAGACATAAACCTGAAGTACAATGAAAATGTCAGACTAGTCATTAAGGAAGTTCATTTACCATTTTTAACATCAAATGTGTTGACTTGCATAGTTTATTAATTTTTACAGATGCCCAACTGTAAAAATAGGACGGCTTTGCAGTTCAGCCAAAGGCCTGATTTATAGAGAAATATGCCTTTGTTGTTCTCCACCAGCAAAAATCAGCCTTTCATTAAAGAAAAAAAAACTCAAACCAAAAAATGCAAAGGAAGAGAGTTTAAATCAATCAGAATTGAAGTATTTTTCTCCTGTTTTGCATCAATAAATCCTGTATTAAAGGTAGAAAAGGCAGGATGGTTGAAGTAGGATTGGCAGGCAAGTTAGCAATAGCGTTTCTCACGGACTGGTCTCAAGCCTGGTGTTAATCAAGGTATTGACTAATGATACAGCAGAAATTAATGGGATTTGGAGGTGTCATCAAAAGAGGAAAACCAGGAGATCCCAAGAGAAGAATGATTGACTTTGGGACCATTTGTCTGTAAGCAAATGTGAGTTCTGGTAATGCAAACTCTGACAGAAAGCTGTGGGTTCTGTGTGGGAATTGGGATGTATTCATCAACCACAGGATAATTCTGATGTCCTGATGATAAAGATACGTCTGGGATCACATTTGTCAACTGAATTATTCCTACTGGTGACAAAGAAATGCGAATGCCACTGCAACAGGTGTTAGTGAGGCATTGCTTAAAATGCATTCTGCATTCCTTGTCCATTGGAGAAAGATTGATTCCAGCTGGAAAAGGTGCAGGGGAGGGCATCTGCTAGAAATGATCTGGAGAACAGGGAATCTGGCTCCCAAAATGATTAAAGGAACATGGATGGTGAGGTGGTGACAAAAAAAAAAAGCAGAAAAAAATGAGATTCCTTCTCTATAAATACACTGGTGTAAATACCAGAGAGAGAAAAGAGTTCTTTAAGTTAAATGACAATTCTGGCACAAGAACAAAAGGCTCTGAAAAAGTTTAGGCTGGAAATGAGCAGAATAGCTTCAAACCAAGGGAGGTGCTTGAAGAGCCTTCTAATGGGAATTGTGTAAAGGGCTGAAAACCTGATTGCTGTGAAGATGGAGCCTGATAAATGTATTAATGGGATTATGCAATGTGGTTGGCTTCAGTATTAAGGGATCAGACTCTGGATTTCCGGTCCTGCGCTTTTGCAAATACACTTGAGAATCCTGCAGGTATGAAAAAAAACCTTAATTATGAGACATTTTAAGAATGTACATTTTACATTTTATTTTCATTCTGATTCAGCTTAGGGTGGATTTCACTGGTTCGAAGGCACTAATAGCTGAATTGGATGAACTGTGGAAAGGAGGAAGTACCTTCTGAGCTGGGAAAAAGCAGCAGCTGCCACCTGCTTCCTTATTTTAGCGGTCAGCTTTGGTGGCAGGCCTGTACTATTTAGATATCTATTTTTTAAAATTTAAAGCCTTTTCTATAGCAAAGTTAGGCCTTGAAATAGATTGTGCTCAAACCACTGACAATTATTTATTGTTATTTATCATTATAAGGTGCTTTTTAAGAAACCTGCAGCACTTAAGGCACACGAGTGTTTATTATCGATCACAGTGTTCTCATTATCGATCCCCGTTTTCCCCATTTACAAATAGTCCCCAGATTTCTGGTTGCTTTACTAAAATCCCGATAGATAAGACCAAGTGCCTTTTTGTCAGAAGGCCATGGTTATTTTATCAAAGATGGGTGCCAGGCTATTTCAGCACAGTCTAACTTTGATTTCATGGACACTTTGTGCTCAGGATTTCCATGCTTTTTATGTTCTGATTCAGCCTCAGTTCTCCAGCGTTGTCTGCCATTGACAGCTGAGTCTTCCCCATCCTCTGTCCTTAGGGATATTCTGTCTGGAGGTCTCCATGATTCCAGAGGGACACTGGAAATATGGGATGCTTGTGGTTACAGGAGAACTTCAGATGCATTTTCAGACTTGGCAGTGGGATGTCAGAGCTCACCCTCCCTTCACCCCTAGGCTCTCTTCACTCAGCAGCAGCATCTCTATTCAGCCTGGGGGCTTGACCCTGACTATCTCCAATCTCCAACATGTTCTTCTTGCTTTCCACGTGTGCTTCTTATTCACTTTCTCTATTCAGGATGTAAATGGCAGATGGTTTTTCTTTTTTGGTTTCAAGGTCTTCTCATTGGAGCTTTTCAGCCATTCAGCCTCTCAAATGAGTTTGCTTAATTACCTCAACTTTTTGAAGCTGAAAACCTTGCAGACCTGCTTTTATTTTGCTTAAACTGAGTCAATTTGTGGAAAACAGGCTTGAATTGAGTGATCACAAGAGGCTTTTATTACAGCATCCTCACTATTTGCCAAAAGTCTCCCACAGAATCACCTCTCGTTTGCTCAGTGCCTGTTTTGTTCTGAGGTCTGTTGGCTCTTGCATCCCCTACTTACAGGGCCCCACTGTTGGTATTTGTTCTTCCTTCTATATCTGGAATTTAAGACTCCCTTACAGCCAGTTCCTCTGAGTATTTCTTTTTCTCTCTAGCCATTTTTAAAAGCTCTCTGCACACATCCAAACCCGACGGTGGGGTCTCCAGTGGACCTCTAGCACAATCCCAGCAGAGAGCCTTTTACAGCCTTTTCCCAAAGTGACTCTAATCCAGAACGATCGTTTTATGCCTGCCATCACTTTGGATTTTTAGCAAACACGGATGATTCACTCAGCTCACAGAAAGAACCGTGGAACAATGTCCCAAGAGATTATTTAAATGGAGTTTTGGGAGTGGATTTGGGGTAACCATGGGTAGTGTGCAAGCTGAAGGTCTGACTTTGGTGGGGGGCTTTGAGGGCGAGTGTTTTCCCCAGCCACCTGCAGACGTGTTTCCCAGCTGCCTTTACTATGGGATGATGATAATGTCTAACAGATTGTTTTCCTGACAAGGAAGAATTATCCCTGGTTTACATTTTGGGAGCTGAACCTGGGGAAAAATGGAACAGCTGGCTTAAACACACAGGTCTGTGTGAGCAGAGTCTCGCTCCCCCAGTTATTTCAAGGACTCTCAGCAATCTGGCAGCTTGTCAAGGCCCCTCAAATTGTGTGAACTGGAGGGTGAGCTGAAGTGCTGGAGCATCGCAGCCTCGAGTCTGGTGCAGCAAAGCACATGCTGAAAACAATGCTTTTGTACTTTACCCAACTGCTTGGTTTGCAGTCACTTTTAATTTAAGTTTAGACAGTGCTGAGTGCTTAATTAAAAAAAAAAAAAAGTGCTTTTGGTAGACAAGAGTGTAATGCCCGAGCTATGCCACAGTTACAATATGTAGGTGTTTGGGGATTATGTTACAGACAAGCAAAACGGCTGTTTCTTTTTAACTTCTGTTTAAATTTAGTTCAAATGATGGAATATTTAGTAGAGCAGAATAAGCTGATGCCTGCCAGCTTTTTCATACCAGTGGTTACCAGATGTGTCTGTATTTAGAACCCCGCCATCTGTTCCAGGGTGGAGTTTGGGGCTAGTCTAGGTATTTGGTTGTGTCTTCTTCCTTGGGTATCTCAGGAAAACTTCAAAGCATCTGTGCTGAGATGAAGGGGAAGCATGGTTAGCTGTAATACTCCAGGAATTCAAGGGAATTTTCCAGAAATGCAGCTGATTCCCAGTGCAGCAGGGCTTGGAAGGGGAAGGAGCCTTGAGGAGAGAGGCAGTGCTGGTATTTTGTGCCGTTGCTCAGCCATTGCCGAGATCCAGTCAAGAGTTTTGCTTGGCTGTCACCAGGCCGGGCTGCTGCTTCCTGCTTTGAATTCCTTCTTTCTTAAGAGTCCATGGAATTTCCACGATTATTGCAATGTGGAAGTTTCTTAATGGGATTTTAAAAATTATTTCTGTAGATAAGTTCTATTTAGATATGTTTTCAATAATTTCTTTTGATGCTGGATTGATGTAGAATTACCGTGGGCTGTTACAGAGCAAGGAGAGGGAAACCTGCTCTACCCTCTCCCACCACATCCAGCTCCCCAAAAAGCCAGGAGTGACCCATCACACTGAAATTAATTTTTGGTCATTTTGAGGATGGGGAAAAACATATTTTGATCAACAAACTACTGGTGAAAAACACCTAGTACTGGTAACAGCCTTTGGTTGACAGTGATGTGGGACATACTGGGAAGCAGGGAAAGCTACGTCTGTATCCATCCAGAATCTCATGGTTTATTTGTCACCACTGTCTCCATCTCTCAGAACTTAAAGAATTGTTGCTGAAATAGGAAAACGAGCCTTTTAGAAAGCTTCTTGTGAAGAAAAGAACTCAGACTGGTTATGAACAGTTTTATGAACAAAGCATTGTGGTAATGGGGTTGGAACAAGATTTTTAAGGTCCCTTCCAACCCATAGCACTATGTGATTCTGTGATAATACAGTAATTTAATTAATTTATCTAGAACGTTTGTCCCTAATCAAGCATGTGGCAGTGCAATTTGACATACTGAGTGTGATCCATAATATTCCACCCCAAACAAAAGCTTCTACTCCATTCTTGCCCAATGATTTTTCTTTTACAAAGCCAGGTGAAATAAAACCAGTAACTGTGCCCTTATTAAGAAGAGAACAGACATTTCTTTTCCTCATCCCATTTAAGCACCAGGCAATGTCCTCCAGCATCTTGCCAAAAGCTTCCACTACTTTTGTAAGCTTATTTTCTTTTGCTATCAGGAACTGGTTCCTCTGTGCAGGATGCTGACAGTTCATTGTGTTTGCTCTTTGGACCCCAGCTGGGGCTGCACCGGGTCCAAAGCAGAATTAGGATTTGGGAGGGAAGCGTCTGTGTGTCAATTCCTGAGCTGACTTTTCCTTTCCTGCTCCTGCCAGGAGATACTGCTCCTGGGTGTTTCATTTCATGTTCCAGCCCTTGCCATGCTTTATGGCCAGCAGTGGGGTGCATTGTTACAATACTCCTCATGCCCATGGGATCTTCAAAGGGCTTTATTTAACTGTACTGAGATGCCTTTACCTACCACTGAAATGCAGCTACTTAAGCTGCAAAGCCTGGCAGCTGCTCCAACAGCAGGAGCACGACCAGGCCACTGCTTTTATGTCATAAAGTAAGGGAAGGGAAAAAAAAAATTCCATATCCATTAAAAAACTGCAGGGAAAATGTAAATTGTCAGAATATAATTACCTAAACTGGAGTTTGGCCAGCATTCCAGATTAAAATTTCCTCTCATGAAGCCGTGGGATACCTGATGGTCAAAAGCAGTTGGAGTCTCAGCAGGATTAAAAACTGAGCTTTGCTGTGTAGTTGTTCCATAGTGGCTGAGAGATGTAGATAATCTATTTAGCACCTACAGCACCCTGGGGCTAAAAAGTGGCTGAATCCTATGAAATCCGATAGGAGTGTCTGAGGTTAAGAGTGTGGTCTGAAAACATTCCATGGAACTTGTAAAATCTGCAGATGGTCCGACCTTGGTACCGTCTGCTGCGGAAAGGAGGAGAAAGAGATTAAAAAAGATGTATCAAAAAGATTGCAGCAGGGAAAAGATGGAAGCTCAGGGTCCTCCCCGCCATCGTTGTTCCATGTTTTTCTGAAGTTTGTTTCAGGCCATGGAAGTGTGCCATGGAAGTGTGCCATGGAAATGTGCATTAGCTGGCTCTGAAACTCCTTAATACCTGCTTGCAATGACTCCATGTAATTTAGAGCAGATTGGAGACACCGGGGTGCAAGACATGCTTAGGAGGAGGTGGGATGAGGAAGAGGGAATGTGGTGGGGGTAAGGAAAAGAGGGGCAGTGGGGACCACTTACATGGAGAGGACACAAAGGTGTGATGGCATTCACTGTGTTCAGCTGCAGCTGCCAAGCGTAGAGTAACTTGAAAGGTAATAAATATAAGGGAGGTTCCCAGCCTGAAGTGATACAGAAATGTCTAAAGAAGTCATTCTGTGAGCAGAATCCTACACTGGTTTGGGTTGGAAATCTCCTCCAGTGCCACCCCCTGCCACGGGCAGGGACACCTTTCACCATCCCAGGTTGCTCCAAGCCCTGTCCAACCTGGCCTTAGACACTTCTAGGGATGGGGCAGCCACAGCTCCTCTGGGAATTCTATTCCAGGGCCTCACCACCCTCACAGGGAAGAATTTGTTCCTGAAGGCCAAGATCTAAACTGTGGCTGCTTTTTATGTGGCTTTGCTTTACATCTGCATGTTTCCCTACAGGATTCGTGTTTTTAGTCCTCTACCCTGTCAGCTTCAACTCAAGATCACCATGGAGTTTCAAAGTCTCTGACAGGATTGGCAGTGTGAATTGAGTCTGTTCCTTTGGGAAAACAGGTTTGGAAGCTGATAGGAGTAAAAGGCTTTCCCTTGCCAAGAAAGTGTCAGGCAACTTTATTGGGAACTTATTTCTTGTTTAAATAATTATTAATCATAGGTTATAGACCCTGCCCTTTAGGATCCATTTCTGATGTGGAAATTTTACGTGTATATGAGAAATAAAAGCCCAGATGGCAGAAAAGGTGGGAAATTAGGGTATTTGAATACAGTAATTTTTCTTTTGGGATCACCAGAAGGCAGCGGAGCAGTGGATTTTTCACTTGGTAGAAGGGAAGCTGAAAACTCCTGTTTAAAACCAATTCCTGTTAGAGGAAGAAGGGGAAACACACAGAGAAGGGGATTAAATTGAAGGTGTCTCTGTCAGTATAATCTGTAATAGCCTTGATAGTGCTTCCTGAAAGGAACACTTGCCAGACCAGCTACTGATCCTGACAGCTTCTTTTCTTCTGGGAGCTGGGAGAAGAATTGTTCTCCTGAGTTGTCCCTGAAGTGCACATCCTCCTCAGTGAGGACCTGAAGGGAGTGATTGTCCCCTTATTTCTTCATGGAGAGCTCCAAGTAGATCAGGGTGGAATACAAAACCCCAAGCCGTGGCACAGTGGGAACAGATGTGTGTGGTAGGACAACGTGGGTGTGTTCAGTGATTTGAATGTTAATTTAGCCTTTATACTGTGCCATAGTCATAGTCTTTTTTAAATTTTTGTTCTGATGAAATATAAAAAGTATTGTTTCTCCGAGCCTTTGAACCTGCAGTACCTATTCCTGCCCTTCCGTACAGCACGTTCCCTGCAGCGAGATTGGATTTTGTATTGTTTATCAAAGGGCAGACCTGTACCCCCGCCTCACCCCTCACTGGTTTTTCATCTCAGAATAAAAGTTAGTTTCTCCTTGCATTCTTTACACATGTGTAAATGACTGTTAAAAAGTGCAGAGTGATGGAAAAGTGGTTTTTCACTGCTTTGAAGTGCTCATGTATTATTAAAGCTGAGACTCCTGGAGCTTTTTGGCCAGAAACATACCACCCTCTTTATTCCTGGAGATAAACCCCCATTTCTTCCTGTGAAAAACTCTCTAATTCCCCTAAAGTTGTCATATTGTATGTTTTGGTGTGGGACTTGATTGCCATAGATACAAATGCCTTTCATGGAGCTCCTAATTTATAAAAGTAGAATGTGTAAACAGAGGACTAGACCTGTGCGATGTGATTTGGTTGTGAGAAGATGCTGGCACAGTTACTTGCCTTTCCCCCCTCCTTTATTTCTTCATTGCTTTCCTCCCCTCTTTTGCTTCAGTTACCATCTGTTGCATGCTATGTTTGGTACTCGCTTATTTCTACATGGCTCCTCTGACTTCACAACATTTAACCGCTGATGCTGTTCACACCAACCCTCCAGCATGGATCTGGATGTTATTTTGTAACAAACTCCAAACCATAGTGGTATTTTAGTATCTGCTTATCAGTTTCCCACAGTACAGTTGTTTTCCTAACCCCTTTTGCCAGGAGGCACCTGGACATCTCTCAGGGGGTCAGTGGCAATCATTGTGTCCACATCATTATAGGGCTGAGGCATGACAGAGCTCCATGGGGGCATATTCACGGGGTTCTTGGGGGATACACAGCACTGCATGGACTGACTGAGCTCCAGGAGGACACACAGGGCTGCTTACCCACAGGGCCGGGCTGCGGCTGCCCCTTCGAGGCAGCATCGGACACTGAGAACATGGCGCCTCCTCCCTGAGGGGAGCGGAGGGTGTGAGGGACGGGGGGAGCGCGCCTGCCTTTTAGGCGGGAAAACGCGTCCGGCAGCGGTGCGCGTGCGCAGTGGCGAGAACCGAGCTCAGTGAAGCTTCGGCTGTTCCCGGCAGGTTCCGGAGGCGAGTCTCGCTGCTCCCCGCCCTCAACCCTTCGGCTATCTCCGCCCCCGCTTCGCTTATCTCCGCCCCCGCTTCGGCTATCGCCGCCTCTCTTCGTTAAGTTCCGCCGCCACTTCGGCAGCTTCCGCTGCTTCGGTCGGAAATGGCCGAAGACGTGCGAGACCCAGCGGTTTAAGGGGAGAAGACCGGCCGGCTTCTCGGAATAAACCAACTGTGTCCGGCCCGTGGGGGGGTGGGGGGGGGAGC
>VWZV01005857.1:267040-444866 GCA_013397155.1 Irena cyanogastra | reverse complement strand
CCCCCCAGCCACTCGCGGCTCTGCCGGGAGGGCGAAGTGAGGGCGCCGAGAGGTAGGAGCGGACCGTACCACGCACGGGGAAAGGGGGAGGAAGGTGGGAGAGCGGTAACACCCCCCCGGAACCCCCCCGCGGCAGCCCGTGGGGCCGGGTAAGGCGGGAATGGTACAGTCCGGGGGAAGCCCCCTGGAGCGGTGGCGTGGGGGGGCTCGGCTGGGGCGTCCCTGAGGGGCTGGAGGGGGGCGCGGGGTCCCTCGAGGCTGGGGGAGCCGTGAGCGGGGGTCCCTCAGGGCTGGGGAGAGCTGTGAGCGGGGGTCCCTCAGGATTGGGGGGCTCTGAGCGGGTACCCTTCAGGGCTGGGGGGGCTTTGAGCGGGTATCCTTCAGGGCTGGGGGGCTGTGAGCGAGGATCCCTCAAGGCTCGGGGCACGGTAGGGAGAGGCTCATGAGAGCTGAGGAGTCTGTGAGGGGGGTCCCTCAGGGCTGGGGGTTTGTGAGGGGGTCGCTCAGGGCTAGGGGCACGGTGCGGGAGCTCCCTCAGGGCTGGGGGTTCCTTCAGGGCTGGTGAGGCTGTGACGGTAGTCCCTCGACTCACAGCGAGAGAAGCGTTGTGGGGATGTCACACTGCAAGGGGGGACCCCCACAATGCTGGGAGAGCCCCTCAGGGCTGGTGGGCGGTGAGAGAGTCCCTCACAGCATGAGGGGCATCGTGGGGGTCTCAGAGTGAGGGACACTGTGGAGGGGTCCCCACAAGCCTGGGGACCTTCATGGCGGGAGGGCTGTGGTGGCAGGTGGTGCCCAGGTGCTGCTGACAGGCTCCAGCCTTCCTGCCTGTCCTCCCTCCTGCATCCAGCAAGGATCCTGAGACCCTCTTGTCCCGCCTGTGTATACCCAGCGTTTCAGGGACTGTCATGTCCACTCTGGCCAATGCAGACCCATTTCCCCCACTCTGAGGCAGTGGTTTTATGGTCCCTGTGGTTCTTGCTGCAGTTCTGCCTTGCGAGGTGGTGAGGGCAAAAAGGACAAGGCTGTGCTTGCTCTGGGCTTCTTAGCGTGGCTGGTATTGTGCTCCTGTGAGCTCCTTTATTTGCTAAAGTTGAGGTCCGTGTTATTACTTTTTCCCAGCTATTTTCCCCACATGAGGTCCCTTCCTGCTCAAGAAGCATCGGAGTTTTATCAAAAATTTTACCTGTGTGTGATGATAATAACTTAATGCCGACAGGCTAATGCCCTGTTACGCTGGTCCAAACCCAAACAATTTGGAGCCTGAAGGGGCTGGAAATGGTTCAAGTGGTATTAAGGATTCACAGAGATGCTGAGAACCACTTTAGATAAGCTGTTCTGTTGCTGTGTGTGTGTTAAAATCCAAACATTGACCAGTTTCTGACCCCTTGTTGCTTTTGTGAGTCTGATAGACGGTGTGTGTTGATACCACGATACCATAACTTGCCTTTAAAGTGCCTGGGTTTCTTGTGCTGCAAGCCTCACATGTGTGTGAAGAAGATTAAGTAACTTTGTTTCCTGAGAGGAGTGTCACATGCAGGTGATTATCTTAGATATTTCTGTTCTCATGGAGAAATCTATGATATCCGAGATAGTAACATCTTGGAACGTGGGTTGACGGGTTTTATCAAGTACTGAGTAATCTTAAACTCGTTTCTATGCAGAAATAGCATCAGAAATGAACCACAGTCTGATTATGTGATGATGGGGAGAGAGATTCGTCTCCCCCTGACAAATCCCTTAACTTCATGTACCATCTGAGAGCCCAGTTGTTATCATGCAGTGTTATCTGTACCCACTCAGGCCTTTGGGATGCCTCTGCTTTTCCATTTCTCATTCCAAAAATGGGAGTTTGCATGGGTTCAGCTCGGTGTTTAGAGATTCTGGAGCCGGGGTAATTGCCTGCCTTCATTGAGCAAATTCTTCTGGCAGCTCAGCTGTGGTACAGGCAGTTCTTGAACTTCTTGATGTCGTGTTGCAGAAGGGAAGTCCAGAGTAGTTTTCTGGAATTCTCTGATTTTTCAAGGGGGGACTGTTGGCTCTTGTGTTTGTTTACACGTGACGATGGATTTTGGCAGTTGTCAACTCAGAGCAAAAGCAGCAAATGCTGGGAACAAGTAAAACATGATTGTTGAATTGCCTTCGCTTAGGCTGGGTCTCTACGATCGGAGAGTTGTTTGTGTGCTGTTCAGATGGGCTGGGAAAGATCATCATCATCATCATTATCATCATCATCATCATCTTCCCTTGAATATTTGTGGATCTCTGGGACTGTTTAGCTGATGAGTTGGGTGTTGTTGATGCATTCTCAAGTTTTGTTTGCTTATGGGGAGCCAGAGCCCTTCCAGAGCTTGCTTCCCATTAATTCTTGAAATGCCATGACACCTTCAGCTTCAGTTTTTAGTGTCTCTCCTTCTGGCTGTGTGTATTTTATGTGTATTTGTTTGTTTTTCCCTTCCAGTCTCTGTTGCCTGATTTTTTTCTCCTTACTCTTTGACTCCTATTGCCTCTCTCAGTTGCCTTGCCTGTTTTCCCAGGGCATTCCTCGTGCTGCCCACAGTAATGTTTTCACCAGGCTGGGAATTGCAGCTAACCACAGATGTTACCTGTTTGATGCCAAGATCACGGCAGCCTTTTGTGAATTGGTTCCTGGTCCAGAGACAATTTTTCTGCTTTGGTGACCCCCTCAGGAACAATGAACTGGAAGGGACCTCGTGGTCATTGGCTCCTGTTTCATCACCACAGATTTTTCCTGCAATCTGTGTGCTAAATTCCTTTATTTTTTTGAGAAGGAGCAGACTGTGAACATTTTGAAGCAGTTCCTAACTCTGGGATTTTAACTCAGAGTGGAATATTTGGTGTTAGGAGTAACACAATGAGCAATGAGCAAAACCCCCAACAAGCAAAATATTGGGATTTTTTTGTTTGTTTTCATGTGAAAAAGACAAGTGTAACTCATAGGCTTGTTTAAATGCTCCACTATATACTGAAAAGACAAAATATCTCTGCTGCTGCGTGGCTTGGCAGTGGGGAAAGCATTCCCATGGGATTTGGGGGATGCAGCTGGGGCCTCCAGTTGTCTCCTACAACCTGTGCTGACACAGGCTGTGCTTGCTGGGCTAAAGCTAGCACGGGTATGAGCTACAGTTGTGGGGC
The DNA here is from genome assembly GCA_013397155.1 of Irena cyanogastra. Taxonomy (NCBI): domain Eukaryota; kingdom Metazoa; phylum Chordata; class Aves; order Passeriformes; family Irenidae; genus Irena; species Irena cyanogastra. The sequence goes on along the minus strand of VWZV01005857.1, from coordinate 441,710 downwards.
TGCATCCTCAAAAGCAGAGTTTTCTTCTTGGATAACACCTGAAATTGCTGTTCACTGGGGCTTGTCGTGGTTGAGTTTGGCTCTTGCAGCTCAGCTGGCTGCTCTGCACATGCAAATCGTGGTGGTGGATGCTGCCTGAGAAGAGGTGCAAAGCCAGTTTGAGGTTTTGGGGTTTGTTTAGGAAGGATAAAGAGAGAAGCATGTGCAGCTCCGTGGCTTGGAGTTCATCGATCCCCGAGCTGCCTGGGCGTAGGAAGCCTCCAGCGCTGGCCCACCAGGTAAATTGATGTTGTTACAGCACTTGCAGGGCCAGTTTTGAAGTGCAAATTGAAATCCCGTTTCTGTGAAGTCATTGCTGTTTGTTAATTGATGCCTATTACCGGCAAGAGCAGTTCAGAGGTCTGACTAATCCATCTCGGATGAAAGAGGGCAGGTTTAGGTTAGATTTGAGGAAAGAATTCTTTGCTGGGAGGGTGGTGAGGCCCTGGCACAGGTTGCCCAGAGAAGCTGTGGCTGCCCCTGGATCCCTGGAAAGGGACCAAGGCCAGGTTGAACGGGGCTTGGATCAACCTGGGATGGTGGGAAGTGTCCCTGCCCATGGCAGGGGTTGGAATGGGATGAGTTTTAAGGTCCCTCCCAACCCAAACCATTCTGGGATTTAATGATCTGTCCCTGATAATTGGTGGTAAATGGATAATGGTTTCTCAGGGCTATGTTGACATAACCAATAACACTACAAAGTGATCTGTTCCTCAAGGGTAAAATTGAGTGAAATACAGAAAATTGAGACTTATAAATGAATCAAATCAATCCTGTATGGGATTTTTTTTGGGTGGGACAGAACCCTAAACCTCCAAACCAGCAGTGAATCTGTAGCCACTAATGGACACAAGGACTATTTGAAAGCACATATTCTTAGTGAGTCTCAGAATTTCTGCTCTTACACTCAGCTTCTTAAATGATTGGAATCTTGTTGCCTGGAGTTGAGGTTTGTGTTTTCTCTGCTATTCCCTGCCCTCCCCTTTCCTTGTGAATTTTGGTGCATTAAGAAAATGTATCACTCTTCTAATGCAAATGCCTGCCTTCCAGTGGTATCAGAACATGGGATTGACCCATGGATTCTAAGAAAAACTTTCAAATTTCTTCTAATAGAAAATGTTAAGAATATTTCCCAGTGCAGAAATAACATTTTTATTCTCCTGCTTTGCACAGTGCCCAGCTGCTTGGTTTTCTACCTGTCTTGTCTCATAAAATGCTTTCTTTTATGGTTCAAAATACTTCCAGGTATCTTCTCATCTGACTTTAATCTTAGGTACAGTGACAGTGCAGGTAGCCCGAGGTTTGTTTCCTTCTTCTTGTGTTTTGGTACCAGGGTTGCCTGAAGTGTGGGTTCCAACATCTGCCTGTGGATGAGCTGTTTTCCTGTTCGGTGCTACCCTTCAATGTAACAAAGTCATCTCAAATCTGTGCTTGAATATTTGGCATCAATGGATTAATCTGGAAGTGAGTTCTGTTTGTTTAAAGGCCACAGTGCCACGGAGCAGGAAATGTATTGCTCTGCCCATGCACTGCCTTCCTTAGGGAACACTTCTTGATGGGTTGGGTACTTTGTAAATCTGGACAAAGAGATGATGAATTCAAGTTTGGACACTTAATGTGGAAACTGGCTTCTCTGCTTATAAAAACAATACATTTAAAACCATCCAACATTGTCCCATCAACACGTCTCCATTTCCAACATGAAGAGAAGCTTTCCTTTTCCCCATCCCATATGCACCCCGCCTTCTGGGCCTGGGTTTGATGGACTTGAGCACGTCACTGAACGTGGGAAAGGCTTCTTTATCTTTCCCACCCGTGATCCAGTGCCTCTGCATCGTCTGTAACGTGGGAGCACTCGGGGCTGGGATGTCCTTTAGTGCTTCTATTACGGGCACGAGGAAGTCATTATGCTGCAGGTCTGCTCTGTGTAGGCACTTAGTGGGAAGTGATGTGTTCTGGATTGTGTTGGTGTAGAGTGGAGGATATGCTGGGGAGTGCTGCTGACACGCAGATGATGCCTGGAAAAGGTTGGCGTGGAAGCGTTGGAGCTTGTGATGAGGAGAAGCTGCCAAACAAGTGGGGAGCCTCGGAGTTGAGAGCAGAGGCTAAATATATAGAGCAATGCTGTGAGCCTCTTTCTAAGGGGTCTGGAAAGTCTAAGCAGAGCAGTCCTGAATTCCCTACCAGAGCCTTTCTGTCTGCAGGGAAACTTGTGAGGGTCTGCAAGTAAAATAGGTCGGAAACCTTTGTTACAAGTGCACTAGTGACATCAAAGCTGTGATGTGTGACCAGCAGGTGGGCAGAAGTCAGGACAGTATGATCTTATCTTCCTCATTTAGAGGTAATTTGCTGACCATGTGATACAGGAGCCCATTGACTCCCAGAAATGCATTGTACATCTAATAATACATGTCAGGGGATAGGTTAGCATCGTTCTCAGATAATTAATAAAGATAGCACTTCCATAGCAAATAGGAAGGAAGAAAAACCAACCCATGCATTGTTTAGCTAAGATACTTCTTTCCTTAGGCATCTCTCCTGGGAAGACCTTGGTACTTGTAAATGAATCTGCCGCCTACCTTGTGTACCATCATTTTAATGTGGGGATTGAGGAGGAGCCAGCTATTGGAAAAGCAGCCAGAGATGGATGCCTTGGAAAGGTGCCACTAATTATTGTGGCATCTGACAATTAGCTGTTAAGCCTTTCCTTGCAAAGTTCCCAGCGGTGCATCCCGAAACAAAAACAAGGACCTAGAGAAAGGGGAGAGCTGTCCTTGTAGTGACCTTGTAGGGTGATTGTTAAAAGGGGGAGCTGATTCTGAGGTGGTTCCCTTCCAGCAGAGCAGGTCAGATTTGATGGACCCAGAAGAATTTTGTTTTTGCTGCTGGGCTCTGTCATAGTCCACAAACTTCTTACACTCCTTACCTTTAAAACAGGTTTGAGGCTTCCATTCTTCACGGGGAAAGCTGTAAATTATTAACATCTTCAAAGTGTCCCTGTTGATGTTAATCTGAGAATTTTTAACAAAAATCAAGATGTAATTAAAAAAGATTCAAAGAAATCCTGCAGTTGGTTTCTTGCATTTGCCTCCAGGGTCTTCTGACTCTGTTTTTACTTTGTGGCAATGATGAATAGCAGCAAGCCTTTTGCCAGTGTCTCAAGGGTGTAGTTAGTTAGGAGTAACGATTGAGCTGGAGCTGGCAGATATCTCAAGGTTTTTGTACACAAGCTGATCTCCCCCCACCCCTCAGGGATCAGACCTGCTCTTTCTCTGGAAATGACTTCTACGCTGTTGGGACAATGATGATTTTGATTAGAAAGGCCAAGCTACAGAATTATTTCTCCCTTGTCAGACGAGGTATTGGGGAAGACGTTTTGGCATGCACTGAGTGTTTCGCTGAGCTTGTGCTTCAGGTGACATTGCTCAGGTGGCAATGCCAGGAGCATCTTCACGGGTAGCTTATACCAGCATGACCCAGGCTTTGCTCTGACTTGTGTCTCTGTGTAACTCCATTGCCTTGGAAGGAGTGACCTGGAATCTGCAGACAGATCTGGCGCCTGTTTCCATGTGCATCTCTGATCTCTGCTGCGTGCGCTGACACGCGAGCCTGGGCTTCCAGCAGCTCTCCCTGGGACAGAACGTGGCAGCTGTTTGACAAATGCAGTGGAGCAAGTGTTATAAAAAGAACCAAAGCGAATTTCCTCTCCTCAAAACTGATTAAAGCAGGAGCAGTATTGGGAATGCTTCTTGTGAGCTCGGTGTTCCTGTGCAGGGGAGTCTCGCTTGGACACTTTGCTGCCCCTGTACCTATTCTTAGCCTGTTTACCAAAAGCTTTTGTATGTGCATCAAGCTCAGATCTCCCTGCTCAGGCTGTTTGTGTGTTTATGTGGAGTCTTTTGAGGAGAGAGGGGATTATATCCAAGCTTTTCTGTCACCTCCTCCTGCTTCTGTGCTTTATAACTGCTCAGAAAAACAGGTTAACGTTTCCATAGTATCTGAGTGTATCGCAGAGTGTCTGTGAGGCAGGGAAGTACTGCCTGGTACTTGTTGACAGTGACCTTCGAATTTGAGATTTGTCACATGGGTGAACTGATTTCACAGCCTGCTGTGAAGAAGGGGTGGCCTTGGTCCCTCTCCCTCTCTCAGCTCTGCAGTCCCTGTCTTTCAGATGATGCCTCAGTGATGCGATTCAGTTTGAAAATCCAACAGCAAACTGCTTGAGGGATTTTTGGTAGGAGATGGGGAGTGCCCTTAGTGGTAGGGAGCACAAGGCAAGGGCTGGTGCCCTGGGAGGTTTTGTGCTGGAGTCTCCTTGGAGAGGGATCAGAGAATAGTTTAGATTGGAAAAGCACTTGGAGATCATGGAGTCCAACCATCCCGCAGCACTGCCAAGGCCACCACTGACCCACGTCCCGTCCCCAAGTGCCACATCCCTTGGGCTTTTAAATCCCTCCAGGAATGGAGACTCCACCCCTGCCCTGGGCAGCTGTTCCAGGGCTGGACAGCTCTTTAAGTGAAGAAATTCCTACTGGATTCCAACCTGAACCTCCCCTGCCACAGCTTGAGGCCGTTCCTCTCATCCTGTCCCTGTTCCCTGGGAGCAGAGCCCAATCCCACCTGGCTGCGTCGTCCCATCAGAGAATTCCAGAGAGGGAAAAGTTTCCCCCAGAGCCTCCTTTTCTGCAGGCTGAGCCCCTTTCCAGCTCCCTCACCCCCACCTGGTGCTCCAGCCCCTTCCCCAGCTCTGTTCCCTTCCCTGGATACACTCTAGCCTCTCAATGTCCTTCTTGTCCCAGAAGTGTCCCCAGCACTGGAGGTGCCCCCGCAGTGCCAGCACAAGGGACAGGCACTGCCCTGGCCCTGCTGCCACCCCAGAGCTGGGACAAGTCAGATGCCACTGGCCTCTTGGCACACCTGAACTCATGGCCACCTGCCTGTGGCCACCTCCCTCAGGTCCTTCTCCACCCAGCAGCTTTCCAGCCTCTTCCCCTGGCAGTCACAGGAGTGGCTGAGCTTGGGCAGCTGAAAAATGGGCAGTGTGACAATGCCACAGCCACTGTGCTGTGTCAGGGAGCTGCCCCAGCACCCTTTTCTCTTCCCTGCAGCCCCAGGGTGTGCTCAGGACCAAGGAGGGAGATTTAATGAAGCGTGGGGGCTCGTTCTACGTGAACACGCTGAATGGACAAGAATAGTTGGCTGTTGTATATGACTATGAAGGTCACCAGAATCTGATGCTCATTTTTCAGCTCCTCATTGCTGCTGGGTGCAGCAGAGCTTTGTGCTGACACAGGCAGTTCCTGTCAATGGGGCTGGAGTGGCACTGAGAGAAGAAAATGCCACGTTTTGAAGGTTCTTGGTAGCGAGATGACTGGAAAAATGTGCATTGGGTACAAATTTGTCAGACTTTAGGGCTTCTTTTTATTGCCTGTCTTTTTATTCTGATGTCTCCTTGCTATGAATCCCGCTTTTCTGTTTTGAGAAGTGAAATTAATAATCTCCCTTACTTCCTCTCCAAGGAGAAGGAATGTCTTCATCCTGGCCCAAGCTGAGCTGCAGATGAGACCTGTTTTGGGGACTGTTATGCAAAAGCAGAGGAAGAAGAAACAAACAGTTCTCAATTCTCTTTGAAATGTGGTTTTAACGGTTCCTGGGTAATTCATGCAATTATTTAATCGGCTGCACGATCCTTGGGATTATTATTCTTTCCAGGTAATAACTGGAGCAGTAAAGATATCTTGTAAATTGGAAAAAAAAAAAGGAATTGGCATATGCTGTTTGCAGTACTGCATTTTAGTAATTGTTTGAAATGACCTTTTGGAATCTCTGAGAGAAAATTTGTTTGCTTGACTTTCTCCCAGATCAGCTCCTGGCAATCTTGATATAGAGGAAAATTGAGTTGTTTTGGTTTTTTTAATTACATCCTGACAGCAAAGCCTGTTTTTCTGCGTGCATTACTGGTTTTGCTTTTTTAAAGGTTAAGCTGTATTTGACAGGACTTCCATAGATGAAGTTTTTGAAACTTTCTGGTGTGGTTGTTTGCCTGGATTTTTTAAACCAGAATTGCTTATCCTGGGTATTATTACAAAATAAATATTTATTTATTTCTTAATTTAAGGAGGACATTATCGCTGTATTTTTGAATGTCTAGAGATGTGATGATGAAAGGTCTGTGGGTTTTTTGTTGGTTTTATTTGTGGGTTTGCTTTGGTTTTGTGTTATTTTGATTTTGGGTTTTTTGTTTGCTTTTTTTGTCTTTTTCAGCTTTAGAGGTTGTAATTGATGAGATCATAGAACCTTACCAGGTTTAGGGAAAGAAAAAATTTTTTTTTTTTTTTTTTTTTACAAAGTTTTAGCAGAGCTCTTGTAAAATCTGGTTCCTCAATGCCATTGGGTTGTGGTCACAGCCCGCTGTGGTTTTGGTTTGTAGGAAAATGTCCAATATCTGAGGGCCTTGCTCCACACCAACTCTGTGTGAAACCTGCTCTTTTCATGGATGAGACCAATGGTTCTTCCTTTTTCCCTTCTGAAAATTCTGGCTTTTTTCCACTTTAAAATCTGACAACTCTCGAGAGCGAAGGATCAGAAAAACACGTTTTGTGAAATCTCTCAGCATTCGAGTTTTCACATGAGAGCCCATTGCTCTTTGTGTTTGCTGGAGCTGCACTTGTTGAGGCTGTGAGAGCCTGGTCCTCCAAACACACCAAAGACAACTCTGTGAGAGCTGTGCCAAGGAGCAGCAGGTGCTGCAAAATTCAGCTTCTGCCAGCTTGGGAGAAAATTGCACTGATGGAGATCAGCGTCTCTCAAGGGAAAATTAAGTCTCCAAAATGAGTGTCCAAGCTGGAACAAGACAACAGATGCCAGAAATATGTGCAGTAGCTCAGTTTGGAGATTCCCTTCCTCTCAGGCAGTCCCGAAGGACTGAAACCTGGAGTTGTTTCCACAGGGGAGAGAAATGACAGGAAGAATCAAATGGGACTCAGCCACAAAGATCTGGAGCTGAGTGAGCAGCAGCCTGTGTGATTTCAGCCTCCTCATCAGGCTGGTTTTGCACATCTCAACTTGAAAAAGTAGGTTTTTCATCCTTGGAGCTGAATAGACAAACCTGAGGGGCTCCATATTTCCTGCTAAATTCCAGATAAGATCTTTTACTGTTTGAACTTGCAAAGCAGTTTAGGTGTGTGCTTCCCTGCTCGCAGGGTTCCTGCAAAAAGCTTGATCCACCCCTTCATTTAGTTGAGTCTGTTTGGAATGAACAGTGTTCCTCAAGCTGTGAATACAATAATGGTTTAGCTTAAAAAAAAAAAAAAAAGAAAAAAAGAAAAAGAAAAAACCTCCTCTGCAAACAGATGATGTAATGCCCAAGCTCCAAGTTTAAACAGTAGCTAATTTGCCAGGGGATAAACCAGGGTGAAATCTGTCAGGCTTTCTAATTTCCCACATTCACCAGAGCTTTGTTCTTTTTGCTTTCAAATGCAGGGTACGTTTGTGTGTCCACACTGTGTGGTTTCCTTCAGCTTCTGCAGCCAAAGAGTTTGTCCAGGGGCAAGAGAAAATGTTGCTGTAAACCTTTTGTTGCTATAAACCTTGATATGCATCTTTTTGGTTTTAACTTTTACTTTGTGACTGAATTAAAATCCTGAGCCATCCCTTTGATGAGCTGCAGCACAGGGTTATTTATTATTGTCTCTTTGCAGACACGTTCCTTTGGCCAAGCAAGATTCACTCCCTGCAAGGTCCCTGAGGCACTGCTGGGTGGGAGACTCCTTGTTCTGCAGCTGGTTTGGGCTGCTTGTGGATTGTTTACTTGGTGTTTGGACTCTCCTCTCCCAGCCAGTTTTGTGCAAAACAAGGAACACTTAGTTTTCACACATTAAAAAAAAATTATGTGAGCAGCTTTCTCTGCTGGTGGCAGCTCTGGTCTGTGTAGTGCTTCATGTCTGCTGACAGGAGGGGACTTGGGCTGGGTGGGGAAGAGGGAGGTTTGGATCACACTCCCCCTCCTCCTGCCTGGGATGGTCTGTTTATTGGAATTCTTCACTGACCTATTCCTTTAATCCTCAATTTTGGCACCATTTCCCAGGGCTCGTGGTGTAAGCACAGGACTTTGCCAGCCAAGCAGGATGAACCAGGGCACACAACAGGGTTAGAGACACCCAGGAGCTGCAGTGTCTGCCTGTGCTGATGGAGCAGGGAAGATGTGACACGAGACATTGAAGTTAAAGGAATTGCTTCCATCTTCTCTGGCTTTTTCTATCAAAAAGCAAAAAATGCCCATCTTAAAAGCTGCCTCAATCTAGGATGAGCCTGTTTCTTGGGGATGTCATTACCCAGCCTGGCATGTGGGGTGGCTTCAGCAGTTTTTCTTCCTCTGAGCAGCGCTGGCAGAAAGCTCTGAGGGCCCTTGTGCTGACGCTGCGCTGGGGCTGGAGCTGTTGCTCTGGAAAACAGCACTTGGGGAGAGATCACATCTGTGAGAGCCGGCGCTGACTCACAGCTTCGAGATCTGCTGGGATGTGCTGGTTTCAAACAGCTGGCTTCCAAAATCTCACAAAAATTGTGTGATGGGTGGGGAGCCGAGGGGCTGTCCTGCAGCTGATGGTTTATTTTTTCCATGGTTGAAAATTAAGAGTAGTGGGCCACTTGCAGTTTATGGTGGAGTTGTGCTTGATCTGTTCTGTTTATTATGATTTTATTCCCCACGCTCTGCTTGCTGGTTTGACTCCTTCCTCTTTGGCATTGTTTTCACATAAATCCTTTTCTTCAGAGTTTCCCTGCTCCCTGCCAGCTGTGGAGCAGCTGGGAAGATACCAGAAAACAGGAACTGCTCTGAAGGGCTGCTCAGAAGGGCACAGCTTGGCCATGGAGCCTGGGTTTAGCTAGAGCTCCTTGGATGGGCTGCACCAGCCCATCTCCAGCAGTGGTGGGGATGTGTTGAGGAGCTGTGGGCTGCAGACAAGGAGCCTTTTGTTTGCTTGCCTTAGCAACCCTGCCTCTCTGAAAGCTGAGATGTTCTCACTCCTGCAATGCTGTTCCCGGGAATGCTGGTTGGTTCTCGGGAAGCAGGCCTGCTTTGGAGGGCTGATCTCAGGAAAAGGAAACTGGTCTTTCTATCCCTAACCCCCTTTTTTTGATGAGGAGGTCTCCAGCCAAAAGAAGTCTGGTTATCTGGTGTTTTTCCCCCAAGCAGCAAGTCCTGCTGACTCTCATCTCTGCTATATCTGTTCTGGGGGGCACGATGTGCTGAATTTAAATAAATTGTAGTCTTTGCTAAATATCTGTTAAATATTGACTTAGTCTGTAGGGTGAGCTGACTAAGCTGAAATTAATGGTGTAATTCCAGCTTGTTTGGCACGGGTGTGGAGGCAGTTTCATTGCAGATGGTAGAGGAAATTAAGATCTTACCTTGTCTGCAGCTCAAGGGAAGGAAAGAGGAGCCTTGGGCTTATATGGCAGTAAGGAAAGACTTGGTGGAGACAGAGAGGGGGAGTGTTTGTAAAGATATTGAGGGTGATAAAACCTTTCCAATGAGTGAGGTCATAAGACAAAAATTGAGGTGATATTGTTAACTGTGTGCTATTACAGATGTCATGAAATGATCTTCTACATTCTGGTCCCTTGCCATACCCCTGGGATAATTTTTCTAAATCTACTGAAAATGAGATCCAAAAAAATATGAGACAATCTGTCTGGTTGAGGTTTTGGCACAGATCAACAGCCTCAGAGCTGCTATCTGCTGGCTTTGTGTGTTCACTTCTGCAGGTGAACAACTCCACGTGTTCCTGAGGTGTTGCTGCAAAATGACAAAGCCCTGACACCTCCAAGCAGGCAAAGAAATGTTTTTGCAAGGAGGTGTCTGAAGGGATCCAAGTGATCCAAACGAGCTGATGGCAGAACTGGAGCTAAACCACACAGCTTCCCTCGTGTTTCAGAGCCTGTCCTTCAAACTCCTGGGAATTTGTGGGTTTTTGAGGTTATTTTTGAAAAGTTTGTTGCTGGCATAAATGAATCTTGGAATTCAAGACAATAAAGATGCAGCTTCAGGGCCAGTCCTGCTTGAGTGACTGCAGGGATCTCAGGGCTGGTACAGTGAATCTCCTAAGTTTATGTAAAAGGAGAGCTCATGAGTTGGTTTGGGTTTTTTTCAACACCTTTTTTCTCTTCACCCCTTAACTCTTTGCTGCAGGTAGTAAGACCTCCATTGTAACTTTTCAGTTTTTATGGGAGCTTTGTGCCTCCAATCGATTGGTTCCTGGCTGATCTTCAATAGCCCAAAGAGCAAATGTAATGCAGCAAATTCATTATATGCTAAAATATTTATTGTGTTACTGTAAAGGTCACTGATGGCAGCAGAGGCTCAGTAAGATACGGTCCTGAATCTTTCCAAAGATGGTATCTGTCACCACTCTCTTTTGAGAGCAGTGTCTTAAAAAGTACTTGGAATAACTTATCCTCAGCCCATGCTTTTGGAGGTGCGTGTTTGGACCTTGTGTAGGTTAATAAATGACTCTTGTGCTGCATCTGAAAGTGAACAGCTGTATTTAGTTTTGTCATGTGTACTCCACAGGCAGACGTGGAGGGCAGAGCAAGAAAGGAATCTTAGTTTAACCTTGTCCCTTTTTGCTTGATTTAAGTAATTTGCAGAGGTGTAAAACACAATCTCTAAATCTGATTTGTATTCTGATTGTAGTAATCTGGAATTGTCAGTAATGCCCAAGGGCATTTTTGCTCCTATCTGTGTAAGAGTGAATTACTTGTTGCTTAACATCAACTGGAAAGGTGGCAGTGAAAAGGCTTCCTGGCAATGAGGTGGGCTGTGACTTCCCTTCCCCTGAACCACAGAATGAAATATTTATCAAATGGATTTGGGGCTGGGAGGAACCTCTCAAACCCTTTCCACAGGTGCAGGAGTGGTGGTGTGTGACTGTTCCCCACTGCAGAGCCCTGCATGCTGTGGGATACATTACTGACCTATTTGCTGATAGTTTTAGCATCTGGCTGGGATTAGTTCAGCCAGCTGATCCCCAATTCCATGCTGTAACGGTGTGTCTTTAAGCATGGGTTAGATGATTGGATACTGAGGAGCATTTTGGAGTCTGGCCTTGCAAATACAGCTTGTTAATTGAAGCTGCCTTTTAAAGCTGCCTTTTAAAGTTCTGCTGTCTCTCCTCCCCATGATATTCCAGCCTCTCTGGTTTCTCGTTGACTGCAGCCTGCCTGATCCTCCCTCTGCCTGCAGCTCCTCTGCCAAGCAGTGGCTGCTGGCCTGCACATTTGTCACCTGTGGCCACTCCTCTGGCTGTGAGGGGCTCTTTCCTCATCACACCGAGAGTTTCCCTAATTGGAAGTGAGCGCTGAAGGGGCTGCGCTCATTGCTCCAGCTCTTTGCCTGAGTGTGCGTTTCAGGCAGCTGCAGTGAGGTTCAACAGCTTCGTCTGTCACGATCAGACAGAGCTCTAGATAATCTAGCAAATCTCTTGATTATGAGGGTGGAAAATAATATGCTTTGATTTACAGATGTTGCTGCACAAAAAGTGCTTCTGTGAATTCTCTGAATGGCAATATCTGGGTGCTTTTGGTGTCCTCAGTCTTTGAGCACATCCGTTTTCTGAACATATCCTGAATTCTGCACACTTGTCTGGACACAGACATGGACAGCTGTTTTACACACAAGCAGGCAATTAATTATTTTTCAGTAGCATTTTTAGCCATGTTCAGGGATTACATTGGGTCAGGGGGCCTTGAAGTTTACAGTAAAAAAGTCAAAGGATGGTGGAGGCTGTTGCCTTATGGCGATTATAGTCAGGCTGAAAACAGCAAGGGGAACAAAGCATATTTTTCATTAATCCTCAAAACACCTTTTCCTGTCCTTCAGGAAGCTGTAGACAAACTTGAAAGCATTTTCTAGTGTCCCTGCCATTCTCAGCAGGATCTCTGATGCAGCAGGCACAGGGGTCTCACCTCTGGTGCCAGAGGTGTGCAGCTGTGGTGGAGCTGCACCAGCAGCAGGAGCATTGCAGGTGTTTCTGAAGGGGTTTGAAGTAATTTCTCCTTTTGGGCACACGAGTTCTCTCGGTTATGGACTGACTGACAGACGTGCAGAAGATCAGGAAGTGTTTTCACAACCCCTGGAGGCTTACCCCTGTGGTAAGCTGGAAGAAAGAGCTCCTGTGGTCTCTCCTGGCTGTGTGGCAGAGCAGTTTGGGAAGTGCTCAGATTGAATCTAAGCTCGGTTCTTGTTTGCAAGGTTTAGTTGTAATCTCGGTTTGCTGTGCAGCCTCACTGCGCTTTCAGTGGGACAGGGAAGAGGAGAGATGGTGGGAGGATAGAAATACACTTGTTTTGGTTGGGAGAGCTGCTGAATTTATGGTGTTAGCTGCTTTTCTGCTGAAGGTGAGGACAGCATTCGTGTGGGAGACATTTAGGTTGGGACTTTTTTCTACAAATTTGATTGTTTATCAAGTTCTTGCCTTTTTTTTTTCCCTCCTTTCTCGAGGTCTGCTTAATAACCAGCAGAGAAAAACACCCTTTCTGTAGCACAGTTCATCTTGTCCTAAGCAGACATCTTGAACCAATCTGATTTTCTGTGCTCCAGCAGTGCCTGCTGCTCGTGCTGGCTGCAGAGAGAGCCAGTCCAGCTGGTTCAGGTGTGCTGGCAATCCCTTGTGCCAGCATTGCTGAGTGAAACTGGGCCTTTGCAAGGCCAAACCTTGGCTGCTGGGTGGGTTTGTACAAGCTCCTCATAGTTGCAACTTCCTCCTGCTTGGAAGAAAGAAGAGCCGATGTGGCCACTGCATCTGATTATACCCCGTGGTAGCAGGTCTGAGGTTTGAAGAGTATCTCTGGCCATTTTAGTGAGAGGCATTTTGAAGTGGTTCAGATATCAACAGAGAAAGCTGAAAGGCTTTGTTTCACTCTCCTGACCCTAGGAATATTGGCCGGTTTGTCAGCTGGGATCCATCTGCAAGGGAAAGGTGCAGCTGGACGGGATGATGCCCTGGTAGCAGAGGAGGGAATGAGACAGTGCATGGCTCCTTTTCCCAGTGATTTTTGTGTCTCTGATCAGATGTGCATTGGTGGAGGAAATCACACTGAAAACGACCACAGAGCTTTCTGTTTTAACTCCCTAACTTGAGCCTGGATCATACAAAGCAAACCCTCCGAGCCTGTGAAGGGGTTTTGTGGAGGAATAAAGCTCATTGTCAGCTGCCTTGTTCAGACCCTTGGGAAATTGTGACCATTGTCTGGGCTATTATTGCTTAATAAAAGCTTTGCATTTCCTCATTCAGGGCCTTGAAAATCTGGTTCTGTGCTTTTAAAAATAACTCAGCATGAGCCACAATTGGGAGCATTCACAGAGGAAATTCTTCAGCCATTTAAAACAAAGTGAAGGGAGGGAAAAAAAGCTGTCCTTAAAGTGCTTTTTCTTATCCGTGAAGAGTGAGTGTGTCCTAGCCGTGCTTCTGCTATCTGGATGGAGCACAGAGGCTCTGCTCCTGCTCCTGTTTGCTTCCAGCCTTCCAGGATTTTGGGTCCAGTGCTGTCCCAGCTGGGGAAGCTGGGCTGGGCACGCCGGATGAATCCTCTTGGGATGTTGGACTTCTTATGGATGAGCACCTCTGGACAGGTGGGACCCGCAGTCACTGATGGGGTTGGTGCTCTTCGTGCTTGATGCAAAAAAGGCAAGAAAATGTTTTTCTTTCTCTTTGTACCGGAGGCCACGCCAAAAAGGGTCATTTCAGGCAAAATGAAATGTGGTCACATGCTGAAAGATGTGCAGGATTTTGGGCATCCACTCTGCAGGCTCTGTGGGGAAGGGGGCAGAGGAGGGGGTGCTGTGGGCTCTGAGGTGTTCATCACCCCAAAGTTGGCTTCCCTGTAGTTTTCACTTTCCTGATTTGTGCTGGGAAATTATTGCCCAGCACAGAAGCCCTGAACGATTTTGCAGATCTACTTTGGAGGCTTGTTTCTTTCCCTCTGTGTGTTCTTGGGTTTATTTTCCTTCTGGTGTGGAAGTAATTATGTTACTTGTTTCTTAAGTTCTGGCTCCGACTAAGAGGAGGAATGTACTCAGGTTTTTTTATGTTGTGGTGGTGGTTTTTTTTTCCCCCAGTGCAGTTTCTGCTGTTAAAATATTCTGGACAGCAGTTGCTGCCCACGTAGAGCACAGAAATGTGTGTTTGGTGGTTGCAAGACATGCTTGCTCTGGGTGTGCCTGTTGTTTTGTTCAGTGCCAGTCTCTGCCCACACGATTGGCCATCGTTTATCACTGCCATCAAGCTGGGGAGATATCATTTACATTAGTAATTAGTGCTTTGTGCAGGCCAGAATTAGCTGCACTGGCTCTTGATTGGGAAATGCGTTTTCTCTTGGAGCTGTGTGTTTTGTCAGGATAGAGACCAGGGTGTGAGGAGGGGATGACACTGGGCTACAGCAGGGTTGCCAAAGACACTTGGTAGTGAAGAAGCTGATGGCTGGGATATTGTCTGGGTTTTATTTGTGATAGGAAATGGATTATAGCAGAAAGTGTCTCTTCCATGCCTCAGTTTCTCCACCAAAAAATGAATGCTGCATGATTTGCCTGAGTGTGTTCATTAGCAGGAATTACTCTCCTCCCTCTTCCTGTCTCCTGGAGCAGCTGTGCGATGCACAGGGATGTGTGGTGGTGCAAGGACTGGGGACAAGGCACAGCCCTGCAGTAGCTGAATTCTGTCACACCATTGTGTAGTTTGGTGTTGCTTGAAATTTTATAGGTCATGTGCACCATTAAAATGATTTCCATGCCTATGTTTGGAGATCTTCTGTGACCATTTTCATTTATATTCACATGACTGATCCAGGGCCGTATGTTAAGAATATAACTGCTTTTAATTTATTTTTTTAAAATCTGTTGGTGTCAAAATACATCTAATAAAAATGCAGACTGGAGCTCTTTAATGAGGCGTAAGTCAGTCCTGGCTCTCTTTTTTTATAAGACAAAACCACCTCACACACTGGCTTCTTTTTGTATGGACTTCTGCTTTGCATTTCTACACATTCATCATAGCATGAAGCCTCTGACAAAAGGAAATAAGAAAAGACTGTTTAAGAGACCGTTTTGCTGTGCATAGACCTGAACCTTTGCAAAGGGAAAACCCTGGGCTTCAGCAAGTGAAGTCATGGGCTGTGTATGAGGCTGTGTGATGACAGAAAGGAGAAATAAAAATTATAGTGCTGAGTAAGTTTAGTGTAGTTGTGAATTATACAGCAAAGAACAGGAGGTCTTAGGAAGGGAAATATTTCCAGTTCTGTTCCTTGCCTTTGCAAAATTGCAAAATTCAAGTGATGGTTATAAGTTTTTTTGCCACCAAAAATCTTCATTTTGCTGTCTAAGCCAGTGGTCAAGGCCATGAGCAGCAGCATTTGGGTGGAGGCTGGGGATGTGGGGCTTTGGGAGGAAGTGGCTTTGCTGCAGGAACAGCTCCGCTCTGCAGGCGCGGTGCTGCTCGAGAAAGTCCTGTGGCTGTGGTTTGACAGCTGAAGTCAGAGATAAGTTGTGAAATCAGACTCTGCTCTCTCTGGCTGGGTGTGAAATCCTGAGTGGTTCTGGCAGTGACAGCGCCCAGCCTTGCACAGCAGGTGCAGAGTGGGGAAAAAAAGGAGATCTGCTTGTTTTGGAAGGGCCTCATCCTTTTCTCATTGCTCACAGGTTGATCCTGCATGGTCGGTGTGGTGACAAGGCCCAAGTTGGGGTCCCAGTCTCCTTTTGCTAAAGAGGACCCAAAACTCGCCTCACCAGTTTTATGGAGGAAGGGAAGGAGGAGAAGGGAGCCTTAGCAACTCCAAGTTGTGATCCAGGACTGAAAGCCAGAGGTTTTGTGTATAGAACAACAGATCTGTGAGACAGAACAGATGAAGAAGAAGTTGATGAGTTTTCTGAAATGCTTGCCCACAAGAAAAGTTTCTGAGAGAAGGTAGTCAGGGCTGTGGTTTTTAATTTGATGACCTCTTTCCAAAGGCAGTCAAACTTTCAGATTTAGCAAGGCTTTGCATAACAGGAGGTGCTTTGTTGACAGGCTGCACATTCACTCGTAGTCACAGGAGCACAATGATAAATTATTTAATTGTAGATACTCAAAGAAGCGAACCAGGCTCCTGCTGGGCTGTGTTGTCCCTCTGCTTTCCCACTTTGCATGGTTTCTTGCTGGCTGATTCCCAAAATCCAGCCCTTTACAGCAGTGGTCTCGCAGTTATTAATGTTAATTAGCGAAGTTCTGCTCTGTGAGTATTCCTGCAGCACACACAAAGTGCTCAGCTCCTCACCCGTGTAACGAGCGTGTACTCAGCCCCATTGTTAATTAGCAGCATCCCTCCAAGGATTGTGCTCCTCTTGGGAATGGAAGTTTGGTGTGGAGCTGCCTGTTGTAGTTAGAGCAAGTCCCCGCCGAGACTCACGTGCAGACTCTGCCATACTTGGGTTGTCAGCTTTTTGCCCTTTGTTTTAATCTCAGCTTCTCCTCTGTGCGTTCTCCTTGCTAGGCAGCACGGTTGCTAAGGTTAGTTCTTTTCAGGTTTGCCATTAGAACCTCGTTTTAATCAGCGCTGACGAAGTCCTGGCTGCATCTCTGCTGCAGGTAGGGGTCAGATTTAAGCGTTCCTCAAAAAGCTTTTATGCTACAGGAACACGGTGCTCCTTGTGCTGACAGCAGTTTCGTGTCTCTGCCTCTTAATAACCATCCTGTAGTAACACCTTCTTCCTTGATTTGCAAAACAGCTCCATTCCAAGAAGAAATTTCCTCCTGAAAATTTGTTCTTGGCAAATCCAACTGGGGCTTTATTATGGCTCTGATTTAATATCCTTGGTGATGGAATGCTCTCGTTGGGGGGGAAACATCTCTGAGAGGTGATTCTCTCTACAGAAGAACATTCCCCTCCTATTTTTTTTAACACTGAAGGCAATAGAAGGGAAGAAGCTGGTAAATAATATGACTATAAATGAGAACCAAATTATACTTTAATTTTTATGTATGTTCATGACAGTAAAGCAATGTGAAATCAGGAGGTCTTTCCAGAAGAGGAGGGTTGTTCTTAAATATCTCTGCTTTGTCCCGAGGTTTATGTGTTCAGTATCATCCAGCAAACTCTTGGTTTTGCATTTGATTGTAATTTGCATTTAGATTGGCTGCCTGAAGGGAGTCTCTTGCAAGGGGAGATGGGGGCTATGTGGCTTCAGTCTCTTGCAGATCTGGCTGGAAGTAATGGCATTTACATAAAAACCATTAGCTCTGTTATTGATAAACATGAAAGGCATCCATTTCATTTAATTTTTTGATGAAGAGCTTTTAATATAAGCACACAATAGCACTGAGGTAGTAACATTCCTGCCCCCCATCCCTCTATACTGACCTCTTGTTTTAAGGGCAAGCTTTGATTGGGATTTTGTTGGTGCAGAGATGGGAAGTTATTTCTATTCCAATTTACTGGAGTAGCCAGTTGTCTTGCTACATTGTGGGGAATTATTTAATGCTCATTTTAAGAGGTGTCTCTATTAATTGAACGGGGATTTAATGTCTCCCTGAAGCACAGTTGGTCTGTGTGTGATGTATACTAACATGTATGGCTGGCAATTCTATGGATAATCTTTTCCTTAATCAAAATGGGTTTAAGCAGAACTTCAGTGGCGCCTCATTAAGGGGATAAAGTGTGTTGAAACAACAAATGTATTAAAGGGAACTTCTGTGGTGCACTCCAGATCAGAGCCCATGTAACCCTTCAGCACCGTGTCTGCATAAACATTTGTTCCCCTGCGTGTGTAATGGTGCTTTGGGGATCAGGACGTGTCACAGAGAGCTGTGATTCACTGTTGCTGAAGTAACTGGCTTTGGGAAGCTGGTGCTGCTGCTGTCATGTATAAATACCTTGCTTTCCTCCTGGGCTGGGTCAGGTCTGACCTCGACAGCCTCCAGAGGCAGCCAGTGCTGCAGTTGTTTTCAAGCATCACAGCATTTGCTTGAGACACCTTGCTGAGAGCTTTGCAGGTGCTTTGAGTTCTTGACCTCAGAGCTGGGGAGGTGAGCGTGTCTGTTTTGCATTGATAACCTGGCCTACTTCTTGATGTAAAAAATTTATTAACATTTTTTTGGTGACTTTATCTATATTTACAGCTCTTTTTCCTCTCTAACAGGCTCCAGACAGATGAGTGGAGAGGTGGCTGCAGAAGAGGGACAGAGTCCAGTTTGCCAGCTGCTCACCGTGTGCAGTGAGTACCTTCACATTTCAGGAATAAAACTTTCTGTAGTGCGTGATGTCAGCCTCAAATTGCCTCTGTTGGGGCACAGCATGAAGTCTGCATGCTGCTTGGACAGTGTTTTCCTAAAAGTACAGGCTTCCTTGGCTTAACTCTTGTTTTGGGAGAAGTGTGCTCCAGCTCCTTCTGTCTGAAGTGATAAATGGTGTCTTCATCCCACTTCTGGTAGTGGCAGAGCAGAGAACTGCTGCAGTTCCATCTGGTACCGGCTCTGGGCTGTGGGGAATCAACACTAAAGGTCTCAAGGTGTCACCTGAGGCTTCCTGTGCTGCAGGGTCAGGAGTGGAAATGCTCCCCAGAGCTATTCCAGCCTTGTTGGAGGTGTTGGAACTGAGTCAGGAGGGTGGATGAGGGACCTGCCACGGCAGATGCTGGGGTTGCTCATAAAGCAGTGCTGTGAAATCAGCCAAATGAGGCTTGGCTTGACTGGTGGGCGGAAAAGAGCAGGAAAAAACCACTGGAAAACGTTGTCCAGTTCATGGTAAGGACGGCAGGTTTGCCCTAAAAGTGGAGGAGAAAATCTTTATTTCATGGGGAATTTTTACACATTAAAATGTCTTGCATGCGTGTTAATGGGCTGTAATAACGAGCCTGTGCTTTATGAGGTGTCTGCAAACATCTTAGAACTTGCAACTGTGAGGGAGTAAATACTCAAGCTAGTAAATACTGATTAATTGGAATGTCTTGGCCCATGTGGTGCAGTGGTGTGGCCAGACTGAAATAGGGAATTGCTTGATACAGGTGTCTGAAAGCCAGGAGGATGCTCTAGTATGGGCTGTAAAATTCAGATGAGTGTGGGAGCTGCAGCAATTGAGTTTATTGTGACAGTCCCAGCCTGTGATTCCCTAAGGATAATGTGGGATGATGAATCTTGAAACTGAAAGTGTTCATTAACAAAAGTCAAGGATGAAATAATGCATTTAGAGACTGGGTTGTGTCATCAGGTTGGTATGGATATATCCAGGGAGCAGGGCAGAGAATTCCTGTGCCTGGGAAAGAAGGGAAAGAGAGGCAAACTAATTTGTGGCTTCCTCATTTCTCCTATATCCAACCAGTACGTGCAGGATGTCCTGAGCTCAGGTGTCTATTCCTGTGTATTACAGCATTTCTTGTTGTACTTCTGGATCCAGGAAATCTCTGTGCCCTGCCAAACACAGCAGGGACTCCCCCCAGCTGGAACACAGCTCCTGTGAAAAATTCCACAGTGAATAACAAGACTGGGAGTAGCAGCAGGGGCACGTGAAGGACGAACGGTGCCGGTATTGAGCGACGGTGCCACCGTGCCAAGGTCCTCATCGACAGCTCTAATCCCAGTGTGTGCTCTGAGCCAGATCTGCTGACTTCAGGAGCTGGAATCAGTCAATACCATTGAATTCTCCTTCTCTTTGCATATCTTGAGGAGAAGGAAGTCTCAGGCTGACAGCTGTGCAGTCTGTACAAGGCCAGGGGCTGCACAGGTTTCCCCCTGGGCATAATTTGGCCTGTGCAACATTTATTACACTGCTGTGGTGTGCAGCAGGTTCAGCACTGACCTTCAGAAGCCCTTCTGGGTTAGTGGGCCTGGTGGCTAGAGGAATGAATGTAGGAGACAAGGATTTCAGGTTTGGAGTCCTTTTTAGGGTGGAAGACTGTGATTAAAGCAGGGAGTATGAATTTAGGTCAGTAGGAGATAGCTGAGGGAAGGGCTGTTCTTGGCAGGGAGCTGGAATAGAGGAGATGCTGGAAACAGTCTGTGATTGCCATGGAGCAGAATGGGAAAATAACCTGTTTCAAGGGACTCCTTAACAAGTCATTCTTATGCAAGACTCTCTCCGTGACACTAAATATCTAAATAACTGGGTTGGGCCTGGAATCTAAAAATACTTTCAGGAGACACCTCCTGAGGCTTCCTGGCTTGGCAGCAAAGCCAAGTTCTGCAGGAGTTTTGTAGCAGGTCCCTTCCTGTGAGGATGTGGCACCGTCCACATGAACACGAGCGTGGGTCTGATGCTTCCTGTGCTTCACACGGGCTCTGTGGTCTTTGCTCACAGCTGCAGTGGAGAAGGGCTGGGGGAGAGCACTTGGGTATGGCAGGGAGGGTTTGTGCTGCCTGGACCTCACTGGGAGGTGAGGGGGTGGAATTCCTGCTTCTTGCTGCTGTGCCCCTCAGAAGATGCTGGAGACTTTGGTTTGCTTCTTAAAAACTCGGGACGTGGCAAACAAACACCTGAGCTGAGGGAGGCTGGGTCTGTCCTGTGTGCAGCCATGGCCAGTAGGAATGTCCTTCATCTCCCATCAGTTTATTCAGCTCTTGTGCTTTCAGCCTCTGGCCAGGCATTTCAAAGTTTAACTTTGTGTGATGAACCACTTCCTTTTGGTAACTGCACCTACTGCCAGCTTGTGTATTGTAATAAGCTCGTGTTTGGAGAATTGTCATTTGCATAAAATTTTGTAAATCCCTACTGTGTCCCCATCAGAGGCCTCTTTTCCAGACTAAAATGTTCTAATTGATTCGATGGTCCTTACAGAGATGCTTCATGTTTTTGAGCATTTTCACTATATTTACTATTTGCAATTTTTGGTCATTTTTTCTCCTCTTGAGTGTTCGTACTAGAAGATTAAAAGAACCTTTGGGTTTCTGGGGTCCTGCCCTTTTGCTGCAGTTCTCTGTATATTTAGCCATAGAAAAGAAACCAGGAATTTTGATGCTCCCTGTAATAATAAGCCATAGCCTTTTAATTTTATTTTATTTATTTATTTTTAAAAAGCAGAGATTTGTGTGTCTAATCTAAAAACTCTATCAGAAAAGCTATGAATAAACCTGATAGCATTCCAGTGCACTGAGTCACTAGAACAATACATTGTTAACAAGGAGCCCTGGCAGGGTTGTGTGGCTTTGTGCTAAAGCTGTCAGCCAGGATATGGGATGCATCTTTGTATCCTGCAGCGATTTTGTGACACTGAATGGCTGCTGGTGTCTACTGCATCTTCTAAACGAGGACAAGAAACACTCTGGGTGTTAAACCCTCTCCCCCTCTGCACTGGTTAAGAAATTATATCCAAATAGAGAATTGGTCTTATTTAGATAAATATAAATCAGAGTCATCAAACAGGTTCTGGTTTTGCAAGGGCAGGGCCTGGCTCTCCATCTCTTCTGCTTTGCATAAATGATATTTATTTTATTAGTGGCTTCCAAAAAGTAGAGCTGGAATGTGATGTGATGAAAGTGTGAACACCAGGGTTGCAGTCCCAGGGCTGCAGACTGACTGCCTGGGGCTGACAGCTCTGTGGTTTTGTCTATCTGCCCTGACTCAGATCTGTGGCTTTTGTGCTGCCCTAAGGTGAGTCAGGGCTCCCACAGGGGTGATTAAAGCCCTGCCCTGTGGGCAGCCTGGGAAACTTGGGCCTCTGTTCAGCTGAGAGCTCTTGGATGTTTTCCTCAGTGCTGAATCACAGCTCCCTGGACCATCCAGAGCAGTTTTTCCCTGTGTTGACGTTTATCTTCCACGCCTCCACTGCTCTTTCCACCACTGTGCTTTTCTTCTTTCCTCTCTGCTGCCTTCCCCAGTGCTTCCTTCCTGCCTTTAACCCCAACGAGCTCCCAGGTCTGTCTGTGCTCCACTGGTGGTTTCTGTTCTGCACAGGGAAGCCAAAGGACCAAGTCCTTGTAGCACTTCTCTCCCAAAGCAGCCGATTTGTGCAGCACAATCAGTTCATTGCACAGATTTGTCAGTAAAACACCAAAAGCTTCCCAAAGCCTCACCTGGCCTGCCAAGATGTGTCACCTGTGCCTCAACCAGTTATGGACCCAGCTGGGGAGTCCTTCTGGACAGGGGACACCATGAGGAAAGAGGGAGAGAAATACATCCAGAAACTGTATGTTGATTTTCTATCAGTCCTCAGGATGTCCCAGCCCCTGCTTGTTGGTGAAGGATGGAGGTTTTTTAGTATTCCTTCCCTTCTATATAGATCTATAAAAATACATAAATTTCTATTAATGGTCCTTTCTCATTCTTCTCTTACTCTTGTGTATGTGAAGTTGCACACAGCCAGCCTGCCAGCCCACAGCCAGCCTACTATAATAATTTCAGCTGTAGTTTAGTAAGGTAGTAAATTGAGAGTAATTTTTAATCTGCTTGGGAAAAAACCAGCTTAATTGGCTGTTTCTCCTGGTGGTTCCAGCATTATTTTTGGCTTTAGAGGGTGTAAATGCAGCAGACATTGATCTCCCTGAATGAGGGGTCAGCTTTTCCTGGGCAGCACTGGAACACTGCATCTATTTATTTATATTTTACCTTTTTTTAGTACATTGCCTGAATAATACAGCCAGTGTGGAAAAGGCCTGTAAAATGCTGAGTTATGTGGTGGAATTTTGCTCTGGCCAAGTAAATCTCTTGTGATGAGAGACTCCATGTAGGGGAAACCTCCTGGATTAGCCTGAAGCAAGGGAAGGTTTGGAGACTTCCCTGGGATCCCTGTGCTGATCCAGCCACGCTGGGGAAATGGAGCTGAGAGAATCCAGCTCGTGCCATCACCCAGGGGACTTTTCCATTTAATGGAGCCATTGAAACTGGGACCAGAGGCTGTGTGGGACAATGTGTAACGGGGCAGCTGGAACAGGCTGCCTTTGTGGCACACCACAAAGCCAGCAGTATGTGCTGGAGTGCTCCTGCTTGCTGAGCCTGGAATGCCAGCCTGGGTTCTGTTCTCCTCCCTTCCTGCCAGGAGCTGCTTCAGAGTTGGGGAGAATAAGTCACTGTTTGTGTGTTTATTTCATTCCTGCTCACAGTTCTTGGTCACACAGAGGATTAGAGGGAAGGAGTTCAAGTGAGGTGAAAGCCATCAGATTGCTGTAAGATCCTCCATGGTGTGTGTAGTGCAGGGCTGAAATTCTCCAGCCCTCTTCTTGCTCCACAGAACTCCCTGACAGGAGGTTGTAGGGAGGTGGAGGTCAGGCCTTCTCTCAGGTAAGTGACAGGGTAAGAGGAAAGAGCCTCAGGTTGTGTCAGAGGAGGTTGAGGTTGGATATTAGGAAAAATTTCTTCATGGAAAGGGTTATCAAGCATTGGAATGGGCTTCCCGGCACAGTGGTGGAATCACCATCCTTGGAAGTGTTCAAAACTGTGTGAATGTGGCACTTGAGGACCTGGTGTAGTGGTGAATGTGGTGCTGCTGGGTTGATGGTTGGATTTTCATGATTTTCCAACTCTAACAATTTCCTGATTCTTCTCTTGGTCTTGCTGGTTTTTTTCACTGTTAAATAACAAAGCTCAGCCACCCCGTGGAACGGGATGAGCTTTGAGGTCTTTTCCAACCCAACCCATCCTTGTGGCTTCATTTATCCAACAGCAGATGCTCAGAGCTCTCTCTGGAACTAATCTCAGTTTATCTGACCTCAGACCCCTGGGAAGGGAGCAGTGCTGGGATGAGAACCCTGCAAGGAGCAAAGCCTGAGAACAGATGAAAACTTTTCATGATATGAAAATGTTGCAGTAATTACTTAGTATAATAAAACTATTTCAAAGTGGTTAAAAATTATTAAAAGGACTCTCCAGGAGGTTTGCATTACTGTAGCAATAATGGGGAAGTGAGAAACAATGGCAGTAGCACAACTTTGATTCTGTGAGTGAAATCTAGAGACAGCTGGGTGTAATTCTAGACCTCCTCAGACTTGATGAAAACTTGGGAACTTCTGCTGTGGATAAAAGTGCATTAGCTCACCTTGTCAGGTGAAGCTTTTTCTACACTGAAGGTTCACCTGGCAGTTCAGAGGGAGGCCCTTGGGAATAATTGCGGGAAGCACAAGTGAAATCCTCCTTGCTTTTGTGTGAGTAAGGAAGTTCCCAGCACAACTCCATCACAGATGACCCTGATATGAGAAGGATTTACTTTGTGAATTGTTCTGTCATCACTCAGCAGGATAATTGACTTCTGATTAGGGAGAAAATCTAGCTGCAGGTTGGTGTTTGAGGTTCTGAAGTCTTCTTGAAAAGGCAGAACTCCTCCTCAAACAGCAACAGCTCTCCTGAGAACAGGATGCTGGAGACTCCATTATACTGGCATTGATGTAACAGCTGTTCCTGTTTGAACAACTTTATTTCTTCCTCCTCCTGTAGCAAATCAAAGGAAGAGTGGGAATCAGTGTTGTTGTTTGTTCAGAATTAATAACAAGGTTATCAAATTTTTCACCGCTGGAGGTGTTTTTGTCACGTGCTCCCTGCACTCGGTGCCTCTCAGACCTGCTGCTCTCCGGGTGTTTTTAGCTGGTGATGCTGGTGACTGAAGGATACTTGTTCCTTCTGTTCCCAGCTCCCAAGTGACTCAGGAGCTAAAAGCAAGCCAAGATCTGTGCCTCCCAGAGGCAGCAGAAAGGCTGATGTGGAAGTCACGGGCATCTTGCTGTGAAGATGATGCTTTAAAAAGAGGAATTCTTCTTGCTCCAGAGTAGTGAGCAAGGGGAGCAGCTTTTACCTCGCCAGGGAGGCTCCTGGGCAGAGGAGGTTCCACTTCTGCCTCTGAGGCTGGCTTCAGCCTGGACCTGCATTAGGTAGTGCTGCAAAAAAATCTACCTGGAATTTAAGAATATCCTGAGCTGGAAGGGACTCACAAGGATCATCCAGCCCAGCTCCTGGCCCTGTGCAGACACCTCAACATCCTGTGCATCCCTGAGAGTGTTGTCCAAACGTTCTTGGAGCTCTGGCAGCCCTGGGGCCGTGACCATTCCCTAGAAAAGTGGGACTTGAATCTCTGTTATTAATTTAGGAAGAGTCACATTATTGTTTTGCATATTAGTGTTTACACTGTTGAAAAGAGAGGGGAAGATTTTGGAAGCTGGTGCTGAGGGGGGCTGGATCTGTAATGAGATCAGAGTTGTTGCATGGTGCCTCAGCCCTCTGTACCAGTGAAAGCATTTTTAGAGGAGAGATTTAACCTGGGAGGGGTGGAAGGGGATTGCAGTGCACGGAAACTGCCCCTAAGGAAAGGAGGATTTACTTCTTCCCTCTTCCCTCCTGGCTCCTGTGTGGGGCTGCCTGAACTCTCTGCTTCATGCTGCTGATCCAGCTGCTGCCTTTCCCTGTGGACAGATTTAGAGTCCTTTTAATTCCGTCCTGAGTGCTCACCGTGAGGCATCGCAGAGCTGATGCCTTTGAGGAGGGAAGGGAGCCTTTGTCAGGTCTCCAGGGAGCTAATTTATACAGATCCTCTTGGGTTCACTGGCCAAGTGTGTCTTTGTTTCCATGTGCTTTTGCCTCTGAGATGGAATCCTAAGAGCAAGGCCAAGTGTCAGGCTGCTGCTGGTGGCGGGGCTGCAGCTGCACAGCTCATCCTTTAAGGAGGGAAAATTGCCAAAAATTTTGGGCTGAATTGGCTGTCTCAGCCTTTCTGGTCAAAGTTGACTTTTGTTGCTCCAAAATTGTGGATTTTGTCAACCTTTAACCTTTAGACTAAAGCACTTTTTAATAATGAGTTTATTTTATCAGAGATATAAGCAGGAGATTAAAAGATACGTGGGAAAAGAGTGTGATCTTGCCCTTGCCAGCTCTGATAGGTGTCATTGGTATAGTACTGTCTGCTGGATTTTATTTCTCTACAGTAAAAAAACCATGAATGTTTAAAGAAGTGTTACAGCTGCATTTTTTTTCAAGACACGATTACAAAAGGATAAAAAAATTGAGACAGAAATTGACTACATGCTGTTGAGCAGTGAGCTTTGCCTAATAACCAAAATTAAAAGTTTTTAGACGTCTGCCTTGAACAGTGTCTCCAGAAACTTCTTAGAGTAGAGCTTTTAAAAAGTCTGCTGGAAATCCCAAATCAGCACGGGGTAGATGGAAATATCAACAGGAGAAAACAACTTCTGCACAGCCCGAATTTGTTTTTGGAGAAGTTTTCCCTTCTCTGGAGAAGGAGGAAATGCAGAGTGACAGAGAAGTGACTGCTGAAACCCAATGCCACTGCTGGGGCTCCTGATGGTTTTTCCTGCCCAAATGAAGACCCCTGTTTTTTTCTTTGCCTCTGTTCATTTTATTCAGAGTAAATGTTCCCATTATCCGGTGCGCGTGAAAGGCTCCTGGCCCTGCCTGGCTTGGATAATAAGGGAGTAAGCCGAGAGCAGCCTAATTTATAACTTGTGAAGTGATTCTCTTCAGAGCACTAATGAGCAGTGACCCAAGCACAGGTAAATTATCTGTAGGAGTTTTTTTCCCCCTCTTTCCTCTTAAATCTCTGATCATTTCTCTCCCCAGGCAACCTGTCTTTCACCACCATTAGCGTTGTCTCAGTTTTTGTCTACATTCCAAAGTTGAACCACTTTATCCACAATTGATGTGTGCTCCTGTAGGGTGGAGAGCACAACGCTGGTATAAAAGCATTTATAATAGCATGGCTCATTCTTGTGCTGGAGAGGAATAATGGACGTGGGATACAGCTTCAGAGTTAGAAAGCTCTCTAAATTTAGAGCGTGGCTGTGCGTTGTAGCTGAACTGATCTCATGGCAAGCTGGTGCTGCAAGGAAAGGTTTTGCTCCCAGCCTTGTGCTCCCACTGATCCTTTTGTACTGATACAAATCCAGTTCCTTCCCTCTCAGTCCAGACAGTTCCCTTCCAGCCTAACTCCCTGATTCGGGCTTGGAAGCTGAGGAGGAGATTCCTCTTTTCAGCAGCACCAAGCCATGAGTTCAGCTGGGCAACGGTGCAAAGCCACATCCTAAAGGGACCCTCTGTGCCAGGAGCGTGTCACTGTCTGAAAGCTGTTCCCAGTCATTCTGCTCTCTCCCTGCTGGCACTGTGGGGCAAAAGGCAGGGTTTTCCTACTGCTTGGTTATCCTGAGTAAAGTTACTCCTACTGGGAGTAGCTGTCTTTGCTGACAGTCCCCAAAAGAGTGCAGAGAATTGTGGGCAGGCCGTTTGTATGGCACATGCTCTGTGATGTTCTGTGTGCCCCAGCCAGCTTGAAAAATAATTAAAACCTCGATGTTTTGCTGTTTTTTTGCTGGATGTTGTTGGATACTTAATGGAACTCGTTGGCAGTAAACACTCCTTCCCTGGGGATCTTTCCAGAGTCATTAAATCTGGTGAGGGATAATCTGGAATAGTCTCCTGTTTGTCTGGAACATTTGCTGGACATGGGAGCTGCAAAAGGGGCCCTGTCAGGCTTCCCTGAGCAGCTGCAGGGTGATAACAGAAGGGCCAGCAGAGGGGTTACTGAAAATATTAATTACAGATGATGTCTGATTCTGTAAATAAGAAATACAGATGATGCTGTGGTGGTGAAAAAACCCCAACCTTTAACTTAAAGGACAGTGTTGATCCCCTAAAGGAAAATTATAAAAGGCCACAAGCAGTGACTGAGAGTTCCAAAGTGGCTTTTAGTCAGATGTGCAGATTCCAAACATTAGTTTGGGTGGGAAAAAAAGGGAATTAGTTCAACAGCTGCTGGGCTCTTTCTGAGCCATTTCAGAGGGGGATTTGAGTTGGTGACTGCAGCAGGTTGTACTTGATGTAGGAGGTTTTGAGCTCGTTTATACCCAGTGTCAAATTCCAGGCTAGCGGGTGATGCTTGTTTTGTGTGTGGTGTTTGCTCCCCCAGGAGAGGGTGAGCACAGGTGGGGACATTGATCTCTAGAAGGTCACAACAACAGCTGCAAGGTGGCTTTTGCAAAATGCTTCACATGCAAAGGGATGTGCTGCAAAAATTCTCTGCTTTCTGCTCAGTTGGGGCTTTCTTTTGCAAAACATTGGCTTTCAAGAAGGATTTAAATGCGATTTCCAGATGTTAATGTGATAGTGGGTTTAATGCTGTATTTTGAGGGAGCAGCCTTTGCTGAATGTAACCTTGGGCAAAGTTTAAAGCAAGCAACCAAAAAAGCAAAAAGGGAAGTGATAAAGAGCTGGCAGCCATACAAATATGGATTTGTGTGGGAAGGCCAAAAATGTGCTGGGTCTCTTATCGGAAAGCTTGGAATAACAAGGCCTGGCCCCTGCCCCTTGCCTGGAGACCCCTGCTCCTCTTGCAGCCTCGAGTGCTGAGCCTCACACCTCTCCTTGGAGTTTGGAGCAGGCAGAGTGGCAGCAGATCAGAACCAGTCCAAACCCTTCAAATGTTTGTGGGAAAAACCCCAGAGCAGCAGCCAGGAAAGGTCAGTGCAGTCGCCTTGCATTGCAGCGTGTGTTAAAACACAGGAATGGTTCCCAGCTGGAATTGCCCTAATTCCAGCCTTGTCATCAAGATAAAGTGGACTGCAAATACATTTCTGAGAGAATTGCTCTGGATGCAGAGCACCTTTAATAATGTCTCAATATCTACCTCACTGTGTGCAGTTTTAATATAACCAGAAGCCAAGGGCACAGATGGAATTATGAGCCAAAATGCTTTGACTTGGTTGCTAAAAACTACACTAAAACATTATTTTAATGCCTCTAGTACCGTGGTCCTGAGTGAGCACATTGGAGAAGCAGCTGAGCTGGAGGGCGAAGAATCACAGAAAGAATATCCTGAGTTGGAAGGGATTCTTAAGGACCATGGAGTCCAGCCCCTGGCCCTGCACAGACACCCCAACAATCCCACCCTGTGCATCCCTGAGAGCATTGTCCAAACGCTCCTGGAGCTCTGGCAGCCTTGGGAACATCACCATTCCCTGGGGAGCTGTTCCACCCTCTGGGGAAGAACCTTTCCCTGCTATCTGTGCATGGGAAGAGCAGGAGCTGGATCTGGCTGGTGGGGCTGGTGGAGTGAGCCTGGAAAGGGTCACAGAGGGGGGAACTGAATGCAGCAGCAAACATCTGCTCCTTTACCCTGAGTTTGTCTGTGGCTGGAATTGCACAACCTGCTTCCCTGGGGAGGTTTCAGGTTTCCCCTGGGTCTTTGGATCTTCCTGTACTTGGGATTAGCAATGAGAAAATGGTGGCACCTGTGTGGGGCAGTGACAAAGCTGAGTTAGTGGCGATGGCCCCTTTGCTGTGGCACGTATCAGCCTGGTTTTGCAAGCCAGACCTTCGAGCTCCTAAAGTTCCTGTGATCATGCAAGCTCCCAAGAAAGCCAGCTGAGGCATTGGATTAGCCTAGGAAAAGCTTTTCAGCTCCTGTGCTTGCTCTGAATGCAGCTTGCAGCCCTGGGCAGGCTCCTGAGCTGATGGGCACAGGGTGGTGAATTGTGTGCTGTGCCCTGTGGGTTACACTGTAAACATAAATGGAATATAAATTGCAGATCTATAAAAACATTGCTACACTGTGTGTGTAATCAGTGTGCGCCTTTGTATGTGAGCTCTGCAGGAGGGACCCTGTCCCACAGCATTTCTGCTGGATAGGGATCTGCAACAGTCTTTGAAAGTGCTGCACTTACTCTTAGGTTTCCTTTCTACCTGCATCCTTAAATGTATTTCTAACTGAAATATATCCTAAATCAGCTGCTTCAGGGGTTTGGGTTGGTTTTTTCTTTTTTTTTTTTTTTTTTTTTTTTTGTTTGAGCAGGAAGGAACTCCAAATATGCTTATTTTCATGGTAAGATCACAGGCATCGGCCACCACTGTGTATTTTGGTGTTTTAGTTCACATGTGTGTTTATGCATTTTCTTCCTGACCTTGCAGATGTTCTCAGCTACTCTTTTATAGATCTGACAAACTGACCCTTCCCCTCTTAAATACCAAATGTTCCATGTCAATTTAGCAAATAATGGAGTGGTTTTCTTCTGAGGAAAAGCTCTTTTTTCCTGGACACAGTGATACTCCTGCCCTGCCAGTGTAGGTGCCTCAAATACTTTGTACCTCTTTTGTCTTTTTTGGTAATGATTTCACTGCCTCTGTTTGTTTCTGTTGGTTCTGCCTGCTTTAACTCATTGTTTTGGCTTAAATTGACACTATTACTGTTTTAACCTGTTGGAGGATGGTGTTTTATGGAGCTTGTTTGGAATGGTAGGGGCTGAGGTCACTGGGCTTGTCCAGCCTGGAGAAGAGGAGGCTGAGGGGAGACTCCTCTGGGACTGCAGCTCCTCCTGAGGGACAGCTCCAATCTCTGCCCCCTGTGACAGGGACAGGACCCAGGGGACAGCTGCAGCTATGCCAGGCTTGGGTTGGAGATCAGGGAAGGGTTCAGAGGGTGCTGGGGCACTGAAGAGACTCCCCAGGGAACAGTGACATTCCCAAGGCTGCCAGAGCTCCAGGAGCATTTGGACAACGCTCTCAGGGATGCACAGGGGGGATTTTTGGGGTGTCTGTGCAGGGCCAGGAGTTGGATCCATGATCCTTATGAATCCCTTCCAACTCAGGGTATTCCATGATTTTAAGCCTGGGAAAAGTTGTCACCTTTGAAGGGGAAAACCAAAAGAAGAGCAGCTGAATTGTTTTTTTCTTTTCCCACTCACCAAGGGTCGCTGTTGTTTTCAAGCTCATTTGCAGTGCCCATATTCATCTCAGAGTTTGGTTTTTCTGCAGAGTCAAGGCTTCTGTTGGGGCAGTAGTCAGAGAGAAGTGAGAGGGATCAGTTCCATCCTGGCTGTGCTGGACTGGGAAGGTTAATTTGTGTTTTTAATGGTCTATCTGCGGGGCACTTCCTAAGTACAAAGAGCAGCTTTAACCTTAAGTTAAAAGTGCCTGAGATATTCATTCCCCTCTCTGCAAAATACGGATAAATACTTCTTGATCTGCCAAAAAGGGGCTGTGTGGGTTTAATTAACATTTGCAAAGTGCTTGTGGATAACATCTTTCATCTGAGTCTCTGAAGCGAAATATTCTCGGCATCCTCGCTCAGCATCGCAATTATTCCTCCAGCTGTCGTGAGCTGTGCCAACAAAAACTACTCTGCTGTCATCAAGGGATTGTTGATGCCTTGTGACTTGTTTTGATTTTGATACTCTCTTCCCCCTACTCCTTCTCCCCATACAATTGCTGTGTAATATATAGTGTATTCTTCAGATCTGGGGGAGAGAATAAACCTGTTCCTTTCCTCCACAAACTTATTTGTGTCTCATGTTATGTTCTTGCTGGTAGCTTTTTTTGGCCATGCCCTTGGAGTAGAATTGTCTTCCTTTTTTTTTCTTTTTTCCTTTTTTTTTTTGTGTTCTCTCTAGTCTTAAAATACTTTTGGTCTTGGCTTTTTTTATCTTTTTTTTTTGTATCTCTTTTTAAAACACTGCCATGATTTATTAAATACCAGTCACTCCATAGAGGCCTGCTGGCCCATGCACTGTCATTTCTTATTTCAAGGTGGATGTGAAAAACCAGATGAATTCCTTCATTCCCTGGACTCAGGTTCTCCCAAGTTCCCACTCGCAGCATTTGGGGAGTTAAAACTTCCAGCTTTGTTCTCCCAAATGCTACTTTTATTACTAACAGTTCTCTGTGAAATCCTCTTAAAAATCAATCTTTCTCAAATCTACTTTTAAAGGAAGGCTTGTACATATTGTAGTCTCCAAGGCAATAATATTACCCTGAAGAATTTATAAATTAAATGGTTCCAGGTCCTAGCCAGCTTGAGGTTCAGCCTTTCTGCAAAACCAGAAGCACATCTGAGCTCTCCCAAGTCTATCACTCAGGTAACTGTGGCCATGACTTATTTCTGTGAGGATTCATTAATTCTGACTTAAAAAGCATATGAGATTTCAAATTTTATTTATTAATATATATACTTGAAGGAAGCACAAACTACCATTTGAAGTCTTGGAACCTCTAAGCTCATAATTATCTGTGGGAATGAAGACTACAAAGAAATGACTTCAAGAGCAGCTGTGTACAGCCTCTTTCATCAACCTGTGTTAAAGCTGCCTCTGTTTGCTTTAGCACTTAAACCCTTGCTCCTGTTTGCCCTTTACATGGAACAATGCTGTGAGAGAAGGAGCTGGGGTCTGTCCCACCGTGTGCTGCTCCTTTGGGAAGGGAGCTGCTTCTAAGTGACATTCTCTTGTTACTGGCAAGGGTTTTAGAGGCAGAAAAATGAAATGCAGCACAAGAACTCCTCTTCCTTCCCCCTCTTGAAATTCCAGGTCATAAATCGCAGAGCGCACAGCAAAATGTGGTTATTCTCTGCCTGGTGCTTTTGGCTTGAGGGGTTTGATGCTCCAAATTGAAATTAATAGCCGTGGTTCCCACTGAGGGTGGGGGGAGTTGTGACTTCCCGAAGATTTGTGTCCGTGTTTGTCAGTGTGAACTCCATTATGGGAGAAGGGATGTCTGACTCCCACGTCAAACGCAGCGAGTTTCATCTTCCCAGATGAGAGCTCTGAATTCTGCCAAGTGTGTCAGCGATGGTTTTAAAAATAATAAATCTGACCACGGTGCATGCACTTCCCTCCTTACCAGGGACTGGGATGCGGTGGGTGAGCACAGCAGGAGCTGGGCTGAGATCCACCACTGCCTCCCTGTGCTGTGGGCTCGAGGGGGAATGGAAAATCTTGGAGTGAGTGATGACTTAACTAACAACTTTGATTAAAAACTGAGATGAGCCCGGCTGAGCACCTTGATAATCGTTTGCTCTTGATGCAGCTGCTGAGATCTGAGCTTATGGCAGCACCTTTGCTGCTGTGTCCTTTGGGAATGGTGTCCAACAGGGGCATTCCCAGTGCTGCTCTCAGCTGGGGGAGGTTTTCTAGTTACCTTTTTGGCTAAAAAGCTTTTGATGTTTTCTTGAGAAACATCAGGAAATGTTGCCTGATATTTGGAAATCAGTTTTGCTTCCCTGTCTGTTTTGGAAGGGTTGGGTTTTCCCTTCCTCTTTCCTATCTGATGCCTGTGGCAGTGCAGGTGTTGAAGCAAATTGGTTTTTCATGCCCAGCAGCCCTGGGTGAGGGAACCAGAGAAACCTGGAATGGTTTGGGTTGGAAGGGACCTCAAAGCCCATCCACTGCCACTCCCTGCCATGGGGGTGCCACTATCCCAGGCTGCTCCAAGCCCTGTCCAGCCTGGCCTTGGACACTTCCAGGGATCCAGGGGCAGCCACAGCTTCTCTGAGAGACCTGGAAGAGGAAAAGAAAGCAAACAGAGCAACTATTTTAGCAGAGCTTGTTTCTGTAACCCTGAGCTCTGGTTATGAGCAGCTCTGTGCCCTGACAACCCTCACAGCTACGGATGAGTGGAGCAGGATGAGCATCCAGGGAAGTTACTGAGTTCTGCCCCTGGACTGGGGACCAAACTGCTTCTCCAGCGTGTGTCATCCTCTGGTTTTATTGCTGAAAAATGGGGCTCCTACTCCCTCTCTTAAGGGACTTTTTGGTGCTCCAGTAGTGCTTCATCACCTGAAGAAAGCTCAGAATTACATCTGTGAAATTGTAATGCTGTCATAGAAGCACAGCCTTGTGTATCATTGGCAGATATTTCCTCTCTCTCCAAATAACCAGAGCCATCAGTGCATGTTCCTTTTTTAGCTGCTCTTCACTCTGGGGCTCTTCTGTTCCTGGAGCAGAGGTGATCAACAAGCGAGTTTGTCATTATTTGTTTCCTTACAAATTCCTTAATTACAGCACTTGAGAGGAGGGATTTTTCCTTTCTCTCCCTCTTGTTCAGTTTGTCTCATCCTAAGCCTTTTTTGGGGCTGGATTTAACTGGCGAGCCGTGTCTCAGAACTTCAGCTGGTCTTCAGCCATCCCTCACTTTAAAAATGGGGTGGAAATCTATTCCTAGTGTCAAGCCTCTTCACTGTCTGCCCCAGTGGCCTTTTCCCTTTTTTTTGAGCAAATTGGCATTTCTGAAGCCGGGTGAGTTATTCCCCCCTGCCTCTGGGCCATTTTTTCCCTGAACTGCTATGATTGATTCCATCCACTCCCTTTAAGCAGCCCTTTTCACTTAGCAGAGTCAACACAGTAAAACGAACTTGGAAAACAGATTTGTTATTCCTTAATATTTCAAACTCCCCAGCCTCCCATTTTTACTTTATTTTAACAGAAGCCTGCTCTGGAAATCTTTTGTTGGAGGTTTTTATCTCGAAGTTTGATGGCTGGCTTTAGGCTCCAGCACTCAACACACATTTAATGGCCTTAAGCATCATGTAATGCTCCCCATTCCCAGGATCTCTGAACCTGAGACAGCTCAACATTCTCAGCTCTGGAAATGCAGCCATCTGGGAGGTTAATTGGTATTTAGTTATTAAAAATGGTTATTGACAGGAAGAGCAGCCTCACACTTTGGTCTGGGAGCAGAAAGTTGGGCTGAGGGTGCTGGGAGGTTCATGGCACATCTGCATTTGGATACATAGGCAAATTAATCAGAATTCAGCTTCTCAGGTTCAGTTGTTTGAAGTTGATGAAATTTAGTTCTTGCTCTGAATGAAATTTGCCTGAAGGTTTGTCTTAATTTACTTCCAGAGTTAAAATTAAGGTAATTGGAAAGAAGGTCACTTCTGCAAATAGAGGTTTTGTATTGTTGGGCTAATTGACTTGGATTAATACCCTTTTACTTAAAAATAGAGTCATTTTCACTAAGTGAAGTCAGAGCTGGGGTAGAACCCAAGGACTCTTGCTATTTTCAAAGGGATTCTGATTTACTTTTATTTATTCCCCCTTTCTGTGGTGGCTGGGGCAGACCCTGAGTGTTTGTCACTGACCGTGGGCTCGTGTGTGTTGTGCACAGCAAATCCACCTCCCCACAAGGAAAATCTGCCTTCCCTGTGAAATAAAATGCCTTGAGTCTTGGAGAGCAGTTGTAATTGAAAATTTATTTTAAAGCAAGCAATGTTTTTTTTCTGGCACAGTAAAGTAGTAAAGAAGAAAAGCTCCCTGGGTGCTTGTAGGAAATTTGAGTTTTTGTTTTTAATTTTATTCTTTCTGAAATCTATAATGAAAGCAACATTTCTGTGCAATGTAAAGCTTTTTAAGACAGTCCAAATGAAAGCTTGGGCAGCTCATGGATCTGTTTTCCTATGGAAAATGCTTCTTCCTTGTGGATGTAGTAAAGGCTGAAAAATCTTGCTTAAAATTTGATTCTCAGATTTCAGTGCAAGCCTGCTTTAAACCTCTTGAATCTGCACACATAATTCATCCTTCCTGGCAAAAGCTCTGGTGCTGATTTTCCTTGTAAAATCAATAAACAGAGATAAAGGAGGGAAACAAGTGCTGAGCTCTTTGAGCAAAGGGGTGTGTGTGCTGCTGCTTTTGCAGGTACTTGGGAGAAATGAAATTTAAGGCAATTTCCTCATCTCAAGCTGCTGTTCTTTTTGTAGGTATTGACTTTTAAATCTTGTTCCTTCTCCAGTTCCTGCAAGGAGAGGAACACTTGCACTGAGCTGAACTCGAGCAGATGGTGTTGGAGAAGTGTGAGCAGGAGAGAGGGACCTGCCACTGCTCTCAAGCACAGACTAAACACAATTTCTCTCTGTAAAAGCCCCTCTTAACATTAGACCTTGGCTATTTTACCT
This sequence comes from Irena cyanogastra, assembly GCA_013397155.1. Taxonomy (NCBI): domain Eukaryota; kingdom Metazoa; phylum Chordata; class Aves; order Passeriformes; family Irenidae; genus Irena; species Irena cyanogastra. The sequence goes on along the minus strand of VWZV01005857.1, from coordinate 406,066 downwards.
CGAGTATCATCCTTTCCACTTGAATTACAGTACTGCAGTTTAATTGTAATAAATTACCAAGTTTAAATGTGGTGACTGTTTCAAAAGCTTGGGTTTTGCCTGCCTGGTATTTGGCTATGGATAGCTCTGATTGCCATCAGGAATTATTGTCTTGGCATTGAATCCAGCACAGTGGATAATCATAAAATCCCAGCCTGGTTTGGGGTGGAAGGAACCTTAAAGTTTGTCCTGTTCCACCTCTGGTTGCTCCAAGCCCATCCAGCCTGGCCTTGGACACTTCCAGGGATCCAGGGGCAGCCACAGCTTCTCTGAGAACCTCTGTCAGGGCCTCCCCACCCTCACAGGGAAGGATTCCTCCCCAATATCTCATTGAAATCTACCCTCTCTCAGCCCAAAGCTTTTCCCCATGTCACTCCGTGCCTTTGCAAAATGTCCTTTTCCAGCTCTCCTGTAGGGCCCCCTTGGTTATCTGTACTGGTAAGAGATGGACATGGTGCTGGTTCTTAGCACTTCTTCAGTCTTGGCTTGGTTTCAGACAGTTTTGGGGAACAAGAAAAGCATTGGCTTCATTTCTTTATTTCTTTCTTTAAGCCAGGAGGTTTTTTTGGGCTCACTAGAAGCCCAAAGCTGCTTCCCTTGGAGCTGAGGTGTCTCAGGGTGATGCTGGAATGTGCAGTGCAGAGAGAGCTTGAAGTGTCTCCAGAAGTGCTCAAAGGAAGAGATTTCTCAGATCTTCTACAGTATAAAGTGTTTTAGTCTCTGATGGTGGCTTTTGGCAGGACCTTTGCAGTGAGGGTTCCTTCATCTCGTGGTGGGGTCACAGTGTGCCATGGAGCCTGTCTGATGCCATGGAGAGCAGCTGCTGCTCTCAGGGGAGGATGTGAAGCCACTTCATGTCTGTGAAACCACTTCATGTCCTCTCCTCTGAGGATCTGGTGTATCCCTGCTCAGAGCTCCGTGAGCAGGGGCACTGCAGGGTTTTCCTCAAGGAAACATTTACCCGCTCGTTGTCTCCTCCACATCCACCCCCAGTCCTTCCCTGGGCTCTGCCTGGGAGCAGCTCTGGCTCTGGGATGTCACTGGTGAGCACTGTCAGTCCAGCTGTGACATTCCTGCCCTGTCCCCTGGCCTCAGCCCACCTGGCACAGCCTGGACACGATCCCACAGTTAAACTTCAGCTCCAAAATCAGAGCAGCTTGGTCCCAGCTCCCTTTTAGGACATTCCCCAGCCTGTGCCATTTCCTGATCCTTATCTTGGGCTGTTTGGGTCCACTCTGGCTTGGTTTAGCCCTTGTCCCTGTCATTTAACCTCTGATTATTCTTGTGTCACCTCTCTGTGTGGGAACTGAGCACTTCCAGGTGAGGGACACTTTTGCAGGATGGTGCCCATCATGTGTTTGGGGCCATCTCTATTCACACTAATGAAATTTGCTGATTATAATTAGTCTTCTCATGGCAGGGTTGCCCCTTTTCTAATTTTTCTTGTCTGACTCGACTATAAAAGTGTTAAAGTCTCTGTCAGAGGCTTTCTCTGTAGTCCTGTCTGGAGCCTCAAAACTTTAATTTTGTCACAACACAGGACCTTTGACTGGTCTTTACCCTAACATTGGTGTTATTATTCCAAATTCCCTCCTCTGCCAATGTGCCCAGGTCTTAATATGAAATTAAACCATGGGAAATCCAAACTACTTCAGCAAAAAACTTCTGGTCACGAGGTGGCTCAGGGTGTCTGGGGAAGCAGTGCTGATGGAAATCTGCACCTTCCAAGGGCTCCCTCAGCACAGTATGCTAAAATCAGCACCAAAAGAGAGATAATTTGCTATATATTTCTCAATTTATGTGGTTTTAATCCATTAAATCATTTACAAAATGCAATCCCACGTGGTTTAAGGTTTATGGGCAGAGAGAACGAGGCTGCTTTCTCTTGATGAGCAAAGAAGTTCCAAAGCAATAGGTTGCCTTAGGTGATATCTCACTAACTCTATTTCTTCATCCCATGGCTACAACTTCAGACTTTACAAAAACTGGTTTGTTTGTTTTATTTTGAATTTTTTAGGAGAAATCCAAGATAAATATTGAAACTTCTTAGGTATTCATATTTGAGGCATGTCAAACATCTCGTGTTGGCAGAACCAGGCACAGTTGAGGCTAATATATAAAAATGTAATAAAATAGATATTTTGCTCCTGTCTGCTGTTGCATTGAAATTCCCATTTCAGTTTCCTTTTCTGAACAAAATGTTGCCTTTTTGTGAATCCACCTCTGTAAGGGATGCTGAGCTTTCAAGTTCACGTGCACCTTTCCTGGGTGGGATGTCTCATTCTGAGCATGTGGGACTCTGCACTATGACAGTGGAAGCAAGGAACTGGTTTTATTCTCTTCAGTGCTTCTCCACAGCTTCTGCAGGCTGCAAGTGCCTCCTCCTGGAAGTGACATAAAATCAAAAGGAGATCTGAGATTTTCAGTGTTGTGGTTCTTCTCTTTGCACAGCTGGTGCTTCTCAGAGATGTTTCAGATGGGGAAGTGAAACCCCCAGCTTTTATCTGTGGAGCACTGCGTGTTGATTGCTTGAAGTATTGCACACTCCCAAGCAGTTAAGTGAAAATTCCAGGAAATTACCATTGTTTAGGTCAGCTAAGTGCCTTTGAGTTGCCTTTTGTGTGTATCTGTTTCTTGTTGCAGCCATACTTCAGAAAAAAATGCAGCTGAAAGAACAAACTGCTTTGTTTGTGACAGAATCATGGAATGGTTTGGGTAGAAAAAGGACCTGAAAAATTTCACTTCAAACCCCTGCCATGGGCAGGGACACCTTCCACTATCCCAGGCTGCTCCAAGCCCTGTCCAGCCTGATCTTGGATGCTCCCAGGGATCCAGGGGCAGCCACAGCTTCTCTGGGCACCCTCACAGGGAAAAATTCCTTCCTAAATTCCCATCTATTCCTGCCCTCTGGCAGTGGGAAGCCATTCCCTGTGTCCTGTGCCTCCATCCCTTGTCCCCAGTCCCTCTTCAGCTCTCTTGGAGCCTCTTTAGGTTCTGGAAGGGGCTCTGAGGTTTCCCTGGATCCTTCTCCTCTCCAGGTGAGCACCCCCAGCTGATCCAATTCCCACCATCCTCAAAACAATTCCCTCTTCTGTGAAGTTTCCCAGGTTATGTTTTAGTGCAAGGGAAATGGCCTCAAGTTGCACCAGGAGATGTTTAGATTAGATATGGGGATGGAAAAAAATCATGGAAAAGGGTTGCAAAGCATTGGAGCAGCTGCTCAGAGCAGGGCTGGAGTCACTAAAAACGTGTGGATGTGGCACTTGAGGCCATGGTTTAGTGGTGACCGTGGTGATGCTGGTTGATGGTTGGACTTGGTGATCTTGGAAAACTTCCCCAACTTTAACAATTCCGGGACTGTGTGAAATCCAGCAGAGTCCTTGGAGACGTCTGTGCTGCGTGAAGCGTGTGGCACAGAATGAGAGCAGACAGGGAGCTCCCCCCTGCCCTCAGCAGTGCAGTGTTGTAATTGAAGGCAGCAGGCGTGGTGTTAATGGCAGCCAGCCGCTGTCCCTGCCCCGTGGTGGCACCTTGGAGCCGTTCCTGCCAAACATCAGCAGTGTCAGATCTTCAGGAGATGGGGGGTGGAGGCTCTGGCAGCTCCGAGTGTTTATTCCATCAGCGCTGTCTGTAGTGCTTGTTCTCTGTTGTGACTCTGCCTTTGGTGCTGGGATGAGGCACAAGGGTTTAGAAGAATCCAGGACTGAGTGAAGCTCTCAGGGTTCAAGTTGTGCCTCCCTGGCTTGGAGTGACCCCCATGAGCCACCAAGACCATGCTTCCCTGACTCAGAGCGATCCCCGTGAGTCACCAGGGCCTGGCTCAGAGAGATCCCCATGAGCCACCAAGACCTGGCTCAGTGATCCCCAGGTGCCACTAAGGCTGTGTCTCCCTGGCTCAGAGAGAGCCCCATGAGCTACCAAGGCCTGGCTCAGAGTGATCCCTATGAGCCACCAAGGCTGTGTCTCAGAGAAATCTCCACGACCCACCAGGGCTGTGTCTCCCTGGCTCAGTGATCCCCATGAGCCACCAAGGCCTGGCTCAGAGAGATCCCTACGAGCCACCAAGGCATGGCTTAGAGAGATCCCCACGAGCCACCAAGGCCTGGCTCAGAGAGATCCCCACGAGCCACCAAGGCATGGCTTAGAGAGATCCCCATGAGCCACCAAGGCCTGGTTCAGTGATCCCCACAAGTCACCAAGGCCTGGCTCAGAGTGATCCCCAGGAGCCACCAAGGCCTGGCTCAGAGAGATCCCCGCGAGCCACCAAGGCCTGGCTCAGAGAGATCCCCGCGAGCCACCAAGGCCTGGCTCAGAGAGATCCCCGCGAGCCACCAAGGCCTGGCTCAGAGAGATCCCCGCGAGCCACCAAGGCCTGGCTCAGAGAGATCCCCGCGAGCCACCAAGGCCTGGCTCAGAGAGATCCCCGCGAGCCACCAAGGCCTGGCTCAGAGAGATCCCCGCGAGCCACCAAGGCCTGGCTCAGAGAGATCCCCGCGAGCCACCAAGGCCTGGCTCAGAAAGATCCCCATGAGCCACCAAAGCCTGGCTCAGTGACCCCCATGAGCCACCAAGGCCTGTCTCAGAGTGATCCCCATCAGCCACCAAGGCTGTGTCTCTCTAAGTTGGAATGATCCCCACGAGCCACCAAGGCCTGGCTCAGAGAGATCCCCATGAGCCACTCCTAGGCTCAGAGTGATCCCTATGAGCCACCAAGGCCTGGCTCAGAGGAATCCCTACAAGTACCAAGGCCTGGCTCAGAGTGATCCCTACAAGTACCAAGGCCTGGCTCAGAGTGATCCCTACAAGTCACCAAGGCCTGGCTCAGAGTGATCTCCACATGTCACCAAGGCCTGGCTCAGAGTGATCTCCACATGTCACCAAGGCCTGGCTCAGTGATCCCCAGGAACCACCAAGGCCTGGCTCAGAATGATCCCCAGGAGCCACCGAGGCCATGCCTCTGTGCCCAGTGGCAGATCCGTGGAGGCTCAAGGACCAGGACTGGCTGCTGTGTGTGAAGGCTGAACAAATGGCTCATTTGCATGCTGGGTTCTCGTGTTTGCAGAGTCTGTTTCGGGCTATAAAGCGCTCGGCTTCGCTTTCTGACGAGCAGGTGTTTGGCAAGGAAAGAGCCATCACACCATCAGCTGGGAGAGAGGAGGAATCTGCTACCGAGTGTTGATTCAGAAGTCATGGCTGCTGTTCAGGAAACTTTTATTGGAAGAGTTTTCTGAAGTTCTTTCCTTGACAATGAAATGAGAGACCTGCCTGGCTCCCACTCTTGTGCTGGTAACGCCTTTGTTCCCTGGGAGAAATCCTGACCCAGCCCCATCTGTCCCCTCCTGTCAGGAGTTGTGCAGAGCCACAAGGTCCCCCTGAGCCTCCTTTTCTCCAGGCTGAGCCCCTTTCCCAGCTCCCTCAGCCCGTGCTGGTGCTCCAGCCCCTTCCCCAGCTCCATTCCCTTCCCTAGACACGCTCCAGCCCCTCAATGTCCTTCTCGTGAGGGGCCCAGAAGTGTCCCCAGGGCTGGAGGTGCCTCAGCAGTGCCAGCACAGAGGGACCATCACTGCCCTGGTCCTGCTGGCTGCACCTTTAAGTTGATTAATTCAATTAGTCAGTGTTGCCTTGTCTCCTAGTTACTGTGGAGTTCTCATTTATCTTTTTGCTGTTCGCAAGGTTTCCTCTAGGACTGATGTTCTGAACATGACTCAAAATAAAGCCACAACTCCAGATTTGGTTCAGACCTCACCAGGTGCCCCGAAGGGATTGCTGGCTCTGTGGTGATTTTTGCTCATCCTGGTATCCTGTTGGTATCTGGTATGTTCCTAAGTTGCCAGATGGATGAGTTTAGGCTCTTTTGCTCTTTTTTTCCTGGCTCCATGGATCCCTGAGGTGATGGCTGTGGCTGGAGCTGTGGGACGCCGCTCGCTGCGCGGGCTCTTCCTCCTCAGCATTCCCACGTCCTTGTCTGTGGGTTTGTGTTTGCATTGGTGAGTGGGAATGATCATTTTTCGAAACACTTCCCCAGCTTTGCAAGCTTTCATCCTGAAAAAAAATAAAGCTTGTCTGCCCTTTCCTCCTGGAATGATGACAGAAGGGTTTTAGCTTTAGGGAGAATATTGGACAGAAGTTGCTGTTGGAAGGCAGAGGTGCAAATGGGATTTCCTTAAAGCAGCCTTGCTCCAGCTCTGCCCTTGTGTAACACAGTGGCAAAAACAGCAGTTCTTTCTGGGAAAACTGGAGCAGTCTTGGAAGGTCCCACCTGTTCTATGTTCCTTAGAGCGCATTTTCCAGAGAGATTTCGGTGCTGTGGGAGCTGGGCACAGCAGCAGCCACGGAGCTGGGGCTGTTGCCTGTTTCTGTGGCCCTTTGTGGGGATAAGTAGGTCAGTGGCACCAGTGCTGCTCGTGACACTTCCCCCTGAAAGCAGAGCAGAGCTCTGGGGCTGTTTCCTGGCCTCTTGCTTTATTCAGGGTTACGTGTTTGGCCTCCAAACTGGCACAGGGTGATGACTTCAGTCTGCTGCTGTGGCACTGCCTTTCTTCCAAGGCTCTGAGCCACTCATCCCCCAGCAAAAACGTGCTGAGGGACTCACGGGATCCCTGTGCTGCTGCTGGGTCTGGATATGGAAAGGTGATGGGAGAAAATGCTGGCAAGGGGTTCCCATTTCTGCTGCAGCTTTTTATTCCAGATTATCCCATGCTGCTTCCCCGGTGCTGAAGCCCCTGTGAGGGGTTAATGCATTGTCTCAGCAATTCAGAGTTGATGTGGAGTGAGAGTTTTGGACTGCAAGTTCTGTTATTCATTTGTTTTGGCCTTTGTTTTGAGGACCTCAGAGCATTTTACAAAGAACTACCCCTGCTCTGGAAAACCAGCAGAAGGTCCTGGGTACTGGAATATGTTCTCTTCCAAAAAAACCCCAAACTTCAGAGCTACATGATTGAAGGTCAGCAATAAACACCCTTTCCTCCCTCTTTTCATTCTTTTATTTTGTTTAACTTGTTGGGGTTCAATTTTTTTGGGGAAAAAAAAAAAGCCTTTTTAAAATTTTTTTTTAAGCTTCAAGTTTGATTTTTTGTATGTTCTTGGCATTTCTTGCTCCCATGCTCAGATTTTATTTCAGAGGCAGAGCTATGAAGTAGTTGAAGTCAGACCAGCACAAGATGATTAATTTTTCCTGTCTCCCAAGATCATCTTTTGAGACTATCAAGACATGTTCTCAAATACATTCCCTGGTAGCGTGGGGGTTATGGGAATGGCTGAACTGTGCCCTTTCCTTCCTGTAAAATTGGGATGCTTGGAAGATGCCAATCAATCAATTTTGTGTAGTACTTACATCTTCTGGTCGCCTTACAAATAAATTTGTAAGATGCTTTACATCCTGCTGAACAGGAAGTAGCTTCTGATTCTATTTCTCCTCTCAGCTGCTGTTTGTGACCCATGAGCTCCCTGGTGAATTCCCGAGGAATGCTGCGAGCCAGGGAACCAGAGCAGAATTCCGAGGTTGTGCAGAAGGGTCTGAGGCACAGCTGGGAACCAAACCCCAGTCACCCGGCCCTTGCCTTAACTACTGAACAAGAATTTCCTCCTGCTGTGCCTCTAATAGAAACTGCAGGGCCAAATTAAGTGGGCAGATTGTAATCACTGCTGCTGAGTTATCCCAGCGGTGGAATTACTGCAGCCCTCTGCTTTTCCCTACTAATTTGGAAAGTTTGCTGCCTCTTCCTCCCCATCCCCTCCCAGAGCTCCACCTTGCCACATTCCAGACTCTGCCTCGTGGGAAAAAGAGCCCGAATGACCATAAAGAGCCCAGATGTTGTGGCTGGGGGCAGGAAGCACAAGTCAGCTCTCCCTGATTTGTGAAGCTAAAAATAGGGAGAGCATTAATAAGAATCTCTGCCTTCAGCTCGCTGGGCAGCCCGGCCTCTGCGGAGGCATCTTCCTTGTGGGAGCGTACAGCACAGGGAGAGGCAGGCAGCTCCTTAGATTAATTCCTCTGTGGTTTGGTTCCTTGTTTTATTTGCATTGCAGGAGTGCCTGCGGGCCCGAGTGCAGCTTAGACCCCCAGGTAGGCACGAGACTGTGCGAGCCTAAAGATGCTCTGCATGAATTTCAGAGTAAGGAAGTGCAGGGAGTGACAGGGAGGGGACAGAACCTGCAGCCACGTGGTACCGACAGCAGTAAACCTGGGGTGAGTTGTTTATTTTCTGTTACCAGCACAATGAACGTCTCCAGCTCTTCCCCAGGCTCCTCACTGGGAGCTCTGGGATGGCTGGTGTTTGGTGGATAATTGGGAAAACCAGGCACTGTCCCCTTGTCTCCTTCCAGAAGCAGCACAGGAGCGTGGTCTGTCCGGGGTGGTTGCTTGGGATGGTCTGTCTGGATGGTGAATGTCCTGCACAACCTTCCAGAGTCACTCTAAATCTCCTTTTCAGTGATTTCATGTCAGGAGCAGCCAGTGGGAGGGCACATTTGGGCATCGGGGGACTGGGGAGTGTCTGGACAGCATTTTCCAGCTTTATGGGTGGGGTGGGGAGGGTGGGAACAACGTGATCAAAGTGGCTTTTGTTCTCTGCAGCATAGATTATAGTAATGTTGCTATGGCCACAAATCTCCCTCAAATTGCTGCAGACAATTCATGAATTTCCTTTTTTATTACATCCTAACACTGAAAACCAGCGAGGCTGGCAGAAACCTCTCCCAGGGAAATCTGTAACCGCCGGAGATGTCAGGAGCTTCAGGAGGGGTTGGAATACAGATAGTGTGAGTATTGCTGTACTGGGGGATGCTGTAAAGGGAACCTCTTGTTGCTGGAACTTTGGGATGCTTTTGAGGTGAAGTAATTAAATTAACCCAAAATACCTAGCTGCTCACTTTGATCCCATGACTCCTGATTAATTAGTTATTCCCATCTCCAGGGTGGTTGGAGTATCAGGATGCCTGAGTCAGAGGCAGTGGAGCCCTCTAAGCTTTATCCTGTTTTGCTTCCTTTCCCAAGGAAACTGTGTGGTCAGGAGAGCCTCACCTGGCACAGCAGTGGGGTTCCCAAGGTTGGGCTGGGAGATCCCTGGCAGTGCTTCCTGCTGCTGCAGCACGTGGGAAGTTGTATTTTTTCCTCCTGTTTGTAGCTTTTCTCGCTCACAAAGGAGCGTGGACCTTCAGCAGAATTCGGGTGCCCTGAGCACTGGGGGTGAGGGATTTTTGATTGCTTTCTTTCTGGTTTAAGTCAGGCTGTACACCTTGTGTGAAATCACTCATCAAAAACTCTTGTCTTTGTGGGCAGAGAGGGAGGGAGAGGGGAGGAAGTCAGTTGTGGCTGCAGCACAGCTTTCTCACCCCACAGTTCCCCGTGAATTGGTCTGGGGGGGTTCTCTCAGGACTTGGGGAGCAAGGCTGTGAACAAGACTCCTGAACACCACTTGGTCACTGCCTTCTGTGGCCCTGGGCAAGTAATTTAGCTCTTTCTTGCCTTAATTGGCCTAATTAGTGCCTTCGAGGTATCTCCAAGTTCTGGTAATTGTTGCTTCTGGTTGTACACAAAGGCAGTGACCAAGAGCCCTGGGCATGTTCAGCCTGGTGCCTTGTGAGTCTGTAGCCAAACGAACATCAAAACTCCTTTTGCTGTTTGATGTGGCAGCTTGGAGGTGGTGATTGAGCTTAGAATCCCAGATGGTTTGAGTTGGAAGAACCTTAAAACTCATCCCATTTCCCCCCCCGCCATGAGCAGGGACACCTTCCACCATCCCAGGTTACTCCAGCCTGGCCTGGGACACTCCAGGGATGGGGCAGGCACAGCTTAACCCAAAGTGTGGCTGTGGCCATTGCAGCAATCAGATTGTACTGCTGTGACCTTGTTATCTGAAAATCAAACCTTGTTTTATTTTCATCAATTTGTTAATTTGATCCTCACTGAAACCCATCCTTGGTCCTTGTCCTCTTCTGGATCATGGGGTAGATTTTTTGCTTCCATGTGGCAGAGCATGAGCTTTAGTGCATTCAACTCTGTTTGTTTCACAGGCTTAGACTCACATTTTGTATGTCTACAGTCTGTATTATTTGAGGAACTGCCAGATTTATGGTTATTAAATGTGATGGAACCTTTCTGCCTGAGAGGAGAAATCATAGAAACACAGGATTTGGGTTTTCAGGGGCTCTAAAGGTGTAGTTCCAACCCCCTCCCATGGGCAGGTTGGCCCCTTCAGGTGTCTGGGTAAAGCCCAGCCAGTGTTTTGGATATTTCATGTTTATGGTTTGTTCTTCTTGGGCTGCCTGGTTTTTGTGGCTGTTGTGGGTCTCTTGTCTAGTGCTTCACAAGAATCAGCATTTGGGGATGACTCTACACAAAGTTTAGGAAGAAATCCTAATGCATTTACTGGAGCTTCTGGAGCACTTCTGTGATGAGGCAGAGAAGGACAAATGTGTAGGAACTGAGAAATGGAATGAGGATTGTGATGGAGTTGGAAGCAAAGGAGGGAAGTGTCCTGGATGAGGAATGGGGGATGAGGAGACACGTTCAGTTTGTGGCCAGAGGCCCTACACCCTCATTTCATTCTCTTTTTTTCATCTATGTTTTTTACTTCCTTCTTGTGCCGTTTGCACTCACCATACCCACATTTCTAGTTAATTTCTAAGAAGGGAAATAAAATACTGAAACCGTTTTGGCAGCTTCAAAAGCAGGAAATCCACATTACTGTGGTGTGGCTTTATCAGCCCGTTCTCACACTGGTGGCCTGAGCTTTGCCACCCTCAAATCCTCTTCCCATGGCACAATGAGCTCAGACTGGGCTGCTGGGACTCTCTGAGCTCTGTGTCTGGATGGAGAAATGCAGGCTATCCCAAATGGACAGGTTTGGACAGCTCCAGCACCCACTGACCTGCTCAGGGCAGTTCTGTTGTTCCACATCCATGGTGAATTGTCATGTTCACCCCACAAATGGTCTTGGAACTCATTGAGCAGAAAGATTTATGTCCAGACTCAGTTAGTTATTAGCTCTTTGTACTTGTACTCTTTGTAGTACTTGGTGTGCTAAAGGTTAGTGTGATGTTTTTCTTCCTCCAGAACTGGAATCCTTGGGACAAGAAGGATGTGGATCTGTTAGAGTGGGTCCAGAGGAGGCCATGGAGCTGCTCCAAGGGCTGGAGCCCCTCTGCTCTGCAGCCAGGCTGGGAGAGCTGGGGGTGCTCACCTGGAGAGGAAAAGGATCCAGGGAGAGCTCAGAGCCCCTTCCAGGGCCTAAAGGGGCTCCAGGAGAGCTGGAGAGGGACTTGGGACAAGGCATGGAGGGACAGGACCCAGGGAATGGCTTCCCACTGCCAGAGGGCAGGAATAGATGGGATATTGGGAAGGAATTGTTCCCTGTGAGGGTGGGGAGGCCCTGGCAGAGGTTTCCCAGAGAAGCTGTGGCTGCCCCTGGATCCCTGGAAGTGTCCGAGGCCAGGTTGGACAGGGCTTGGATCAACCAGGGACAGTGGAAGGTGTCCCTGCCCGTGGCAGGGGATTGATTTTTTAAGAGTCTCTGACAAGATGATCTTTCAGAAAGGTCCCTTCAACCCAAACCATTCTGCGATGATTTGAAGTGTCACAAATGTGTGTCAGGTGTGGCTCCTTTGTAGTCTCTGTGGCCACATTTTACAGAGGACAGAGCATGGAGCAAACAGCACACGTGGCTCCTGGTGTGTTCCCTGTGAGAGGAATGGATCTGTTCCTCTGGTGCAGGGAATTCTCTATCATGCAGCACTGGAACGTGCTGCTTCTCACCCAGAACTTGCTGATTTTTCCTTTCCTTCTTTTCCTCTGAATTCTTGGCTGCCAGGCTCGGGTGGGCTCAGGAGCTTTGTCATAAAAAGCTTCCGGCTCTAATCCCTCAGTGTGCCATCAAAATAGAGATAAAAAAATGCTACAGGTCCTCCTTGGTGTGTGTGTGGAGGCGGAGAGGGGCTGGGAGATGGATTTTTGGAGGAAGAACTGTGTGAAAATCTTTCCCAATTCTGTTCCTGTAATCCGTGCTTAACATTCTTGTTCTGTGCTTCAGCCCCTCACCTCTACCTGGAGTGCTCTGAGATTGCTTATCTGAAAGAGATGGAGGTTCATTATGTTAATTGGCTCTGAAATGACTGCATCAAATATCAGTAATTGGTATTATTATTCTGCTCTTGTTGTGTCCTAGGGTTTTCAGGGAGCAGGAGTTAATATGGAAACCTGCGCTTTGTGCTGTGGTTGCTGGCGGAGCCTCACGTGAGGTTGGGGTTTCAAGAGGCTGTTCAGTGATTCTGGTGGCAGAGTGGGACTGGTGACACGGAGAGGGGAAAGATCCCTGCTCAGAGATGTCTGTGTTTAATCCCAGCTCCAGGAGAGCTCCCTGCTCCCATTGAGGGCAGTCAGAATTGTGAATACAGCAGAGACACGGCCGCTTGCCAGATGAACTATGGATGTGCGGCTGGAAAATTGATTTTAGGAGGGAGCAAGTGTGGAATAAGCTGGTGTTGCCACTCCTGACTGTGCTGCCTAAAACTGTTTGGAGAAAGGATAACTCCTTCTGGCATGGTGTGTCTGGCTGCTGCTGACAGCACTATTTCTACCCAGTTATGAGATCGTTTTTCCTCCGAGCTCTTCCCTCCCAGCTCTCCGGTTTGTCCGGAATGGTTTTGTCCCTCATGAGGCAGAGTGGAGCTTTCCTGATGGTACTCACAGGAGGGAGCTGGGGCATAACTTCATCCTCTCTAAGCTGCAAAGCAGAGCAACATTTTGGTAATTTGCTGTAATGGGATCTGTGTGCTCAGCAGAATTTGTCATGTAGGTTGGGATTTGGTGTGGATGGGAGAACATCAGAAAGAAGGGAGGGAGGCTGGATAATTCCTCCTGAAGGGCAACAGTGGGGCAGCTCTGATCTCTCTGTGAGCAGGGACAGGACAGAGGGAATGGGTGGAGCTGTGTCAGGAAGGTTTAGGTTGGATATGAGGAAAAGGTTCTTTTCCGAGAGGGTGTCAGGCACTGCCCAGGCTCCCCAGGGAATGGGCACAGCCCCGAGGCTGCCAGAGCTCCAGGAGCGTTTGGACAATGTTCTCAGGGATGCACAGGGTGGGATTGTTGGGGTGTCTCTGCAGGTCCAGGGGTTGGATTGAGATCCTCATGGGTCCAATTCTGGCTATTCCATGATTGGATGAAGAATTTAGGAAGGTTGAGGTAGGAGCCAGAAGCTGAAGTAAGGACAGCATTAGCAGGTAGATGAGGTTTGGTTCACAGACAGGAAATGAGAGTGAAGGAAATGTGAAACTGCTTTTAGTTCCTCCCAAGCATTTCTTTCTAAGCACATCTGTTTGTTTCCACTCTGTTCCCTGGTGATCCCTAGGGGTCTGGCTCTGGCAGAGGGCTGGAGGTTAACAGGCTGTTGATCCATGGAGAGCCATGATTTCTTGACTGGGATATGGCCAGGACACCCAGGAAGTGTTTGGAAAAGGTGTATGGCCATCCTGACTGGAGGGAGAGTAAGACCAAACCATGCTCAGTGTGTAGGGCTCAGGAGTTATTCCATTCTGCATTGTGGAAGAGCAGGTGTTTGTAATGATTCCCCTCCTATTCCTTCCTGTCCTCCAGCAGCCAGGCTGGAAGTTGCCAAGGGAGTTGGTTTTTCCATCCCTGGGGTCCTGTAATCAAACCCCTCCTACGTTTGTCCTGACCAAATCACAAATATCTGGGAGATGTGAATCAAGTCAGGTGCTGATTGCACTTTTACCTTCATCTACAACTCCAAGCATCCTGGTTTCATCTCCTGCTCTCTGCTTTTCCAAGCATTAGTTTGCTTGGCAAGACCAGAGGGATCTGCATCACCTCTCCAGCACTGGAATCAGAGATGAGCTGGACCATCGTTGCTGATGCTCTTTAAAAGCTGAGTTCCAGCTTTTGAGGTGCTGTGAGTTGGGAAGAGTGTTAGAGCCATGTTACAGCCATATGGGATACTTAAAAATAAAGGAAAATATTGATTTGCACAAGGAGAGCTGCTTGGAGGCAGTGGATGAGAACACGGCGGGCAAGGGAATCCTTTTTTCTCTCCAGCTGCCTCGTGGATGCCTGGAGCTTTGTAAAGAAATTTGCCACAGTCTGATGCACTCATTGTGGAATTAAGGACAAACTTTGATTCTACTGTTTTAGGACTGTTTCCTTATTATTTGAGTATTTGCTTTTTGAGAAAAAAGTCTCAAGGTTTTTTTCACTGTGTCTCTGAGTCCCCTCTGAGCAGCACAAGACACTGTTGCCCTTTCAGTGGAGTCAGATACTCTGAAGTTTCTCCTCTTTTTATTTAATTTTTTTTTTATTTTTTAAAATAAAATATTCCTTAGATTGAAGTCAGAATGATACAACTTCCATCTGGGAACTATTTTAGATACAATTTGAAAAAACAGACTGTAAAAGACACACTCGTAAAAACAGTTTGTCCTTTCCAATGTACTAGAAAATGATTCTCAGCAGCCCCTTAGTGCCCTCTGCTCGCCTGTATTTAAGCTCCATGACATGCTCAGAGACACAGTTACAGTGGATTTTAACACTGAGTCATACATAAATTCCCAGTATGGATCATTTGGGGAAGATTAATATGGAGAACATGTTAATAGTAAAGAGTTTGAAGTCATTGCAGATTTTGCAGCACTGAGTGTGCACGAGGAGCTTGGTGACTGTGAAGCTGCTGTCCGGTTTGGCTTGAAAATGGGATTATTCAAAAAATGTGCCTTGAACTTTGGAAATTGTGTGATGGAACCAGTGGAAATTGTGGATGTGCACAAATACTCCTGCTTAGAACCATGGAATCCCAGAATGGTTTGGGTTGGAAGGGTTTTTAGAGGTCATCTCATCCCACTCCCTGCCATGGGCAGGGACACCTTCCACTATCCCGGAGTGCTCCAAGCCCTGTCCAGCCTGGCCTTGGACATTTCCAGGGATGGAGCAGCCACAGCTTCTCTGGGCACCCTGTGCCAGGGCCTCTCCACCCTCCCAGCGAGGAATTCCTTCCCAATATCCCATCTAGCCCTGTCCTGTGTCCTGTCCTTGTCTCATTCTCCCTTGTCCTGTCCCTTGTGGCTCTATCCAAAAGTGTGGACCAGTTTTCTGCAGACTTCTGGAGCCCATCTCCCCACTTTCGGCTTTTTAGCATTCCTTGTGCCTCCAGCTCTAGTCAGGGCAATTTTTTGGTATGAGGCAGGAGCGAGGCACCACTTAACAGCTTAAGGATTTAGCAGCTGATCCCATCAGTTTTCCATAGGGTGCCACTGATTTCCCAGGCTTTGATTTGATGCTGTTATTCATGAGCATCTCCCTCAGCCCCAGGGAGGTCCCTTGATTAAGTCATTAGTGCTCCGTGGGACCTCATGGTGAGCCCAGGCTGCCTCAAATAATGAGCTGAGACAAGAGTGGCAGCATCAGATGTAGCAGCATCCTGCCCCATCCCTTCCCCTTCTGATTCCTTATTTTTCATGGTGGCCTTGGTTACGGTGCCAGTGATTTTTGTGAGAGGGAATTTTTTCTTGCTTGGCTGTGGAGAAATAGAATTGGGCAAGGATCATGTAAAAACAGTGCCATGTTTGACCTGCCCTTCCTCTCCTTCATCCCCAGCTTCAGAGTTTGCTGGAGACTTAAAAAAAAACCAAAACAAACCAAACATCAAATTGTTTTTGAGTAACGTGAAATCCTGATTATGGAAATGTGAATTGTGTATCACAGCACACATTCATGTTCTGCCTGCTCAGAAATCCTGCTGGTGGCCTGTGCATGGGCATCTAAAGGGAATTTTTAAATATTTGTTGGGGTGGCTGTGTGAAACCAATACCTTCATGGCTAAAATGGGTGGTTTTGGCTGCAAAGCAGCACTGATGTGTATTTTATGGACAGATAAACTGTTGAGGTCTTTTCCAAAGGGCCAGGCAGCCTAAATTGGGTATTGCAGCAAAGCAAAGCAGCAGAGAAGGGTGGGTGAGGAGCCCTCAGAGGGGATTGATGGATGTTCTTAATCTGGGGGAGGGGAATGGTGGCATTCCTGAGCTTTTTCTGCGTTTGAAAATCCTGTTTTCCATTGTTTACATTTTGCCAAACTTCAGGTAGAACATTCCAACTAGTTGCTTGCTGGTGCTTTTTGGAAAGACTGTAATGCAAACTGTTCAGCTGTTTTGGAGGATGAGACTGAGAAAATACGTTTCCTTACAATTAAAAATAAACACAAAAAAAGGCAGGCTGACCAATTCAAGTAGTGGGGCCTCTGCACTTGGGAGCAGTGATTGGATGGTTGGCAAATACCTCGTTTGCAGTTCCCATAAAAATCCACCAAAGCTGGGCCAGTTTGGAAACACTGAGGGAATGAGGGCAGGGAATTAAGAGGGAGACGAGGGAGAAAATCTGTGTTTGTTAATCATCACCGAATCCCACCCTCGGGTTGGATCCTGTCCTCGCTGTTCCCATGGACTGTGTCATTTTGGGGAAGCTGCTGGAAACAATCTCTTCAGGAATTTACTCTTCCCAGAGCACTGGTTTTGAACAGCCTGGATTTAGTTTTGCAGGGATGATGGAATTCAGTGGGACCTGCCCTCTCTGTGTGTGAAAATATGTGTGTATGTATATATATATATATGTGTGTGTGGTGGTGAAAATGATAAAATATCCCTGTATATAAATGTGAAAGTGTTTAAGCCTAGGCTGGATGGAGTTTGGGGCAACGTGAGGTAGTGGAAAGTGTCTCTGCCTAGGGAGGCAGAACTGGATGAGCTTTTGGGTCCCTTTCAACCCAAACCATTCTGTGATCTGTTAAAATCTGAGGCATCCCCTCATGAGCAGAAGCTGCCAGTCCTTGCCCATCCTCTGAGGCTCCTGTCCTTGTGCAAGGACAATGTTGGTGCTTTAAGAGCTTCATCCCGGGCCAAATTTGGGTTGAAACAGCTTCAGAAGATTTTAGAAGAGGTGTCAGAAAACACAGTTGTACAAATTGTATTTCTGTAGGAATCCAGGCTGGAGGTGGGATGGTGCATTGGGCTCTTGGCTTGGAGCCTCATGGGGGACAGTGGGGATAAAAACCTTCTTTTTCTTTTGGTGGAGGTGACCTTCAAGAAAAATAAATATGGTGAGGCATTAGAGAGTATTTTGGAGCTGTCTTTCTGATACAGGAAATCTTTCCTGGCACAGTGGCTGAGATGTCTCCCCCATGCTCAGTTAACTCAGCAGGAATCAGTGCAGGAGATGTTCTTGTGTGACAAACCAAAGCAGCAAACAACCTGCTTGACTTCGAGATGGAGCCTGTGACAAAATGCAGCAGAGCTCTGGACTTCACAGCCTTCTAATAAAGCTTTTGCACCTGTTGAAGTTACAGAATTAAACATCTCTGCTGGTGGCACCACCCATCGTTCCTCTGGTGACAAAAGCCTGCAGGAATTCCAGGTAATGGGAGGAAAATGTGAGAGTCACTGAAGGATGATTTGTCTTATCTGCTGGGCAAACACTTAGATTAGCCAGTTTTTCAGGTTATTTTTGTTTGATAGAGAGCACATAAGCAGATTCATTTTTTAAGGAGCGCTTCTTATGCTTAATCAATTTTCTCTTGTCTGTAGTGAAAAGAAATTGAGTGTAAAATTTGTGCTTATAGGGAGGAGTGGGTCCTCCATGAGCTGCTCTGAACAAATCCATCTTTGTGAGACCAGGCAGCATCAGAGTGTCATGAAGATCGTGTGAGCTTCTGTCTGTGCTCTTTTTTCATCAGAATAGGAAATAAAAGTCATGGCAAGGCTGAGATAAAGCTGTAAATGTGATCATGGGAGTTCTTAGGAGTAGCTGCATCCTGGCCCTTGTGATTTTCATCAAGTACAGAGGACAAGAAAATCTGTGGAGTTCACAACACCAGTGGAGTAATAAATTGTTCCAAGAATATGATAAATGACTTGGAGCAATCCAGATGATTTTTAAACTGGAGGACGGAGTGAGCAGAGCGGGCTGTGCCTGGGGCAGAGGGCTCAGCCCTCCAGGAGCAGCTGCTGTGCAAAGGTAACTTGTGGCTGGACTGAGCAGCCAAATCTGCCTCGGTTCCCAGAATAAGAAGTGTTTAATGCCATCTATGGACATGTGAGCTGGGAAATGGGAACAAAGGGTGTTTTTACTCCAAAAACTGAATTTCTGAAAATACTGTTCGAGTAGCTTATTTAGCTCCAATATCCGTGTGTTAAAATAGATGTGGGAAAAGCTGGAGATCCTGCAGAAGGAGCAGCAGGGCAGCTTTTGGATCAGGGTGAAAATATCTGGAGCTGGACTTTTAAACTCTCCCACTGTGCTTGTGGGTCAGGAGAGAGACCAGAACTTGAATCCCTTCTCTGGGGAGAGGGCGCTGGGTGCTGCTGAGTCCTGGAGAGGGCAGGGAGAAGCTGCCTGGGAGGTGACATTGAAAGGTAGACACAGGCTGGGATGAATCACTGGGGAAAATTCCCGTGATGGGATGGATTTGCTGCCTCTGAATTTATCTTTGGAGGTTGAACTTGCTTTTTCTTTTCTGGGAATGCTGAGATATCCAGAGAGGGTGACACCAGTTTGGTGGCAGTGAGCAAAGGAAGTTTCCAGTGCCTTTCTTGAAGACAAGATCTCAAGGCACCTTTTCTGCTGTGAAAGCAAAATGCTGTCATGGAACAGAGGGTGGCTCTGCACCATAAAATCCTGGAAGTTCTTGCTTGGATCAGTTCCTCTCGAATGAATTTTGGCAGTGGCTGGGAGCTTAGGACAATTTTCTGGAAGGGGATTGTTGCTGCTTCTTCCTGCTGGAGAAGGAAGAACTGTGCCAAGACAGATTCTGATGTGCCTCGAGTAACTCTTTGCAGCAGTTCATTTGCCCCTGCTGAGCATCCCTCACTTTGATGGTAATTCTCTGTGCCACTCAACTGGTTTAGGGTGGAAAGGATTTGTAATATCCCCAGCTGTTGGTTCAGGTGAAGAGGAACACCAAGAACCTTAAATTGAAGGTTCAGTTTTTATCCCTGAATATCTTGAGCCTCTGACGTGTGTGCAAAGTGATTTCTTTAATAAAGTTCTGAGTTAGATAAAGGGAAAAAAAAAAATCTTTCTTTCCTCTCACAAGTAACTCCTATTCATGGAATCATTTGGCTTGGAAGACTTCTCTAAGATTGAGTCCAACTGTTCCCCCACCACTGACCCATGTCCCCAAGTGCCACATCCACACGGCTTCTAAATCCCTCCAGGGATGGGGGCTCCACCACTGCCCTGGGCAACTGTGCCAGGGCTGGACTACTCTTTTGGGGAAGAAATTATTCCTAATACCCCACTGAAATATTATCTTTTGTCTTGTTACTCCTTGCTGATAAATGTTAGGAGTAACAGTTCCACGGTAAATGCCCTGTTATCCACGTTGGAAATCCCTGTGCCTTCCTTCTTTCCTATGCCTTCCTTCTTTGCTCATTATCAGGTGGGTTTGGAGATTTGAGCTTGCTGAGGGAATTTAGGGATATCTAATGGGAATCTTTGTCCCTTTGGGATGGTCACTTGGCCATCCAAAGGTCAAAGTTGAGAGTTGTATCTCCTGCAAGAAAGCCTGAAAGGGGAATTGTGGCATCTGGGGTGGGTGATTGGGAGCACACAGAGCTCTCAGTGGAGCATTTCCAGCGTGAGTTACACCCTGCCTTGTGTGCTGGCAGGCTCCTGCTCAGCTGGAAGGTGAATTATTAGCTTAAATCCCTTTCCCTTCTGGTGACTCAGCAGCTTTTAGGGCCTCTCCAACCTGCCTGGATTTGGATTGTGAGTCTGAACCCAGCCCAGCAAAGTCTGTGAAGGTGCAGGGTAAGGGAAAGGCAGGTTTGGACTTGACTCTTGGGGCCAGGAGGATAATTTCCCAATTTGTTTCTGGGAAATAATTGGTTTTGTTCAGGTTTATGGAAGAAACTAACAGTTTATCCTTCACCAGCCTGTTAAAATTCCTTTCTCACATAGGGATCATAAAATCTTTGACTTTCTCTTTGCTTGCAACAACAGGTTTTAATTTCCCTGTCTGTGGGATTTTGTTTGCTGAAGTAGAACATAAATAGGGGCTCTCTGGAGTTTTCTTGTGGGGATTTCTCCCCCCATAGACCCCTCCTGTGTTATCCCACTCATAATAACAGGATTTCCAAGCACTCCTTCATTTCCAGCTCTGCATTACATGTTCTTTTCTGGAGGATTGTTATGGGCATAAACAATTCAGGAGCAAATGCTGGAGAACAAATGCAGTTAATGGACCCTGATGGGTTTTTTGCCAGTTTTATGGGACACGTTGCCTGAATCAGCCTGGGAAACTTTTCTGCTCTTAAATACCAGAGCTCCATTTAATGTTTTGTGTTGTCCAAACATCTGCTGGACTTTGGCATCTCCTTAATGGCACTTGGAGTGCCAGGAATACTTTCCAGAGCTGTGGATCTGGGCTTGTGTTGCTCTGTCTCCATCATGCTGGCCTTCAGCTCAGGTTGGAGCATCCCAGGAATGATTTCCTGGGCACGTTTCTGTGTTAGGTCGCAATATTTGCCTGCCTTAGTGCAGGGAATGAGCTTAAATAATTGTACTGAAACCAAATTTTAGATTGGCAGTGGTGCCTCTGACAGTGGGAGAAATAATGGTGCTGCAGGCAGATGAGGGAAAGAAAAAGCCAGCCTGGATAAGAGCCTTGAAAGAAGAGAAAATGGGGAAGCAAGTGGAGATAATTGTCAGGGAAGACTGAGATGGAAGCAGATTGGGATGTTTTTGTGACCAGGAGTAAAGGAAAAAGCTTTTTGGTGAACTCTGTGAGGATGAGCAGAGGCAAATGGACAAATTTCTCCCAGAAAAGAAAACTGGGAGTGTTAAATATCCCAAGATGCCATTTAGTGCTGCTTGTTGCACTCCTGGCCTCCCCAGCCCCCATGAACAGGGATTGCTCCGGGCCACCTGGGGCTGCAAATTCTCCATCCCCGTTTCCTGCGGGGCAGGAGGAGATCTGTGTACATATCTGAGAGGCTGGCTTTAATTTCCAGGAGGATGTAGGTCTTGTTTATGTTGGAGCAGTGAGCAGGAGAGGCCAGGAAGAGCCCATGTGTGTAAGAGCAGGGCTGGATTCCCTGTGGAGCAGAGGAGCCTTCCTGGGCATCTCTCCACAGCTGCTCCCTGCATCAAGCATGGGGGGAAAAAAAAAAAGCAATTTAAATGTGCTTTAGAAAAGATAACAACAGCAAAGTTCTGTTCCAAAGGATGGAAGGCTCCTTATCCACTAAATACATCCCATCATGTGCGTGGATTCCTGTGATCTCCAGAGACCTTTAGGGGCTGCAGCTCACCACATCAAAGGAGTGTCCGTGGGGCCTGGAGTACAAACATGGAATATTCAGGTTCCATAGGGGGCTCACAGGGCTCTGAGTCCATGCCCAGGGAACAGATATTCCCTTGCTAAGACACCATCTGACAGCCTCCCCCTTCCAAACAACTCTGCATCAAAGGTGACCTGGAAATCTTTTTTTAATGCATTAAAACATGTCCCAAACTTAAAAATGCCCAAGTCCGGGTTTAAGAACTTTCCCTCTGCTTAAAAGATGTTTCTTTGCACAGTAAGTTTTGCTTGTCCTCACAGATTTTAAGCTCTGGGAACCATGGACCTCTCCTGGCACAGGAGAAGGGGGACATGAAGGGACCCACAGCAGGGGACAGTTGAGAATGATCCGTGCTCCCATACTTGTGTGGCATCATCTGGTATTCTGCTGGCTTCCACTGCCAGAGGGCAGGGCTGGATGGGGTATTGGGAAGGAATTCTTGGCTGTGAGGGTGGCACAGGTTTCCCAGAGCAGCTGTGGGTGCCCCTGGATCCCTGGCAGTGTCCAAGGCCGGGTTGGATGGGGTGAGGATGAGGATTTCTCTCCCCTGTCCGTGGCACAGAGTGACCGGGGTCCGGCAGTGTCCCCTCCGTGCTGAGTCAGGATCAGTGCAGGTGGCCCCATGGCCCTGTGAGCCCTTCCAGGATTGTCAGCCTTAGGTCTCCCTCTCTGCAAGCACCCCAGGAGGTGGCATAGGGTGACCCACGTGTGTTTCATGGCTTGCTGTGTGTGGGTAGGAGATGGGGACCTCAGGAATGCTCAGCACCCTGGGGAGCAGTGGGGACGCCAGGCTCAGTCACCATTTTACACCACTGCAGTGCTTTGACCAGGAATGGCCCTTGTTGCTTCCACCCTCCCACAAAGTAACATTTCCCTGTTTTCCCAGGATAGTTTCCCTAATGGGATTGGAATGGAGTCCTGTGCCAGGCAAACAGCCAGCAGACATCTCAGCAGCAGGATGTTCCTCCCCTCCAGGCCTGCAGTGTCCAGGGCAGCTGGATGGGGATGAAAACCAACATCTCCCACCAGCCTGGGGTGGTGAGGCTGGTCCCTGAGTTCAAGGAATTAATTTGCTTTTTGATCATCCATAGGGAAGAGTCCCGCAGAACCCTGGGGTGCTGCAGTCTCAGGAATCTTCAAAACATTTCTGCTCTGGCCAGCGCTCTTGGAGGCTTTCCTGGATTGGGTCTCTGCCAGCCTCATTGTGCTCCTGGCCCCAGCTTTGTCACCTGGTCACCTGCCTTGCTGTGTCCCTGCAGATGTGAGAGAGCACTGCTGGCTCCTGATGGTGGGGAGAGTCACGACGTGTTTCTGTGTGTTCCTGTGGTTTGGCAGAGCTGCAGAAATCAGCATTTCCCCGTTTTATGGATCCTCCCTCCCATTCTGCCAAGTGGGAATAACATTGCAGAAAGTGCCTGTCCCCGTGAGGGAACAATTTGGTGGCATTCAGGAGCTGCTGAGTCTTAAACAGCTTCTGCTGGTCCAGCCAGTTCTTTGAAAGTTGGAGTTTTTGGGTACTTTTTTTTTTTGTTCAAATAGCAGCTTGCGACGGGCCAGAAACTGTTGTGACAGTGCCTCTAAAATCCTTAAGCTGCTTGAATCACTCCGAGGAGCCAGGCAATAAAAGAGCTGGAATAAAATGTATCCCACAATGTCCTTCACTTCTGCTGACAACTGCACTTTAAATTACTGGTGCAACCTTTTAGCATAGCTGCCTTGTAAAAACTAATAAAATACAAAATGAAGTTGGAACAGCTACTTGCCACCTCTTCTCTGGTGGAGAGCAGGGAGAAACCACTCTTTTTTTCGAGGATGAGCCTGTGCTGGGGTGCTGTTATTGCTTTAATGATCAGAATAAAATATTTATATATGCTGGAATTTTTACATTATATTAATTCTATAGTGTTTATTAGACAAGGGCCTGCACTGTAATCATAATGTGGCATTTATTCTGTGAAGAGCCTGATGTTTTCCAGAGCTTATATTAAAATTTAGAAAACTCTTAAGCTCTCTTCTAGTGGAAGGTGTCCCTGCTCATGGCAAGGGGTTGAAATGAGATGGTATTTGAGGTTCCTTCTAACCCAAACAATTCTGTGACTCTCGGGAGAGTGGTTTGTTTGCCTGACAGATTTGAGCATCCCATTTCCAGATGCTCTGATTCCTTGGCTCCTTTGCCCCAAGTGGCCAAAGTTTCAGGGGACTCAAAATAATTGGTGGCTTTGAAGAAAAAAAAAAAGGCAGATTTTTATTTTGTAAACCTTCAATAAAACATCTCCAGACCTGGGAGAGGCAGCGAGGGCTGTGCAGATGCTGGGCTCGTGCAGCCTGGGTGAGGTTTGAGGTGGATATTTCACAGGTCACGTTGAGATGAAACCCTCAGCTGTGGCTGTTGAGTAACATCTTCACTCATGGCTTCTGGAGAACTCGGAAGAACTTTGCAATCAGAGAAGGAAGGAGGGGTAGAAGGGTCGTGGCTGTTCTTGTTTCTGCAAACGTTTTGTAGCATCTGTGGATGGAACCCTGCCAGGACCCGCAGCCTGCCAGGAGATACCAGCTCCCATCACGATGTGTTTCCTTCTTTGTACCCCGAAGATGTGGGCACTCAGGGAGTGTTTTGCCAGCTGAAGTGAAGGGGATGGAAGGGGATGGAAGCAGCCTTTATAAGCAGCACCAGCCTCAAAGGACCAGCCCTGCCTCCCTGCCGGGAGCTGGGACTGGGGAGAGGCTGCGAGTATGGAACACATTAGTGAGAGTCAGGGTGGAGAGAGGGAGGTTGAGATGCTCTGCTGTCCCAGAGGCTGTGTGGGAGGATGAAGGCAGGATGTAGATGGTCCTTTTTGTTTTAAAACAAAGGGAAATGCCACTGACGGCCAAGGATAATCCTGGAGCCTCGGGCTTTTCTTAACAAAAGGTATTTTATTTTTCTTTTAATTTTTTCATCTGTTTGTCTGCTGAGATCAGAGGGGTTGTTTGCAGCAGAGGTGTGGCTGAGAGAGGATTTGAGCTAGGGAAAAACCTGGATGAAGAATTGGTGGGAATTGCTGGGTTTTAGGCTGGACTTGGTGGGTGGAACTCGTGGCGTGTCACGGGACAGGTCGGGCTGGGTGGCTTGCAATGATCCTCTTGGACCTTGGCACTTGGAGGACAATGAAGAGAATGATTTTATTTAATATTTTTGTGGGAAATGATCGCATGGATGTAACATGAGAGCTGTCAATTATCAGGTGGTGTAGAGGAAGAATTTTGTGTGAAGTGAGCTGAGAAAACTGAGAATACCTGGAGGTGGGCTCAGAACTGATGGAGCAGGGAGCTGATGACCCACATCTGATCTCTTTTAGATTTGCAATATCCCTTCTCCAGCTGGTCTCATTTGTGCCTGATTCCCCCTTCAGCCTTCCTTACTCCCAGCAACCCAAACTGTCAAACTTGTGGGAGCTTCCAGATTTAAGACCATGTCATAAATCACAGAATCCCAGAATGGTTTGGGAGGGAAAGAACCTTAAAGTTAATCTTGTTCCACACCCTGCCGTGGGCAGGGCCACCTTCCACTCTCCCAGGTTGCTCAATCCCTGTTTGGAGAGGTCCAGAAGGAATGTTTGTGTCAGAGTGCCTCTCTTGCACGATGCCTCGAGGGCATGCATAACTTATTTCTTGAGTCCACGTGGTTTTGTCTGTGTTTTTCTGTTAAACAGGAGGGAAACCCTTGAGATCAGCGCTGGGAGGAAGAAGAGAGGTGGTGAAGGAGTCGATGTGGGATGTGGGACAGGTCTGAGCCAAGGAGCTGAGGGACAACAGGTAAAGCACAAAGGAGCTTTGTCAGGCTGCCCCATGCCCGGGGTTAAGTTGCTTCTTCCCTTGCTAGATTTTAACGTAATTTAGCAAAACATCTCACACCCTTCTAACAACACTCTCCTCCTCCCCATGGTCCCGTTGAAATAATGTTGAGATGAGAAAAGCTTGTAAAAATAGGGCAGGACCAGCAGAGTGTCACCCCCAGAGCTTTAATCAAGCTCCTTACATATTTTTTGGCCATCAGCTCTTTCATTTAATCATCCATTAATTGCTGAAAGTTTTAGCCAAATTCATTTGGCAGAACTGCAGGCGAAGAAGCAGCATTTCACAATACCCTGGTTTCAGCAGTTTTCAATTCTGATTTTAAAAGCAGTGTTGAATGTCACTAATGGTCTGAGCTCAGTGTCTGGGTGCCTCGGGATCCAAATCCCTGCACACAGCTCAGGGGCAAGTTGGGCTCTGAACATTTTTCTTCTTTAGCATCATTCTCTGGGCAGATTCTTGTCCCCAAACTCTTTGTAGTCGAGGTGTGAGGATTAGTCCATGGGTGCTGATCACAGCTCTTGTGGGGGTGTGTGCCTCTCTGGGAGCCTTCCAATCTCACTGCAGAGGCTGGAATTGCTGCCAGCAGCACATTTCTCCTTCCCCAGTTTTCTTTTCACTCCTGTAAGGAAGCCAGAGGATGAGATTTTGTGCCCTGTGCTGAGCTCCTTCAGGCAAACTCAGGCTCTGGAGTATTGTCAAAACTGCTGATGAGTTTGGGCCCCAGCAAAGGTGTCAGGAGTGAAGCAAAGGAGTCACTCCTGCCCGTTCCAGGGAATGGCATTTCCTGGCCCAGGGACACAAGGACACCACGGGGCAGTAGCATCCTGCACAAAGCTACTCTGGCAGCCCAAGTTCTGGAGTGGGAGCAGCACGTGGATTGGGACTGGGAGCCACCAGAGTTACTCAAGGCAGAATCTGGCTGCTAAATCTGACTCCTTCTCTCAGGAAAACTTGGATGAAGTGTGATGGGCTGTGGTTCAGCACAAAGCACATCAGGTGCTCTCAAGGTCCCTTCTGGCCATGAACTCTGCTCCTGTGTGAAGAGATCACAGCTGCATCTCCAGTGACACGTGGCCAGTTCAAGGCCCTGCTCTGACTCCCTGTCAGAGGGTTTCTCCAGGAGCGCCGTGTCCTTGTGAGCCGTGCTTGGAGCATCTGCTCTCTATATTCTGGGCCTGAACTGCTTCCAGCAGGCTTAGCAACTGTGCCTGTGATTTCCTGCAGGAAATCCAGCCATGCAGGATGGTGTTTAGCTTATGGGATTGTGACTATCAAACCATCATGGCATTCTTAAGTTGCCCTTTTTTATTATTTTTTAAAAACTTGTTAGCTGTCTCCCCACCCCCAACCTCATATCTGTGCATCTGTGGAGGTTTTTTCCCTGCCTTGTTCAAGTGAAAGAGTAAATCCTTTTTGATTTATTCCAGAGCAGCCCTCGAGCTCAGCTCCTGTGAGAGCCTGCTGACTTGGAGTTCAAAAGATCTCACATCTTTGAGGCCAGGCTGTGGTCTTCCATCTTGCCTCAAAGTTAAACTGAAAGAGAAAATTCCTTTTCTTCTTAAAAAGAGAATCACCATGCTGTGTAAGGGAATCAGACTTACCTGGAGCAGCAGAGAATGCCAGCATGCAGAATTCCAGGTTAAAATCTGGTTGTTTAGCAAGGCTTTATTTTCAAGCACCAAGCACGTTATTCGGGAAGTGTTTTATGGAGATAAATACTCCTTTAAAAGCAGTGCTGTTGCCTGGCTGGGATCCAGCCTGTGATCCTACATTAAAGCATTTTTTTGGTGTTTAAACCACTACATTACCACAGTGGCTAGAAATGGTAGTTCTTATCCCCAGCTTCCTGCAGATCTGCAGGGTTAGATGGCATATTAGGAAGAAATTCTTTACTGTAAGAGTGGTGGTGAGGCCCTGGAATAGAATTCCCAGAGAAGCTGTGGCTGCCCCTGGATCCCTGGAAGAGCCCAAGGCCAGGTTGGATGGGGTTTGGAGCACCCTGGGCTAGTGGAAGGTGTCCCTGCCATGGCAGGGGTGGAATGGGACAATCTTTAAGGTCCTTTCCAGCCCAAATCATTCCATGATTCATTGAGGTGCAGACATATCTGGCATATATATGTGTGTGTGTATGATTTATATACATACATAGAGCAAAAGAAACCTGTAAGAGCTATTTATATCCTATTCTACTTCCACAGGGCCCTGCTTAGTCCAGATTTATGCAGTTGTGGCTGCAGCTGTGAGTTTGGAAGGGCAGAGGGAATGGATGGGAGACTTTTAATAACTGTAGGGACCCTCCTTTTAAAATCCAGCTCCTCTGAGCAAGGTGACCTTGGCTCTGCTCCTGACTTGGGAACCCAGCCCTGCAGGGGGAAGGAGATGCTGATCCACAGAGCAGAGGCTTGGCCAGTGTAGTGGTTTTGGCTTGCTAATTTAAGATTTTTACAAATTTTGAGATTTTTTCATCTTTAAATGTGTTTTTCACTACTTCTTAGCAGTTCTACCAGCTGTTAACTACACACAAATCTTTTACTTCACTTCCTAAATTCCTCCCATGTCAAACTACAACAGCCAGAGAGCAGCAGGAGAGAAAGCACAGGCTGGGCTGGTGGAGTTTTCAGCACACGTGAGGTTGTCAGGCTTGCAGTTAAAACTATGGGTGCTCTCCCAGATTTGAATTTACACCTGGGAGTGGTGTATCTCTGTTTTTTAAAAAGCTCCAGTCCTGCTATGGCATGCTGGGGAGAGAAGCAGCTTTTTTACCTGCCTCCAAGCAGCACGAAGGACTGGCAGTATAAGTGACAGCTCAGGTAGCCCTCATAGGTGTGAGGAAAATCTCACATGGTGTTTTGCCAGCCCTTCTCAGGAGAACTCTTCCAGAAATCCTTTCTTTCTTAAGTTTTTGGACCTGTGGAGAGTGTGCAGGGGGACACCTTGGTATTTTATCCCCCCTTCCAGGAAAAAATGCGTAGAAAGCTGAAATGGCAATAATTCTCTGGCATGTGTGGGTGCAGTAAAACCACACAGCTCAGGTAACAGTAAAGGACAGGGAACAGACTGGCTCTTCTGCTGTTTTGTCCCCACTCCTCCTGCTCTTTCTTCAGCAGAGAAAACCCACATCCCAACCTTCTCCTGTGTTCTGAGCCAGCAATAAAGTAGGAATATGGTTTTTTTCCCAAATCTAATTTGAAACATGATGACTGGACCATTCTTAAACAGCTTCTAACTTAACAATAAAGAAACTTCACAGAGTGCTTGGCAGGAGCCTCTGTACATAATTTAGATCATAATCAGATGCATTAACACATTTTATATGGATCTCATGGGGGCCAGGAAGACGAGGTGTGCTGGGTAATTTCTTTCCAGATTTTTTTACCTGATTGTTTATTACTCTTGGGGACTTCATTTGTGGTCCAAATGTCACCAGCAGAATCCTGCTGCTTCATGTGCCTGCATTCAGAGTAGCTGCTAGTGAGCCTTCAAATTCCTTAATTGCTCTGTTCTCCTCAGTCTTTCCATCCCTGCTTGTCAAAGGGAAGATGGAGAGGGAGAGAGGGAAGGGGAACAAAAGCAAGGACCCAAATCCTGCGAATTGCTGAGCTTCCCCCGTGCCTGGAGCTGGATGGGAGGGAAGGTGCTGAGAGTGGCTCCATGTTTCCCACGGAGTACAATCAGGAGCTGCTGCTGGAGAGCTGCATGGGGGAAACACTTCCTCTGCCTCCCTTTCCCTTTGAGAGGTTCAACAGAAGCAGCTCTAATTTTATAAATCTCCTGAAAGCTTTTCCACACTCAGAGAAGAGAGATGGTCGTGTGTCTCTCGCTTTACTTGCTTGTTTTGCCACGAATCCACCCATGCCCAAGACATCCTTGTGAAATCTCTCCTTTGACAGAAAAATCTGTTGCTGCTTTGAAAAGTGATATTTTGGATGTCTTTCTGCTCTGCTGGTTTGTATTGTCCCCACAAGAGCTGGGAAGGGAAGTTCCCTGTCTCTTCAACATCTCCTTTACACATGCTGGAGTAATAACCCTCCCCAGGTTAATGAGATTTATTTGTTACTGAATGCCATGAGGTAGTGTAAAACTGGGATTCTGTAAATCCAGGCTCTGCTCCCAGATGGGCTCAAACCTCCCACAGCTCAGGTTTGGGACGTGAGGGGTTGCTCCAGGCTGGAGCCACCCAATGGTGGCCTCAGCCAGCTGCCATTGATCCAGCTGTTGGCACAACCAGGAATTAAACCTCCAAGGCAAGTCAGATGTGGCCTGGGTGTTTGGGCAGGTGAGAAAGCTCAAGAGCGTGAAAGTGGCTGGCTTACACCCCTGGGTTTGGGCCAGAGAACAGGCCCAAAATGGGAGCACAGCAGCCCATACCAAAACCACAGAGCTCCTTCTTCCCCTTTTTATCAGTACCTGATAATGATACTGAAAACCACCCCAGGCCAGAGGAGAAGCATGGATTTGTTTGCTTCTTTTTTTTTTCTCTTTAATAATTGTTTATCTGCATCAGGTGATGATGCAACAGCATCTCAAATTAGCTGAGCTCATAAAGTGGCTTTTACCACAGAGCATAATGATGGTGGAGAAGTGAGTATCCTTAAAAATCCGAGTTGATGGGGTTGCTGAAGTTCCATTTTGGATACTGAAATGTGTCTCACCCTGTAACTCCAGTGCCTTGTGCTGTTGAAATGTCCACAGGGAGAGGGGAGAGGGTGAAGAGCTGAAGTCACCTGCGGCGTCTCCCACAAACTCCTGCCTTCCCTGGGTTTTCCAGCTGAGTGCTGAGGAATGGTGTTACTTGCAGGATATTCTCCCTCAAGATATAAAAGTTCAGGTTGTTTTGCTCTCCTGAACAAACCCTTTGACCTCCATCTCATGATTCAAAATTGGCAGGAGAGCATTAGAGCAGCCTGATCCAGGCTCCGAAGGGCTCATGTGAGCAGGGCAGGCAGGAGTACACGAGAGGGAGAAAATATCCCCAGTCCCTTTGCTATTTATAGCATGTCACAAACAGTTTCCTTGCTCCCAGTGCCCAACTTCCCAGCTGGGATTGATGAATTCTCCTTAGGTCAGTGGCACACACAGTTTGGACAAGCTTGATGGCTTCTGGGTCCGGCCACCAGAGCTGCTGCTGGCAGGAGGAATGAGGAATTCAGCTTCTCTTTAGCACGGGAATTTACTCTGCTACTTTAAACTGACAGAGGGCAGAGTTAGGTTGGATTTTAGGAAGAAATTCTGTACTCAGAAGGTGGGGGAGCCCTGGCCCAGAGTGCTCAGAGAAGCTGTGGCTGCCCCTGGATCCCTGGAAGTGTCCAAGGCCAGGCTGGATGGGACTTGGAGCAACCTGGGATAGTGGGAGGTGTCCCTGCCCATGGGAGGGGGTGGGACTGGATGATTTTTCAGGTCCCTTCCAACCCAAACTGTTCTGTAATTCTGTGATTCTCTATGGGGGATGCTCTTTAAAAATCACAAGGAAGGGAATAGACGTAAGTAAGGCAGAATGGGAAAGATGAAACAACTCTTCTGGTGGTTGGGAATGGGAATAAAGTGCATTTTTTTGTATCAGGCAGAAGGATGCTGTTTGTTGTGAATGTGTATGGCTGCCCTCCTCTGGTTGCAAATAGAACAACCTCCCAAAACTGGAGACTTTTTTGGGGGCAGAATTGTTGTGTTTCTTCAGAGTGACTTCGAAAAGAGTCAGGATCACTTTAGATGCTGGGAATTGATCAGTTGGCCCATCTCTGAGACAAAAAAAGAGTATTACCAACATCACCCTTCATCTGCAAAGTCACCCTGGGCGAGGGACAACTTCTGAGCTGCTGGACGAGGACGAATCCTGCAGAGCCAAGGGATGCACCCTGTCACTAAACATGGACAAGCTCTGCAGAGGTGGGTGCAGGGTGAGCAGGGCTTGGAGAGGCTGCAAAACGCAGCTTGCTGCAAGATGTGGCTCTGAGGAATCTGTCACCCAGGCCTGGTGACCCCACAGCCCTGTCACACCTCCGAGCAGGCAGCTGACCCCTGCCTGCTGCTCTGCTCAGTGGAGCTGCCTCGAGTTATGCATCAGGCTGAGAATTGTGTGACAGATTTAATTAGCAAATCATTTGCTGACCTTCAGTTTTATGAAAATAGTCTGAAAGTGAGTTTATCAGCAGTTAGGTGTTCCAGCAGAGAAGCAGGGGCTTAGAGGATTTAAGGGAACTGCATCCAGCACTGGTGATTTCCACTCGGGTGTGTTAGACCGTGTCCTTGAAGGCTGCTGATTCTAAGCCAGGTAATCCTGGTCAGCAAAAAAACTGACTTGTGCTTTGGGATTTTTTTTTTCCATCTGGATTGGGACCAGCAAAGTCAGGGAGATAGCTGAGTGCCTTGCAAGAGTGTCTTAAAGGTGAAACCTTTGCATTTGGAGCCATTTCAAAATGGGAATCCTAGGAACTATGGATTTTGGCAAGACAGTTATTGGAGCATCTGGAAGGGAAATGAACCTGAGAGGAGCTTTTGACTTTGGTGAAACTCAGTAGTTACTTTCCAGTAACAGGGAGGCATTAAAAAAAATGGCAGACCTGGTGACATCTGCAATTCAAACAGCATCTAATCCATGCTTTTTTTCTCTCACTACAGCAACCAGACAGGATCCAGGGTAGGATGTGCACACCTTGTGTATCTCCCTGCATGCTGGATGACATGGAAGGATTTGGGGAAATGATTGTGTAGTGGTTGAGCAGAGAGTTGGTGGTTTGGACACCTTAAAAGTCTGTCCCTTAAATGTCTTTTGATGCCAGCCCAACCCATTTAATCTCACAGCATTGCTCTCATGAATGTTTTATCACCTCCTACAACTATTAAATCCTACAATGCCACTAAAACACGTTGAATTTTGGTGTGAAAGTGGTGTAAGTGTCTTGTCTGAAGAGATGTATTCCCGTGTCCAGAGGTAAATGTTGGAGAGAGAGAAGCACAGTGGGCTGGGAGGCTCCTCGCTGCCACCAGCTCATACATCCAATGAAAAGCTTGCAAAGAGTTATTTTTGTTATTCATTACAGCTTTATCTAGTTCACATATCTCCAGGAAAGGCTTCCACCTTCTCTCTGGCATTTTTTTCAATTGTAGAACAAACAAGTTTGGAAGGGATCTTTGGAAGTCTCTAATTCAGTGTCCTGCTTATGGCAAGGGTAGATGAGACTGCTCGAGGCTTTGTCCAGTTGAGGTTTGACTGTGCTGGGCTGGAAGGTCTAGCAGCTCTCCAGGCTCCTCTCTCAGTCACTGGTTTTCCTACTGAATATCCACACAGGAGGTGACATCAGAAACCTTGCTGCTGCCAAGGTAATCAACGTCTGCCAAGGATGGTTTCAGAAGACAAATCAATGAGGTTCAGTTTGCCCACAGCACATCTTCTTACTTTTCATGGCCATGGGAATGGATTCCAGGAGGATTTGCTCCATCCATCCCTGCCCACAGGCTTCAACTGGCAGCAAGGTGTTGCTGTCGTCTTTATTCCAGGTACAAACCCTCTGCAGAGTGAGTTTGTGCTGTCAAAGTTAATACTCAGAAAGTGAAGTGAGTGCAGGTAACCTTGGCTTCCTCTTGACTTGGCTGCTCATGAGCTTTCATTGCCTTCTCTAATAAAGCCTTTCACAATTGCTTAGAGACACTTGAAGTTGTTAATGTTTAAATAAAGGGATTAATTTCAGGCCTCCTGCTGCTGAATTTGTAGGTTTGAATTTTGAGGAAGTGCCTTTTCCCCGTGAGCGAGGTGCGAACGGGCTCGGCTCCCTTTGATCAGCTAAATGGGCTGGAACTCTTCGTGAGGAGCTGCTGAGCTCCTCAGCATCGATCTGCACTTGCCAGGAATGACGACCATTAAAATGGCTCCATGAAGAGTAAATACACAGGGATCTTAGGGCATGGAGATAGGCAGGTGCCTCAGGAACGCCTGCCCTTTCAACCTGTTCCTGCTGGTGATTTTATTGATGATTGAGTTGGTATTTTAACATTTCCATGCCTTCATTTCCCCACCTATAAATTACTTGTGCCTTCCTTTTGGGTTATTGAGCTTGGCTGACACATAAAAAAAATTGTCAAGGTAGGGTGCCAAGCGCACACAAAATATTTTATTTTTAGCGCCTTTTGAAATCTTGGACTTTTTGTTCTCCCTTTTATCTGTCTCTTTCTTTTTAATCATACCAAATGGAAAAAAATTCAATCACAGCTGGTGCTGGAGAAGAATCATTAAGCCCATCCAGCTGGCTGTCTCGGGGCCAGAGCAGGATTGTTCCCTATGCTGCATTTCCAAAGTATTTTATCTCCTTTAGCCCTGTGTTTGTGGAGTGATGAGCTCCTTTCACTTCTGTCAGCTCCCGTCATCGATCCGAACGGGAAGGGCTATTTTTAGGTGGCTGTAAGTAAATGGACATCAGGCACTGTGGAAAGGGGACTGGGTTATTTTTGGAAACCCATCAGCAGCCGTTCTGGCAGGTCCTGCTGCGGGATTTGTCTTCGGCTGGGCTGTCTCAGGTTGTGGTATCAGTTCCCAAGGTTGTGAACCTGGTTTCTTGGATGTGATCTGCACTCTGAATGTGGAATTAGCAGCTGCTGGAGATGGTGTTGATGGCATCAGTTTCTGGGATTTAATTCCCCCTAGGCCAGGTCAGAGGGGGCCCTGAGCAACCTGATCTAGTGAGTGGCATCCCCGCCCGTGGCAGGGCTGGAATGAGATGAGCCTTAAGGTCTTTTCCAACCCAAACCAGTCTGGGAATCTGGGATTCTAAGCCAGCCTGGATGGGAGGGATGCAGGCTGGTGGTTGAGCTGGAGATTTTGGGGCAGAATATGAGGTTGGCTTAGGGGCAGTGTGGGAAATGACCTGGAGTGGAGCCAAGCCATGGAAATGATCCCACAGTCAGAGCCCTTGATGGATGTGCAGACTTGGATCTGTTGGTGGCCACACAGCAGGTTTTGGGGTGCTCTTGGGGATTTGGGATTGTTCTGCTTCAGTGGATTGCAGAAGGGTGATGTTTTCTTGCTTTTGCTTAGTCCTTTTTGTAAATAATTTTGTCGTGTGGGGATGTGGTTTAGGGTGGGCTTGGCAGCGCTGGGTTGTGAGTTGGACTGGTGATCTCAGAGGGCTTTTCCAACCTTAATGATTCCATGATTCCGTGATTCCATCAGCATTTTGGGACAGCTGTGCCACAGTTCATGTGTACAGCTGATGCTGCTTGGAGCCACTGGGCTCTCCAGTCACTTGGCTGTGAAAGTGCAAGTTGGAATCTGGGGGCAGTGGCCAAATCAACGCCGTCGCTGTGGAGAGCTCAGAAAGGCAGAGCAGAAAACCTCCTGTGGGGGATTTAGCTGCACATTATCTTCTCTCTCTGCCTCAGCAAAGACCCAAATCTAATTTCAAAGGTCAGGACATGCTCTCACCTGGGTGTTCCCAGCCTTTTATAGAGTGGTTGAAGGCCATTTCCTAAAATTAGCTGCTGCAGGGGAAAGCTGATACTGGCTCCATATCAGACCCTTTCCAAAGCTCTGGATGATCATTTGCTTGATTACTCCTATTGAAACTCATGAGTAAAAGGTAAAAAATGAAAGAAAACCAGAACCTGATGCTGCTTCCCAACTGAGAAATAAAATCATGTGCGTTTGGGGGCAGAATTCCTCTTCTTGGTTGTTTTTGGAGGTGTTTTTTTGTTTTCCTGAAGGTTTCCCAGGCAGGCCAGTGGCCTGTCTTTAGAATCAGACTTATTTTTGTTTTCCTCAAACTTCTGGTGATCCAAACATGCTGGGGAGCTCTGGGAAGGGGAGCATGTGACTCCGAAGGAGGCTGAAATGGTAAAGCACAGTCAGATCTGCTAAGCAACAGCATTGACACGTTTAAATAAATCTGCTGTTGACTAATATAGAGTGACATATTGAGAGCAATTAAAAAAAAAAGGAAACTAGGCACAAATTTGGGAAATGAGTGGAATGGGAACAGAACAAAGATGTTAGAGAGGACGCTGGATAAAAGAGAGGGAGGGCTGCTCCACAAAAGGAGTGTGCTGAAGAACCAGGGTGTCCATCAGGAAAGAGGAGACAATAGCAGAAGTGCAGATTTGTGCTGGAATTATCCCTTGGCAGTAGGATCCTTGTATTTCTGCTTCCCTGCCAGCTCTGCTGATTGCCAGGACTGAAAAGATTTGTATTGCCTGGTGCAGAGAGGAGCATGTGGTGGGATGTCAGGCAGCTTGGAGAAGGTAAGGTGGCACTTCGTGTTCCCGTGGTGGCTTTGGGACTGTTGTTCCTTTGGATCTGCTGTGATCTGGGTGTGAGTCCTGTCATTCCCATCCCCATGGATGTGTGAAATGCTGGAGAAGGGAGCAGGGACTGAATCAGGAGGGGCTGGGTTTGAAGCCAGTGAAAGGAAATCCCTTAAAATCACAGAGTGGTGAAAGGAAATCCCTTAAAATTACAGAATGGTTTGGATGGGAAGGAACCTTAAAGCTCATCCCATTCCACCCCCTGCCACAGGCAGGGACGCCTCCCACTATCCCAGGCTGCTCCAAGCCCTGTCCAGCCTCTCCTTGGACACTTCCAGGGATCCAGGGGCAGCCACAGCTTCTCTGGGTAATTTGCAGAGCTCGTCTGTGGAAGTTGCTGTTGCAGGAAGTTGTGGAACTGAGTGCTTGGTGTGTTTTTCCTTTCCTTCCTCCCCCCCTTTTTTTTTTAACAGTTCAAACTCTGTACTGTGGAGAATGTCTATGATTGATTGCTTCAAAAAAAAAGTAATTTGGTGGACAGCTGCTGTTCTTCAAGGGCTCCTACAACTCCTATTTGTTAATGGTTTGGGGTAAATTGTCCTGAATAAACTGTTCCATGACTCTGATTTATGGTTATTTTACACCAAAGCGGCTGGAAATGAGGAGTGAGGGGCTGAAGTGAACGGATCATTGGCTTGATCTAATACAGCCATCCTAGTGCTTCCTTGATGTTTTTTTTGGATTCTCTACAGAGGCCAAATTGAGTTGTGAATTTTGTGCCATCGTAATGACTTTGTTCCAGGCCGATGCCTTCGTGTCCATCCTGTGGCACGTTCACAGCGGAGCTGTGTTTGCCAGCAGCTTTCCCAGCCTCTGGGGATGGCTCCCCTTTTCCTGGCTGTCCATCAGGTGTTTACTCTGGCCAAAGCAGCCTTTGTGCAGTGGGTGCCAATAGAAAACTCACACGCTGTCCAGCCTGGGATGGTGTGAGGCTGGAAGGGAGAGAGCTCTGCTGTCCCTCAGGGGAATTTTGTGCAATCAGAACTGTTTGTGGCTCCAGCCACTGAGATGAGAGTGAGATGGCACAGCTTGAGATGCTGGGGCTGGCTCTTCTGTCCAAAATAACTGCTGTGACTGGCCAGAAGAGGCGTTTGTGGATTGCTCATCCATTAGCACCTCTCACCATCTATTTCCCAAACGGTCCCTGAAGTGAGCTGGAACCAGTTCCGTGAGTTGGAACCAGTCTGGTCTTTGGGATGATGGCTGGGAGACAGCAGCTTGTGTTGGAAGCAGTTCCTTCATCTGCATGAGCCTTGTGCTGGCACTGTGGCCCATTATTCGAGCTGCTCCGAGGACATTTGGCCCCTCTTCCCTCCAAAAATAGCTGCTATGTGTCGGAGATTCCTGCCTGGAGGGTTTGGGAGCCAGAGGAGCTCCAGCCTTCCCAAACGTGCCCTCTCTGCTGACATCTGGGCTCCCTCCACCCTGTGCTGCGGGCAGGCAGGAGGGACTGCATGGTGAGGATTATTTGGGTGCTCTCTGGCGTGCAGGGTTATCCACAACATCCATGGTTCCTCTGGGAATTTTCCCTCCTGGCCGTGGAATCACATTTGTGATGTGAACTATTCAAAGCCCTATGAACAAGCTCTGTCCTGAAAATCCTGCTGCCAGTCCAGGGGAGCTGTTAAACCATTAACTCTGCAGAAACTTGGCTGCTTTGAGGTGCTCAGTGACAGCACCAGTCTCACCACTCGTGCCTGGAGCATTTGGGCTTGGTGTGATTGCAGCAGACAGATTGTCTCAAAGCCACAAGGTATTAATTGGCTTTCATGTTCGATACCAGTTAATAAAAATTTCCTTTAAAAGACACATTGCTTAGCATTAGATGCTCTTCAGTGTTGTCAGAGGGTTCTAATAAAACAGGCCTTTGGCATCTGCTCTTACCCGTTAGGTTTCCAATAACTGTTGAATCCATCAGCTGTTTGCACTCAGATTTGGGGGACGGAGCTCACCAAAGCAGTAACTCTGTACAAATGCTCTGAAAATAGGGAGCTGAGGCTCTTTATGGGGTACTGGAGAACCCTATGGAAAACCGAAGACATCAAAAAGTAAGAATTCAGCTTTGTTTGTGCTGCTGTTCCCAGAACTCATGGGGCCACATTGACACCACAGATATTTTTCTCAAAATACCGTGCTGAGCATTGCAGGGCCTTTATGAGCGCTTGACTAAATAATCATTCCAGCTCTTCCTCCAGCTAAGAGGACACCATTAGGTCTGGGAGAGCAACTGGGAAGTGCATTTGGACCAGGCTTTAAGCTTGACAGGTTTTGGGTTTCAAAGGCATTTAAACAGTGCTCCCCCAGCTCACACAAGGAACCGTGCTTTGGTGCCTTGGCTGGAAGGCAGCGTGGAAGCTAAAAAATCTATTAGTGAGTTTCAATTTACTCAGGATAAATCCTTCCCTGGGGATTGCTCTTGTTCTCTGGAATTACAGGGTTTGGCGTGATAACGTTTTTCTCCTTAATTTGTCCCTTTTGCGCTTCCTTGGTGCCAGCAGGGAAAGCAGCAGCAAAACTCCAGCAGGAGAGAGGTCGAGGCTTCTTTCAGACCAGGAGATGTGTGGAGGGTGCAGAAGGAGCAGCGAGGCAGCAGAGCTGTGGAGAGGGAGGACAGGATGGGTGGAAATGGGATTTGGACAGCAGGGAAAAGCTGGTGAGAGAGGGGGGCAAAGAAAACGATCTCAGCAGCTGCATTTTGTGCGGCCACTCCTGTATCCTGCAGCTGTTCATTAGAAATTCTGTTTATGCCACAGGGAGTTTTGGAGTCTCTGAAGCTGACACAGTTTTAATAGACAAAGACATTTTGAGTGCAGCACATCTGCTCTGGGATGCTAAGGAAGAGGCTCCATGCAGTAGTGCCATTGGTTGAAGCATTTCATCCTGCTTTTTTTTTATTTTAAGGCCTCTCTTTTATCCTAAAAAGTAATTTTTGAGGTCAAAAGAAGTGCTGTGTTTGCTCATTAAGTCTGCAGCCCTTAAACTGAGAGTCCTCCTGTATTCTTCCTAATATCCCCAGCCCTGGAAGCAGGCAGAATCACCTCTGACTTGGAAGGATCCTAAATCATTTCCCAGAAGTGGCCATCACAGAGGTGCGAAGCACAGGCTCAGGCCTGGGGCACGAGGGTGCTGTTCTAGAGCAGAGACCTCCTTTGGTCAATGCTGCATTATTGAATGTTTGGTGAGTAGGTCTTAAATTGATCAATTTATTTCTCTGCAGGCTCGATCTAACCCTCAGCTTAACTTTTATAACCCATGGCTTTGCAAAACCCATCTCATCTCGCTCGGTGATTGAATCCACCTTGTGCAGCTGAAAAGTTAATTCCTTCCTTCACCTCCAGCTCTGGTTAAGTTCCTTGGATCCCTCCTGACCTCTCTCTTAGCCCTGCAATAAACAGAACAGTGCCCTTCCTAACTGCTGTTATTGCTACATCTGCCCCGCAGCATCTTCTGGATCTTTTCTACCTTCCCATCCTGGTAGGAGCGGTCTCTGTGCTGGGTTTGCCATCTCCCATCCTGCCTTTTCCAAGGACTGGCTGTCTTGGTCTTCTCCAGCCAGGAGCAGCTTGAGAAGAGCTTTTTTTATTGTGTTTCTTTCTGATGTCTGGGAAGGGAAGCGCTGAGCACCAGTGACGAGGCAGAGCACAGCGTGTGTTGAATGATCCGTGATCCAGCGCCCCAAATCCAAGCGGCGGCGGCGGCGGCGCTTTGTAGGAATTTAATTTCCATGGATTGTGCTGCTGCTTATCTCCTATCATCCACTCTGCTGCTGGTTAATGACTTCTGAGGCACACACACAGACCTCACGTGCTGTGTTCTGTCTTCTTGGGGGATTTTGAGGTATTTGGCCACGTCCACATCTGCAAGCCCCGTGTAGTGGAGTGTCCTGCAGGGACCTTTGCTAGGTTTTATAGAATCCCAGAATGGTTTGGGTGGGAAGGACCTTAAAGCCCATCCTGTTCCATTCCCTGTCATGGACAGGGACACCTTCCACTCTGCCAGGCTGCTCCAAGCCCTGGTTCAGCTTTGCTTGAGAGGGAGAAATGGAGATATACAGAGATACTCCAAGGGCTGGAGCCCCTCTGCTCTGGAGCCAGGCTGGGAGAGCTGGGGATGCTCACTTGGAGAAGAGAAGGATCCAGGGACAGCTCAGAGCTCCTTCCAGGGCCTCCAGGAGAGCTGGAGAGGGACTTGGGACAAGGGATGGAGGGACAGGACCCAGGGAATGGCTTCCCACTGCCAGAGGGCAGGGATAGATGGGATATTGGGAAGGAATTGTTCCCTGTGAGGGTGGTGAGGCCCTGGCACAGGGTGCCCAGAGCAGCTGTGGCTGCCCCTGGATCCCTGGAAATGTCCAAGGCCAGGTTGGATGGGCTTGGATCAACCTGGGATAATGGGAGGTGTCCCTGCCCATGGCAGGGGTTGGCATGGGATGATCTTTCAGGTCCTTTCCCTCCCAAACCATTGTGGGATATGAATTTCCAGCTTGCTTTGCAATAAGCTGTGTGGGATAAAACCCCACCTGCTGTATAAATACGGGTGATCCAACACATCAGGGAATTTGTTTTTTGTTGTGTGATTGATCAGGCTGTCTGGAACAGAACAGCTCTCTTTTAGGCGGTGATGAAGCATCTCCACAAAGTGCAGAAGGCACTCAGCTTGAGGCTGTGGGTGAGTGTCCACTCTGTGCAGCCAAGAGAGGAGGGAGGAGCTGGAGCTGGAGACAGCAGCAGGGATAACATGGGAGCAGATGAAGGAGCTGTTTCAGGGAGGGAAGGTACATTTGGAGCTGGTTAATTTGGCCACGTGGCACTGATGAATGTCACTGAACCCTGCTCAGATGTAGCAGCCAGGGCTCCCAGGCTTCTGTTGGCTTTCCCTGGATGTGAATTTCCCGGTGTCCCTGGGTTGTGAGGACTCAGTGCTGAGCTGCCTCCTTGCCCCCTGAGGTGCACAAGAAGCCATCTGTGTGATTTCCTGTTTGTTAGAGGCCTCTCAGTGGAGGTGCTCAGACTCCAGAACTGATTCATTCCCTGTGTGCAGCAAAGGGGCAAACTTCCCATAAACCCCACACAGATGGATTGTGTTCCATAGAGACCCACCCTGCTGAGTGAGATGCTGTTAAACACTCTGTGTGTTTCTGTGCTTTTCAGGCAGTGTTTCCTTTTCCTTATAACTTACCCAGGACAATGAAACTTTGAAATTTATGCTTAATTATGACCTGAAGCTTCTGTCAGAGAGCAGGAGCCTGAACCTGCCACGTGGTTATTTCCTGCTGTGGAAGCAGCAATGAGGGCGTTTTAGGGAGGTGAGAGAGGCTTGTGGTTTTGCCTTGGGGAAGATAACGTGCCTGAGCTATCTAGGGCTGGAAACCACAAAGAATACCAAGGATTTGAGCTGTCTCATGGAGTCAGTGTTTGGGAAACCAGCCCTCTCTTCCTGCCCGGAGTTGAGCTCCTCATGTGATGGGGAGCGCCTGGCTCTTGGCTGTGGTTTAACCTCAAGAGAGTTCTTGTTCATTAATTACTTCAAGGTAAAAGCAAAAAGAGGCTTTGCTTCCTCCCACACCTAATTTATCCCTTTTAGAAGCGAGTAAAAGCTTGTGCCACTGCATCCTGGAGCATCCTTGGTGTGCTTCCCACGTCCCAAAATATCTTCAACACTTTGTAACCGGGAATGTGGTGAGCACTACAACATCAGCCATGGTGGTTGTAGGGATTTTTCAGCTTTCTTGGAAAACTCTGTCCTGTGGTCCCTTGCTCTGAGCTTTGGAGAGGGGAGGGGTGAACTTTGCATCCAGGATTTTCTGCCACTCCATCCCACAGGACACAGAAGGATTTGCTCGTGAGCTGGATGTTCCTTTGAGCGGAGAAGCGCTTGTGTACAGCCTGGAAGAATAAATAAAACACTGTC
This sequence comes from Irena cyanogastra, assembly GCA_013397155.1. NCBI lineage: Eukaryota > Metazoa > Chordata > Aves > Passeriformes > Irenidae > Irena > Irena cyanogastra. Next base: position 364,657 of record VWZV01005857.1, on the reverse strand, counting down.
ACTGGTTTATTACCAGAAAACAACACTAAATAATAAATTTAAGAGCTAAAAGCTCTATATGTAAAGTAGATTTCACAATGCATTATGCAAAAAGCAGAAAGGCACTGGAGAAGGAAACCACTGGAAGAAGATAGGCTGGGAAGATGGATGGCCTTGCGGACAGGACGAGGAGATGTGGAGTGAATCCCAAGCTGGCATGGCTTCTCAGGTGACCTTGGGCAAGTTATTTCTCCACACCTCCATTACCTGCTCTCTGAAAACAGGATGTGGTTTCCCTGTCTCCAGGATTTCATCAGAATAAAGGACAGTTTGTGAAGCACTCGGCTGAGCTCGGCCAAGGAGCGGGGACACCCCCTGAGCCTTTGGCAGAGGCAGAGCTCAGGTACCTGTGAGCAGCTGGGGGAGAGGTTTCTGTGTTTTCTCAACACTGAGCATCTCCTGGGGCACGACCTTGTCCTGATGCCCAGATGAGAACACAAAGCTGAGAGCCAGAGTTGGTTCTTCACTCGTCTGCCTTGAAGCGTTTGAGGTCACCTTTGCTTTGTGGAGAGAGAGAGATGGAGGCCTGGGGTGCCTGATTTCCCCTGGGAAAGGCAGGGAGAGAGGCAGTGTCAGAGCTGGGGGCAGGACAGGACATCTTAACTCCAGGTTTCTCCTCAGATTTCTGAATTTTCCTTGTATTTCTGCCACCTGGGAGCCTGCACACAGAGCCATACAATCATTTAGGTGGGAAGGGCCCTCGGGATGTCTCTGAACCTGGGCATTGTCCAGTGAATTTTGGGTATCTGTTGGCTTAATATCCTCCTTCAAATCCTATTTAAAGCTCTTTCCTTAGCCCTCCTAACTCCTGCAGGATGATCCTTTTCTCCCTTTGAAACAGCTGAACCCTGTCTGTTGCCACCAGACCTGGTGTGGTGTAAACCAATCCATGATCCAAAGCCCCAAAATTCTACCTGCTTGGAGCCAGGTATTGACATGTTGGCTCTTCCTGCTTTTTCCATCATTCCCTGCAGCTGGGAATGATGGCAGGACAGAGGAGGACATCACTTGTGTGCTCTGGTGACAGGAGTGAGCACCCTTCTTCCCCAAGAACTTGGGGTGGAAAACTCAAAGTTCCTCAAATGCCACTTCTAAAGCCACTGCCTTCTTCAGCACATGTGGCTTCCTGCTTTTCCAGAATGAGCACGTGGAGGGGCTCTTGGAGCATTTTTCCAGGATCCCTTTACCCCACACATGCAGGGCTGGGAGCAGGTTTGGCTTTGCATGGAGCTGCAAACGTGCAGAATGTTCCTTGGTTTGGATAAAACTGCCTAAAGCCAGGGATGCAGTTTATCCCTGGTATTTCCAGGTTACAGGACCTTTTACCTGTGCGTGTAACAGCATTGATCTCAGCCTGGGAGAATTGCTCTGTACCTGGGAGCTCTGAAGATGGTACAAATCCCTCAGGATGATCCCTAAGGCTGCTGCATGCAGCAGAGTTAATTTTCCATCTGCTCCTTTGATGGATCTGCTCCCAACCAACTGTACCTTAAAGCACACACCTGATAGATTTATCCTTGTTGAACTGCTCCTGTTCCCAAAGTGATTGGGAGATTTGGGATGTAATCCTTCCCTTTGAGAGCATTAGGAAATGGAAAGTTATCATTGCTGAAGGGTTGTTTGGAGTTCATTTTCTTCCACTACAGCCTCTTCTGAAGGGAGGAATATGCTGTATTTTTATTTTCTCTCTTTGATTTCATTCCTAATGCTGATGGAAGAGAGACTTGGCAATAGAAGGTGTCTCTCCAAGCCCAGATAAGGCACAGGAGCCACTTCCACACTCCCTGAGTTCTTTGTCCGTTTACCAGGAGGGAGCTGGCGTGGCAGAGGTGGGTTTGTTCTCCATGGAGAGCAGCACAGCAGAACTTTGTGGATGATAACACTGTAAACTCCTCATTTCTTAAGGAAAGAGAGTAAGGATGAGTACAGAGGCACAGAGAGAGAGTTTGGGAACTCTGATTTAGCAGGTGCAGGAGGATCCCTGTGGATTTTCCTCCCCACAGTGCCACCATATTCTGCCTCATAGCTGTGCATTGCTCTGCTGAGCTCTGAAGGACCATAAGTTTAAATTTTCCAGGCTCTGTTCACAAATATGCTGAGAAAGGAGCAGTATTTCCCTGATTTTATAGCAAGATGGGTAACAGAGGTGTAAGCAGGGAGGAGTAGGTGTGCTCAAGTCTTTGAGCATTTGCAGAGTAATGGCTCCACAAACACTCACAGATCAGACCAGCCGGGTTATTTCTAGAAATGGAAAATGAGGGAGAACCTCAGGTGTTCCCATAACTTCACTGGCACAGGGGGTGCCTGCTGTGGAGCTGAGGAGAGCTGGGAATGCAGCCCAGGCTTTGGCAATGTGCTCTGAGCAGCTGAGTTTCGTGGGAGAAGGAGCTGCAGCGTGCAAACCTGTGGTGCCTGAGAGTTCAGTCAGGTTGGCATTTGGGAAGAGGCTCTGGTAATTATTGATTTTCTCATCTCCTGAGAGCTCTTTCAGTGTGTGTGTAATCAGCTCCATCAGGCAGCAACACTGTGCTGTAACATCAACAAGGGTTTTCAGTGTGGAGCTTGGTAAGTTTGAAGAACCAAATAGTACTTGGGAAGGAGAGGGATGAGTTGGCTGGAAAGCCCAGCAGCTCTCCTGCTTCTCCTCCTCCCAGATTTCTTTTTGGGAATGATGGGAATCAGCAGCCTTTTCCCCCAGGGCTGATAAACACAGCCCTGAAGTTTCTCTTGATAAAACCACAGATTGGGTTTTTACTTTGTCTTTTTTTAATAAGTCCTAATGGCAATGTGTGACAACCTCAGGCTCGATTGAGTTGATGAGGAATAAAGTCTTAATAGTGAAGAAGACTCCAGGAGTGTGTCTAAAGTGCTCATTTTATCACCAGCACATATTTCATACTGACAGTCCATACTTTTAGCTAATCCCAAGCCACGTGTGGTGCATTTTAAATCCCTCCTCAGCCTGCTCTGGTCTTTCCCATGTGGTGTTTTCCAGGAGGGCAGTGGAGTCACATTGGCAACCTCAGACCTTGGAGCATACAGATATTTTTAATTCACAGCCCTTATTCTGAGGTGAGGAGGATGAATTTTGTTCTGTCTTAAGGAAGGGAAGGAGCAGAGGAGCCACTGGCAGCATGAGGTGGCAGAACAGCTGCTGAGGATCAGGCGTGGGGTGATGGATTTGGCTTTTCAAGGGCCGTAGTTGCCTTTTTAGGGAGTCCAGTTTGCCATTTCATTACCATTTATGGCTTATAAATAGCCAAAGTAACCACAAAGGAATAAGATTTTGATGCAGTCATACCTTTGGGGCTGCAGGTTTTTGTGACCAGCACAAAGCAATGTGCCCATATGTCCACATTTATGATCCCTCATTTCTTTGTTGCCTCAACACCCTGCAGTGTGTGACCCCACTTACCCATGGCACCCCAAACAAAAAACCCCAGCAAAGCTTGTTTTCCCCACGTGTGCCTTGAAGTTAAGCTGATTTTTACATTCTGTGGTGTTCAAGTGAGTGTGTGCTTTGGCATTTCTCTCAGGAAAAGCATTATTAGGGCAGCTCATCTCCTGGCCAGCTGTTTGCAGAAAACTGGTGGCAACTGGAGGATCTTGGCAGCCCCCATGAGACCAGGCTGAAATAGCAGGGACTGGCGCACACACACACAGCATGAGCTTCACTTCCTGCAGGGAGCCTGAAAAGGGAGGGGAAAGAAAGAAAAATAAAATAAAAAGTTTTTTTCTTAAATTAATTTTTTTTGGCCTTCAATTGCATGTTGGTGCCTGCTAAAATCCTGCTGCTAGGCAGAGCACTCCCAGAGGCTGGAGCCTCCCATCTGCCCGCAGCCGTGTGCTGCCAAGATCCAAGAAAGCTGATTTAGCCTTTTGCTGACTTTTTAGCCCCTTTATCCTCCTGGCTTTCTGAGATTTACACCACTGGTGTTTGCCAATGTCACGAATTTAAAATCTGCCTCAGTTTTAAGCGTTCATTCTGCTGTGCAACTGGGTTGTGGGTCACATTGATGGGAGGGGATGGAAATCCCATTTAATCATGGGATGTTAAGTAAGTGACAACAAATGGCTGTGTAACAACAGGCCTGGGGATTGTGCCTTATTACTCCACATATTTCCCCTCTTCATGATGATTTTTCATGGTTAAAATCAAATCTCCCCTTTATTTTCTCTGACGTGCACTTGAGTACAACACTGGAAATTCCTCCTGACTTCTCTCTGCTGCTTTAAGATGAACTTTTTTGCTTTGGCCCATTTCCAGATCTCTCTTTCAGCTGGGATTTGCTTCCTCACCTTCTTTCTGGGAATTCTTGATGAGTAGATGAGAGGGGCATTAAATAGATTTAGTGAAAAATGACCGTCACCAGCGTGGATGACTTTCTTCTAATTAAAAATTGAAAAGGAAATGAATGAGCTTCTCTTGAGGCCGTGCAGGAGCTGGTGCTAAGCCCAGCTCTATATTCATCAGTGATGTGGGAAGGCCAATGTATGAAAGAATATCCCAGAAACTTCAGTACCTTGGAGGATGCCAATAAAAGGGGAGATTTTCTAGTGACAGCATATTGATGTGGCCTAAATTTAAATCTGTTGGCCTAGAGCTGAGTCAGAGCTGAATTTCATAGAATCACAGAATGGATTGGGTGAGAAGGGACCTTAAAACTCGTCAAGTGCCACCTCCTCCCATGGGCAGAGAGACCTTCCACTGTCCCAGGTTGCTCCAAGCCCCGTCCAGCCTGGCCTTGGACACTTCCAGGGATCCAGAGGCAGCCACAGCTTCTCTGGGCGATCTGTACCAGGGCCTCCCCACCCTCACAGGGAACAATTTCTCCCAAGAGGTTCCCAGCAGATCCTAACTTCAGCATCTTTGCTTTGATGTAGGGCATAGACTTTGCCAGTGTTGACCAGAAATGCCCTCATACGCAGCCAGCCAGTTAATCGTAACCAACACAAGTACGTTCCCTTTAAACTTTCTCATGCAATGAATCAAAATTTTCCAGCAGGAAATGAAAGCAAAACACTTCATCTAAAAATTCCTCATCAGCTCTAGTCACCAGAGCAGAACAATGGCGATTACACTCAGTTATGCAGTACAAATTCCCAGCACTGCTGCGTCCCAGGATCACAGCGGGGCAGGCAGGGAGAGCAGGTGTATGTCCACACCTCTGGTTAGGATGTGAGGAGGGGGGGCCTTGCAGGTGGGAAAAACAGGGAACCAGGTCCAGGCTGAGGAGGTTGTGGGGTCTGGAGCAATCCTACACAATCCTAACGAGGAGCAGAGTGCCTGGAGAAAGCTGCATGTCCACATCTCATCCCATCACCTTCTCAGGTGACACCCCAGAGGCTGTTCTTTTGAGAGAGGACAATTGCTTTTAAATCTAACCATGTCTTAGGTCGCTAATGGGTCATTTCAGTTGTGTTGCCTGACCTTGTGATTGTTCTCTTGTAGGAATGGCAGAGCTTCACCCTCCCAGCAGCGATGAGAGACACTGACAGTGCTCCAAGTCCCTTCTGGCTCCGTCTGCACAAGGGCTGCTGGGCTGCTGCCTTTGCATATTCATTGGATGGTAATGCAGGATGTCGGCAGCAGCGGTAGAGTTTGGCTCGGTCCCACTGCGTTTTTCTTCTGCCGGTTGCGACTCTGAATCACCATGACAACGCTGTGACACTTCCAGCAAAGGTTGCCCGCGGACCAAGGGTGGGCTGGGGGTGGGCGGAAGGTCAATGATCGAGTCTAACGGGATCACAAGTTGCGCCTGCAGCAAAACGACCGTGGAAGAGCCACCGGCACGGCATGAAGATGAAATTCCCCTTCCGTTGGCTTCTTGTTAAGCAGGCACAATAACATTTCCCTTCGAGAGACTCGCTATAAAAACTCTTTTGGTTATGGCTACTGATCCAACGTGATTGCGCGCGCGGCGACTTTGGAACTCATGACTGGCTATACGATGTTGCGCAATGGGGGAGTGGGGAACGGAGGCCAGCCGTGGGTATTGAGGTGGTCCAGTCGGATCCGGCTCACCTGGCTTAGCTTCACCCTCTTCGTCATCCTCGTTTTCTTCCCCCTCATTGCCCACTACTACCTGACCACCATCGACGACGCGGACGATGCCGGCAAGCGCATCTTCGGCCCCCGCACCGGCAACGAGCTGTGCGAGGTGAAGCACGTGCAGGACCTGTGCCGCATCCGCGAGTCGGTCAGCGAGGAGCTGCTCCAGCTCGAGGCCAAGCGGCAGGAGCTCAACAGCGAGATCGCCAAGCTCAACCTGAAGATCGAGGCCTGCAAGAAGAGCATTGAAAATGCCAAGCAGGACCTGCTGCAGCTGAAGAACGTCATCAGTCAGACTGAGCATTCCTACAAAGAGCTGATGGCTCAGAACCAGCCCAAGCTCTCCTTGCCCATCCGGCTGCTGCCGGACAAGGACGATGCGACCTTCCCCCTGCCAAAATCCAACAGGAACTGCAGGCTGCACAACTGCTTTGACTACTCACGCTGCCCGCTGACGTCTGGCTTTCCAGTCTATGTCTACAACAGTGACGATTACCCTTTTGGTAGTTCCTTAGACCCTTTAATTAAACAGGCCTTTGAGGCGACTGTCAGAACTAATGTTTATGTTACTGAAAATGCAAATATTGCTTGTGTGTATATAATTTTAGTGGGGGAAATGCAAGAGCCCGTAATGCCAAAACCTACTGAACTAGAGCAACAGTTGCACTCTTTGCCATATTGGAGGACTGATGGACACAACCATCTCATCATCAATCTGTCGAGGAAGTCGGAAACTCAGAACTTCATTTACAACATCAGCACGGGGCGCGCCATGATCGCCCAGTCCACCTTCTACGATGCCCAGTACCGACCGGGGTTTGACATTGTGGTGTCACCTCTGGTCCATGCCATGTCCGAGCCCAACTTCCTAGAGATCCCGCCCCAGGTGCCGGTCAAGCGTAAGTACCTGTTCAGTTTCCAGGGGGAGAAGATCGAGTCTCTCCGCTCCAGCCTGCAGGAAGTTCGCTCTTTCGAAGAGGAGATCGAAGGCAACGCCCCGGCCGACTACGACGACCGGATCATCACCACCTTGAAGGCTGTTCAGGACAGCAAGCTGGACTTTGTTCTGGTGGAGTTCACGTGTAAGAACCAGCCTAAGGCGAGTCTGCCCACTGAGTGGGCTCTGTGTGGAGAAAGGGACGACAGACTAGAGCTACTGAAGCTTTCTACTTTTGCACTGATCATCACCCCCGGGGACACCCACTTAGTGATCTCCGCCGGGTGTACCATGAGACTGTTTGAGGCTCTGGAAGTCGGGGCCATCCCAGTGGTTCTCGGAGAGCAAGTTCAGCTACCCTACAACGATGTGATCCGGTGGAACGAGGCAGCCTTAATTATACCAAAGCCACGTATCACAGAAGTGCACTTTCTTCTGAGAAGCATTTCTGACAACGATCTCCTTGCCATGAGGAGGCAGGGCCGCTTCTTGTGGGAGACCTACTTCTCCACCTCCGACAACGTCTTCAGCACAGTCTTAGCTATCATAAGGACTCGAATCCAAATCCCGGCTGCTCCTATCCGAGAAGAACCCGCCGTGGAGATCCCCCACCGATCTGGCAAAGCTGCTGGTACAGACCCCAATATGGCAGACAACGGTGACCTGGACTTGGGGCCCGTGGAAACAGAGCCACCCTATGCCTCTCCCAAATATCTCCGCAATTTCACCCTCACCGCGATGGATATCTACAGGAATTGGAATTCTGCCCCAGGACCTTTCCACCTCTTCCCTTACACTCCCTTTGACCCCGTTTTACCATCAGAAGCAAAATTTTTGGGGTCTGGGACTGGATTTCGACCAATTGGTGGAGGAGCAGGTGGCTCCGGGAAGGAGTTCCAGGCTGCTTTGGGTGGCAACGTCCCGCGGGAGCAGTTCACGGTGGTGATGTTGACTTACGAGCGGGAGGAAGTGTTGATGAACTCCCTAGAAAGGCTCAATGGTCTCCCCTACTTAAATAAAGTTGTGGTGGTGTGGAACTCTCCCAAGCTTCCCTCCGAGGATCTCTTGTGGCCGGACATTGGCGTCCCAATCATGGTAAGGCAGATGTAGCTACAATGGGCTTGGTCATGGCGGGGTTTGCGTGTTGGAGTTGGATGTGTCAGCTCAGCTTCAGTCCTGGGGAATGATTGAAGGTTCCTGTACCTCTTTTGGGTACTTCTATCAGTGGAGGAAAACAAGAGGTGCCAGGTATTTAGCACTCAGAGAATGCGAATTGCTTTTGAGGAGCCTAATGTGAATTTTGATGCGTAAAGCTAAAGATTGTTGCTCGTTGGAAATCTTTGCTTAGGCTCTTTAAGTGCCTCCCTGTGAGGACAGTTGACACCTTATAAATACCTAAGTAGTAACTGTTCCTGCACTTCGCCAGATGTATTTTTTATTAAAACAAAAGAGGGACCCACTGAATTAGTGTCGACTGCAAAGACCTCAAAACTCAATTCTCACTTTCTATTACAAGGGATGGCAGAGAAGGAATTACAAGTCAAGGCTGATGTGACTGTAAAAGCTTCCATGCTCCCAAGGTTGTAGCTGACTTTTGCATATATTTGGTTTGATTATTTTTTTCCCCAGCCTGACTGAAGAACTGACACCTTCAAAAGCCAACATTCATTTTCAGACCCATGAAAATGTACTCACTTGGACATTGACTTGTAAGGAGTGAATTCTCCCCAAATTTTTAATTTATTTTAGGTCTTCCTTGTCATCCCAGCATAACTTTCTTCACTGGCCGTTGTTAAAAATCAAAATGAAATATAAATTTCCCCTTCTAAAGAGAGCAAGGGCGCAGAGCTACTAACAAGAACTAACACTGAGTGCTCTGAATCTCGTTGTGTTTAGAGGACAAATGGAAGGATAATGCCTTACAAATTAGAGAAGGGAAAAATAAAAGAGGGAGATGGTACTTAAATACACAAACTGCCTGTGGTTTATGTGACAGGGCGCTACTGAGCTTAATAGCAATGCGAGCTTTATGCTGCATGCAAAGAGATTCATTGATTTAATATTTCGTTTTATTATTATTGTGATGAATAAATCCTTCTGCTCACATTTAAAAACCCTTATGGTCCGGGGACAATGAGGAGAGAAAATTGCTTGGTTAATTGCGAAATAATCTTTCACATTAGTGCTTTTGAACCTGCGAATTCTACAAAATCTTTGCATTGTGTCTGCCGAAAAAGCGCGTCCTCCTTCGGAGCGGGGATTGTTCTCCTTGGAGCTGCTAATGGCTGTTATTTGTGAAAGAAAAATGCATTTCTGTTGATGGAAGATAATGGCTTTTTGTACCTGGCTCTCATCTGCACATCTGTTGTCTTGGAGCCCTGCTGGTTTTTTGGGGACTTGACACACACGAGTTGCTTTGTGTCACCTTCGAGCCGTGCGCTGTGGGGAATGTTGGGGACCATGTGGTTCCAGGGGAAGGAATTGTCCTGTGTCTGCTCTGGGAAGGTGGGTGGTGACACTGAGGAGTGGCTGGGTCACAGAGAGCTTCTGCCAGGTCCTTCCTGAAGGGGGTGTTGGTCTGATAATAGCTCTGCTTTCTTCCCATTTTCCTAAATCCCAGTTTTTAAAAGAGCCCAAAACTGGGATTTCTCACAGGAGGCTTAACCCCAAGCAGCCTCCATGCATCCATCCCCCTGTTGCTAAGCCCATCCCCACACTGGGTGTTTGATCTTGTTGGGAGTTTGTGCCATTCATCTACAAGGATGGTTTGGTGTGGCAGTGATGGAAAATTTCCCTGGGCTTCATCAGACAGTGAGAAATCCTGAGGTCTGCTCTGGAAAAGGGTCACAAGAACATTGGGAGCAGAGGTGAGGCTCTGTTTGAGCCTTGCTGGCTGAGATTGGGGTGTGCTGGCCAGGGGAAGAGGCAGGTGGGGATGTAGGGATTGGGGATGTGTGCCAGTGCCAAAAGAAAGTGAGGAGCTGTGAGTCTGATTTCCTTATGAGGGAAAAAAGCTCTTTTGATGGAGAATATCCAATTCTCTCAGATCTGGCAGTGATGCTGTATCTCTGTGTAACAAATACGTTCCCAGTAACTTTGGATGCAAGGAATTGCTCTGTGTTCAGGTCCCAAAGCACAGAGCTTAGGGGGGAGAAGAGAAGGGGATGAAGGTGGGTTTGGGTTGTGATTGAAGTGGGTCCAGGCACCACCTGACTCCGAGGAGCAACCCAGCAGCAGCACACGTGTACCAGCATGATCCAGGATCAAAGCACCTGAAGCCAGAAGGTTACTGAAGAAAACCCAGCATCAGAAGGATGTGGACCTGTTCCAGTGAGTCCAGAGGAGGCCATGGAGCTGCTCTGAGGGCTGGAGCTCCTCTGGAGCCAGCCTGGGAGAGCTGGGGGTGCTCACCTGGAGAGGAGAAGGATCCAGGGAGAGCTCAGAGCCCCTTGCAGGGCCTAAGGGGGCTCCAGGAGAGCTGGAGAGGGACTTGGGACAAGGCGTGGAGGGACAGGACGCGAGGAATGGCTTCCCACTGCCAGAGGGCAGGGATAGATGGGATATTAGGAAGGAATTGTTCCCTGGGAGGGTGGAGCAGCCCTGGATTAGAATTCCCAGAGGCTGCCCCTGGAAGTGTCCAAGCCCAGGCTGGACAGGGCTTGGAGCAGCCTGGGCTGGTGGAAGGTGTCCCTGCCCATGGCAGGGGTTGGCATGGGATGATCTTTCAGGTCCCTTCCAACCCAAACCATTTTATCATTTTATGTAAATTACAAGCTAATGAGACAAAGCAACGTGTGTAGCAGGTTAAAGAGCCTTTGGAAGCAAAACAGCGTCCTAAACCCCACCAGGGCCTACTGGTGGCAAGAGATGTGTGGCTCTGGGCTAGCAAAACTCCCCAGAGGAGAGTTGGACTTCTCCTTACTCCATGTGTTGACCTTATTTATTGATGAGTTCCTCGAAACGTCATTTGCAATCTGCTCTGCTTGGCTGTGATTTGGAGGTTGTCCTCCCAAGCAGATTTCTTTTCCCTGGTGGGCTGGGAATTAATCAAGAGCCAAGCTCAAAGCTGCATTGGAACTTTGAATCTTTCATGGATAACGAGATAAACAGGGCTACAGAATATATTTGATTTAAAAAAAAAACCTTTGACTTAAATATAGATGGTATAATTTACTAAAACATCACTGAGATTCCTAAGCTGCACAGGAGTCTGATCAAATATTCTGTCCCTGTCCCCAGCCTGAAGTGAGTAGGTGGAAATCCAACGTAATGTGAAGTTGTTTGCAGTCACTCAGGGCTGCCCCTGGAGCAGATGTAGGCGCTTTGCCCTCACATTTAAAGCTGGAAAAACTCTTCCCATCTCATGTTAATCAGTATTGCAGGAAAACCCAAAGGCTGTGAATGAGAGATCTTGTTTGTGCAAGCTCCAAAACTCACTTTTCCCCAAGTGTTTGTATCTCTAGCACTGCCTTAGGAGAACTCCCCAGGACAGGAGTGTGACAGTTCCAGCTCCAGCAGCCACATCACAGCCACTGCTGAACTTCTTCCTTGTTGCCCAGAGAAGCTGTGGCTGCCCCATCCATCCCTGGAAACAGTCCAGGCCAGGTTGGAGGGGGTTTGGAGCAGCCTGGGCTAGTGGAAAATGTCCTTGCCCGTGGCAGGGAGTGGCACTGGGTGAGCTTTAAGGTCCTTTCCCACCCAAACCTTTCTGGGATTCTGTGATTTGGGGCTAAACCTTATTTAGCCCAAAGCAATATTTTCACAACCTCTGCTCACATTCTAAGAAGTGACAGCCAGAACTTCCAGCTCCTCTCCCTCTGCTGGGTTTGTCAGGGCCCTCAGTGACTGGAAAAGCCCTGCAGCAGTTTGGTTTCTCCTCCTGCTTGGGGCTGAGGTGGGCTGGGAGTGCTGGAGGCATCTCTGAGCGCTTAGGCTGGGTTCAGTGCCAGCTCCTGTGGCTGCCAGCAGTGACTAATCCCTTCCTCCAGCTTTGTTCCACAATAAGTCGCTGCCTTTGATCCGTGCAGCCACTTCCAGTGGTGTAAGGTCCTTTGCTGCTGGCCTGGTGGCTGGCTGAGAGGGCTCATTCCATCTAGCTGCTTGTTTCCAAAGGAGTGATCTGTGGAAAATGGCTAAGCCGGAAGCCAAGATTAAACAGGCTCTGCAGACCTGTCTGGCTGCACACGAGTCCCTTGACATGGCATTTATTCATCAGGAGCAGGCTGGCCAGGGAATGCTGTCCTGACTTTCCCTTCTCTTCAGGCTGTGTAAATGTGCTGTGCTGAGCTGGCTCTGAAGCTCAGATGCCTGAGGTTTGCGCGTCCTTTCCAGCAGAAGGACTCCAAGGGGTTTTCATAGCTCTATTTTAAGGAGCACAGCAGGATCTGTGGGTGATGCTTCTGGCTAAGAGGAGGAGGAGGACAGAACCTGGCTGGTGGCTCTGGTGGCAGAATGAGCTTCTCTGCTTGTCCTTCAGCAAGCAGCTGGATCCTCAAGCCTGGTTTTCTGATAAGAGCAGCACCAACCTTCCAAACTAACCAGCAGCTCAAGATAAGCTGCGATGGTGTGCATGGTCCAGAGTGAGATCATCACGCTGACCAGGAGTTAGAAAAGAGAATAAAACCTCCGTGCTGATCAACACCACCATTTCATTCAATCCTTTTCCTTCCTGGGAGCTTTGCCTAAATGCCAGCCCAGGGTCTGGTTCAGCTTGGTAATTCAGCATTTACCAAACTCTTCCTTGGTGATGTGACTCGTGCTTTTCTGGGCCAACTCACCTGCAGAGACTCTTTGGTGAGTCCCAGCTTTATCCTGCTTTTCCTTGCCTTACTTTGACTCACAGCTCTTGTGTTCCAAATCAGGAAAAACCCAACTTCACTTTGAGGTCCTGGATTGCATGTGGGAGTGGGGAACTCCAGGTTTACCTCCAGAAGGAACAATTAACACAAAATCAGCCAAAAAAATCCCTGTTTCTTAGCACTGAGTCACTTCCCACAGGACATTTGCCCCATCCCTGGGTTGAACAGTCCGTATTCAGTGCACCAGCGTTACCAGCAGTGTATCCCAGGTCTGTGAGCTCAGTTTCTCCAGGAGAGCAGTTTCAGAAGGCAGGGAGATGTTCCACAGAAGTCCTGGGTGCTGCTGTCGGGTTTGCAGCACCACCTGCTGCCCGCGGAGCCGCTGCTGCCGCCGGGGAGGCAGCCGAGTTCTGAAATCCCTGGGAGTTTTGCCATCTCCATATGTGTTTTTTCTGTTGTGTAGCAGCAGAGGAAGGAACAAATTTGCTGCTTAGTTTACCTGCAAATCCTAAAATCCTGATGCTTGTCACTGCGGGGCCGAGCAAAGGCGCGGCGAGGCGTGAACGCGGGATGATGATGGAACAAGCAGTGCCGGCTCCTCGGGATGTGCACTAGGAATATTAACTCCAACAACACCCTCACAGGCCTCTCTGCTGCTGCCCTTCATTCTCCCCCGTGCCATGTGCTGGTTTGTGGTGGCTTTTCCACAGATCAAACCTTCCTGTAGCCCCAGCTCTCCGAATCCCCTTGGCTCAGGATGCAGCTAATGGGGTTGGTGACCAGAAGAAAGGATGTTTGGGGCACTGGAAAGGAAAATCAAGGGAAGGAAGCATCCTTGCATGCTGCTGGGGACACAGTTGGGTGGGTTTTGTCACATGTGAAAGCCTGAAGGTGTCACAAGGGCCAGTCCCCTGTGCTGAAGCCATTAAACGTCACCACGAAAGCTGCCTGTGCATCTCAAATGCTCCCTGTCACAAGTGCTGGGGGACAAAAGCAGCATGACAGGACTTGCCACCAGGGGCAGGGCAGCAGCAAAACCCACATTGATTTTCTAGGGCTGCATTCCTGCTACTTTTAGGGATTTTATTGTGACCTGTTTAAATACCAACAGAATACCAAATGTCCCCAAATTGTTCCTTGCACTGGGATAAGCGTGGGGGGGATGGAGTGTGTGGGTGCATTTTCTCTCTTTTTTCCTTTTGTTTTCACCTACTTTTCATCCTCTGTGATTTTGTTATGATGGAACTGAGTGTTGACATCCACTTCACTGCAAGCTCTGCCTTTCTTCCCATAAAGTCCCAGAGCCTGGATATCTGCATTTCCTTTCTTCCCAGGCTTTTATCTGTCCTGGTGGAGCAGTTCTGCTGTGCAAAGGCATTTGATTGTGCATTCTGCACAGGCTGCCTTATTTGTGAAGACAGCCTTGTCTCCCAGAGTGGCCATAACTTGATGCTGTGCCACAGGACACGGATGGATCCCCTGGCACAGGAGCGGGACTCACCAAAGTCAGGAATTTGGGTATTAAATAGAGAGGAAAAAAGAAAATCTGTGTCTGCTGGAACAGGAGGGACCTCGTGGGGCATTGGGACATCAAGGAGGCAGCTGTGAGGGACATGAGGAGGTTACAAAGAGGAAGGCGCCTCTTGCATGTGAGGTCAGAGAAAGAGATGAGAAGCAGGAGCGAGGTTTTAATCACTGCTTGTTGCTGCGTGCCTGCTGTAGCTCCCAGATGCCTCCCCAAGCTCTGGGGATCGATTGCAGAGACATTGCAGCTCTCAAGGAGAAGGTGGTGATTTACTCCCAAGTTTTTGGGGTGGGCTGGCAGCAGCAGGCACCCCCTGGACAGTCTCCTACCCCTTTTCCCCACAGTCCCTTCTCCTTTCCTCATCTGTTTCTGGTGAGGCAGCAGATGCTGCTCTCTTATCAAACTCGTGGATGCTTTTTTCCATTTTCATAAAATCAAACTGTGGTGGGTGATAAAGCCTCACGGGTCTCCCTGCCCTGCTGGGCATATGGAGGAGCACTCCCCTCTCCAAAAAGCAGCACCTGGCTTTTCCTGGACTACTGGAAAAGGTTCTGCCCCTGTGAAAAGCCATTGACAACAGGTGATGGAGTAGCTGGATTCAGAACCAAGGGCTGCAGATTGTTTTCCCCTTATCCTGTCCCCAGAATCCCTGAACTCAGATGTTTCACTGCAAGCATCCAGAAAGGATGGAGCTTTTTCTGCTGATGACAGTGAGGGAATGTCATTTTGGAGCCTATGAGAAAATCAGACACTTCCATTTATTTAAAGCCTTTAGTTAATTAATCAAAATCTGTGTTGGTCCTGTAAAGAAAAGTGAGGATTTTTTCCTTCTCCTGAAATTGGCCAAAGGACCATCAGCAAGGAGCTAATGGCACCAGAGGGAAACTGAGGCACAGAGAAAGCCACACCTGGCCACTGAAACATCCACTTGTATGTCTCCATGTCAGTTCACAGAAATGCTGTTTTCACCTATTCCCAGAGTTTCTAACAGCAGAAAGATGGGAAATCTGAAATCTTTTGTCTTCCCAGATAACACTTCCAGATCCAAAGAGTTCAGCAGAGTTTTTACCTTCCTGAATGCTCATTTGAGCTGAACTCTGAGGAGTTTGAGCTTCGTGGAGGGAAGAGAAATGGGTTCTGTTCTCGACACTGGAAGCGTTTGGGGCAGGGAGGTTCCATTTCCAGCCTGATCATGGCTTTGATCTCTGAGCTGCCCAGAGCCTGGCCTGTGGGAACCTGGCTTATCTCTGTGACAAGGGCCAGGCCCATCTTGGACTGTGACAGGAGAGAGCTAAGAGGGAATTAAGAAAAGCTTCAGGACAGCCATAAACTGGATAATTCTGTCCAATAAAGCTCATTTTCCTCTTGCTCCGAATGCAGGTGACAATGCAAATTGGTTTCAAAACACTGGTATAAATTAGGTTGATTTTATTGGAAATTTATAACAGCAATTGTTTTGAATTGTGACTCATTTATGTGATCTCCATAATTTCCAACACATGCTCGTCCTTAATTCCCAACCCATACCGTGGCTCGTGGGAGGTGGTTCTGGGAGTCTGGATTCACCCCAACCATGTGTCTGGCAGTAATTATTAACTGCTTCTTGATGGAAGCATTTTTTTCCTCCTGGATTTTGTTGAAGCAAGTATTAAAAGCCTTGGGATAAATCAAGCTTTGAAGGACATGGCATTGCCCATGGCTTGGGTTCTCTGCTCCTCTGGGTAACAGAATGATGGGCTGCTGTGAGACATGGACCAGGTAAAGCAGGATTTGGCCAAGGATTTGGCCAGCAATTAGGATCCAGAAACTGAAGGCTACGAGCAAAGGGAAATTCTACAGAAACCTGTCTAGACCTCATATCCAGATTGGCTCTGCCACCTGGAGGGAAAGTTGTGTGTTTGGGGAAGATGCCTCTCCCTTTATTGGGGCACATTCAGGAGGACATCCCAACCCCTTCCTCTGCTGTTGGAGCTGATGGAAATTGCAGTTCTCAGTGAGTTGTGCTCCTGGAACAACAGCAACAACGAGGGATAAAATGCCAATTTGGGAAACTGGGAGAGTTCTTCTCTTCTGACATTCCACAAAGGAGCTCTCATCCCTCCATGATGGATTTGAGGGCAGGCATGCTGGCAGCAAGCTGTCTTCATTTCACCCAGAACTTCCCCAGTGAGATCTCAGCCTTCTCATCTCACAAGTCCCCGGAAGGCTTCCGGTCTGGAATCAACCTGGAAGGCAAAAGTGAGTTTATGTGCCTGAGTGCTTTATGGTTGCTGCTCCCAGCCACATAAACATTAATAAATCCACTGTCCTCTCCCCATCAAAACAATAACCTGCCTGCAAACTTGATGGCTTCTTGGCTCTGCTTGTATCAGAGTTTATATTCCAGGTTTTTTAGTAGCTGCTCAATGAGTTATAGTCTGACTCCAATTTCCTCCTCCCTTTGTTGGGCTGTGATGTTCATTTGGATGCCCTCAGGTACAAATGTTTGCACTGAAGCTCTTGTAGGATGGGTCAGAGCAGCTTTTAAATGCTGGAAACATCTCGGAGCATCCTTGGGTGTGATGTATTCCGAAGAGTGAGATGCACCAAAGGGAACAAATTTACAAATAATGGCACCTGCTCTGTCAGGTGTTTTGTTTTCCTGCTGTGGAGGAAATCCTGCCTGACAGATCCCGAGGAGGAACTTGCTGGAGAAGAAATTGCACAACAATACAGAGGATTTGCACTGACGAAAGCCTCTGGTAATTAAAGCAGCCGGGCTGTCAGCCAAAGAGCAAAGTGTGGAAAGATAAGCTCTGCCTCACTTAGTGAGCAGAAAGGAGGTATTTCCAATAATCCCCTGGGATCACAGCCCTTGGATTTCCAGCACTCTGCTCTTCTCTGCCTCTCTGCTGTGCACTTCTGTGTCTCCAGGATGGAAGTTGCTGCGTTTCCTGCCATGCCCTGACCTGGTGCTGCAGGGCTCTGATGGCTTGGCCAGGGGAGGAGACCTCAGGGGTGCTCGTGATCCCCCTCCTGCCTTTTCCATCTCCTGTCTCACAGATGAGATGTGACAGCCCCTCTCAGACCCATCCCGAGCTCCCACTCCATTTGCTGCCAGACTTCTCGGTACGGATTGGGGGACTGGCAGTGTGCCTTTTCCAGGGAAATCAGAAGTGCAGGAATTAGCTGCTGATGGGCTGAGGGAGATCTAGGCTTTCATACTTTAGAAGTTTTGGGGTTTTGCTTGTTTATTGAAATCTGGCTGGGGAGTTGCAGTCTGTGAGTGGTTCTTGGGCTCTTGTGTGGCTGTTCCGGGCTCTCGTTTGGCTCTTCCAGGGATAACAAGGAGCTCGTACCTGGCCTGACACAGCTCTGAGTGCTCCACTGGGACAGTGAGACAGGCAGGGAAAATGAATATTTTTGCCAAAATAAGGCCAGGCTTTCCCAGTCAGTTCCTTGTGCAGCTCTGCCCTGCCTGGTGCAGTGGCAGCTTCCCTGAGATTCCCAAAGCAGACCCAGAAGATGGGAGCCAGTTCAGAGCAGTGGTCACTCCAACCTGATGTGCTCCTCAGGCTCTCTGCTCCAGGGATCTGCAGCTGGCTCAGCCAGACTCCTGCTGAATCCCAGGGGTCTGAGTTGGGTCAAACCTGAAGGTGGGATCTGTTCCAGGCTCGCTGACTGCACACATCATTCCTGAGCTGTTGGTATTTGCCAGGCTGGGAAGTTTTTGCTACCCACAAGTGGTTTGAATCCCTCATCCCTGAGCTCCAGGAAGTAACACTCCACCTTTAGGATGAGTTAGAAGGTGCTGCCTGCCCTCTTTCTGTCTGAGTGTTCTCTTTCTCAATCGTGGTCCCAAATGGCATCTCTGTGTTTTACCTAATTTTTGGTACAGGCAGTGTGAGGAAGGTGTCTCCATTTCATCAGAACAACGTTTTTGCTGTTAAAATTGCCACTAAAGCAGCCAGGGGGTGTTTGGAGAGGAAGAAGAGGCACAGAGGATGAAGTCCAGAGTTGACAAATAACAGTGTACAGATGTCCTGCTTGTGCTGAATCCATGCTGGGGACACTCCTGCTGCCATCCATCGTCACCCTGGGGTGTTTCAGCTCTGGCATCTGGGACTGCTTCTAGACTGGGTAGAATTCCATTGGAATTTTCAGTCCTTGAACACCAAGACAGGATTTGTCAGGTGAAAACAGCCAGGTTCATCCACTTGCAACTTGAGAGAGCATTTTCAAAGAGCAGTGGCGTCTGTCAGGACATCACACGCGGCACCTGGCATCTATCAGGACATCACACGTGGCACCTGCTGGGGCACCTCCAATGCCAGGTTCAGTTTGGGGCCCCTTGTGGCTAGAGAGACCCTGAGGGGCTGGAGCTTGTCCAGGGAAGGGAACGGAGCTGGGGAAGGGGCTGGAGCACCAGGAGGGGCTGAGGGAGCTGGAAAGGGGCTCAGCCTGGAGAAAAGGAGGCTCAGAGGGGACCCTGTGGCTCTGCACAACTCCCTGACAGGAGGGGACAGCCAGGGGGGTTTGGGCTCTGTTCTCAGGGGACAGGGACAGGATGAGAGGGAACGGCCTCAAGCTGTGCCAGGAGAGGTTGGAGGGATCAGGATCAGGAGGGATTTCTCCATGGAAAGTGTGGTCAGGCATTGGAGCTGCCCAGGGCAGTGCTGCAGTCCTCATCCCTGGAGATGGTTTTAAAACTTGTGCATGTGCTGGGGTGGATCATGGCTTCATGGTCTGATCGCCTTCCATCTCTCCAGCCTTAATTATTCTGTGATTCCATGGTCACACCTTTGGGAATTGCCTATTCTGCTGCAAAAAAACTCCCCACCAAACTGAAAACTTGGGTTATCAGTATCAAAACTCTCAAGAGTGAGCTCTTTCTTCTTGAAATGACTTTTTTTGGCTTCACAGCGAACAGCAGCTTGTAAATCTGGCTCGTGGTCCCAGACCTGCCAGTGGAAGTTGGATCATGAGCTTTGCACTCCTCAGTTTTTCCCTGTGAGCTTTCATGAAAAGCACACACAGGAATTTTGGGAAGTTGAGAAGGGAGCGAGCTGCAGCACTGGAAGTATTGGAACATGACAGCGCGTTATCCCAGGGACCTTCTTTGAGCCAAATAATTACAATTAATTGTAAAATAAATCTAATTGGACAACCAGCTCTGTGTGCATCTCTAATTGCACAGCCACTAGCAGCAACACACAGAGAATAAAAATAAGTATCTGCATCCCTTTAATGTTAAAACGAGCATCCCTCTCCTTTCGTTTCTCTGGGAAGATGCGACAGCTGCTCCTGGATGAAAATGAATAAATAATCAGTTTTGTTTGTATCTCAAGCTGTTTTCTCCTCTCGGAGACAAGCGACCCACTGATCTCAGCTGAGGAGTTTAAAGGGAGACCAAGTGTTTGCACATTTTCTGTGCATGGACACAGCATCAGTTTTTAAAAAGCCTTTCCCTGGTATCTTCCTGTGTGGTTTTGTTCTCAGCGGGGGATAATTTATGCTGGGTTTTATGTTGCATTATTTAATTACACGTATTTTTAAAATGCATCTGTTTTGCCAATTTATATTCAGCGTGCGCTGCCTTTGGATGGCTTTGGAGCTAAATACCCTTCTCATACCTCTGGAGATGAGTCTTAAAATAGTCTATAAATCCTTTTAATTCCGAATTTGAAAATGTTTTAAGTTGGAGGTAGCAAAGCTGGAGGTTCAGGGCATAAAGGAGGGGCTGTGGCTGTTTCAAGGTGAAGAGGAAGGAGCAGGGAATAATTAATACATGAGAAAGGGGATAACAGCAACTTCCCGATCCATCTTTACAAGGCAGGATTAAAGGGAAGACAAGAAGGTGAAGAATTGCCAGGGGAAACCACTGTAAAAACCAGGGACAGCTCCTCAGGCAGTGCATGACTGAGGAAAATCCTGCTAAGAGTGTCAGGTTTGGGGTGGGTGCTCAGGGTCCTTATAAATGTCAGGTGTGGGGTGGATGCTCAGAGTCCTGCTAAGAGTGTCAGGTTTGGGGTGGGTGCTCAGGGTCCTTATAAATGTCAGGTTTGGGTTGGATACTCAGGGTCCTGCTAAGAGTGTCAGGTTTGGGGTGGGTGCTCAGGGTCCTGCTAAGAGTGTCGGGTTTGGGGTGGGTGCTCAGAGTCCTGATAAGTGTCAGGTTTAGGGTGGGTGCTCGGTCCTGCTAAGAGTGTCAGGTTTGGGGTGGGTGCTCAGATAAATGGGTATTTCTGGTGCCATCAAGTCAAACAAGGGAGCAGATTCCAGAGGATTTCTATGGGATGAGTGAGGACTGATGTCCCCCTTGGCTACCACAGCTCCATCCAAGCACGTCCTGGGACTCATCCAGTCCTGGAGCAAAGCTGGGGGCCAGCTGGGAATGGTGAGGGTGGTTGGTGGGGAGAGACAAGTCAGGAGAGGAGCACATTCCCTGCGTGCAGGAGGATCCAGGCATCTCTCTCAGGGTGGCTCTGGATGGGGTTCCTTTAGGAGCTGAGCTGTTCCCATTTATTTATATATCAGGATCTGAGTGTGTTAACCCCGGGGTAACACCCAAATATCATCGTCCTAACAAACACCTCAGAGCTGCTTTTTGTGCATCTGCCATTTCGCCTCTGTGTCCCAAGTTCTTTAGACATTCGTTATCACAAACATGGCCAAAAGAACATCTGGGTGTTTTTACAAAATGCCAGCCTGCTCAGATCTGGCAGCTGTCTGGAAGGAGCTTGGACACCCTGCTCACACAATGTCAAAGTGCAGGGCAGCAATTCCTGCTGGATTTGCAGCTCATGGGAGCTGCCACAAACACCCTGGAGTCCTGTGTTGTGCCAGACTCATTCCTCGAGTTTTTGGGTCTGTGTTGGGAATAAGAGCCTGCTTTTGGGGGGGAAAGGCATCATCCCAGGGGCTTGGCTCTGGTGGAAATGCCATGCTGGCATCCCATCTCCTCCCTGCCCATGCAGCTCTGGCAATGTGCCCGGAGGAGCCTCGTGTTGTATCGACTGAGGCCAGATCATTTTATTTCTCATGAAATGAAGAACTCCTGGCTCAGCCAAAGGCCTGGATCTGTGCTTTTGGCTTTGGAAAGCAGGATGCTGGCCAGTAGGAGCTGGATGAATTTCTGTCCTCTGAGGGTTTTATCATGGTGGGAGGTGAAGTTGGCAGGAGGGAAAAGGTTCTGCGTGGGCAGGGCAGGACACCAACGCCGCTGGGCATGAGGCTGCAATTGGAAATCTTCAGTAAGCACCACCATGGTTGTCCTTGGTGGGGGCAGCCAAGCAAATTTGAGGTCTGGGCTGAGAGCCACGGTGATCCTGCCAGCTTTTGTGGAGCAGCTGAGCTTGCCCAGAACAGGTAGTGATAAAACACGGAGAAAATGGAGTTTAAAATGTGGCCATGGTCAGACTCATGGGATTTACTCCAGTGTCATCTCACTGGGAATGGGCTGCAGAGATTTTGAGTGGCATCTCTGGTGGTGACAGCAGCTCCTTTGGCTTCTCCTTGGCACCTGTCCTAGCAGAGAGCTTGGCTTCTTGTCATGGAGCCAGCGTGCCCGGGATTGGCCTCTTCTCTCCTTCCATGAAATGAGACAGGGCTCAGAGACATCAGGAGCAAAGTCATCTTTAGCAAAGGGAACCTCAGGTGTGTTGTTTCCATCTGGAGCCTTACCCAGTGCCAGAATTGCTGCTCTAGCCAGAATGTTGAGAGGATGGATCACAGAATCATTCAGGGTGGAAAAATCCTTCAGGACCATCGAGTCCAAGCTGTGACCGATCCCCACCTTGTCACCAGCCCAGGGCTCTGAGTGCCACCTCCAGGCCTTTCCTTGGACACCTCCAGGGATGGGGACTCCAAACCTCCCTGAGCAGCTCCTTCCAATGCCTGTCAGCCCTTTCCATGGAGAAATTCCTCCTCCTTACCCAGCCTGAGGCCGTGTGCCTTGTCCCTGTCTGACACCCCACATTTGTTGCTTGGCTCAGTGCAAACTCGCTCTGGCAGCTTCACTTCCAAAAAATGCCCCAGCTTCCAGGAGGATGCTGTTTGGTGGGACCAGGCAGAGTTGTTGTCTTCCCGTGCCCATCTCTGGTTGCATTTGCAGAGCAGCAAGTGCCAGTCTGAGCTCCCACCTCGGCTGCAGAGGGAGCGGGAGTGGATTCAGCCGTGGTCATACAGGATGTGATTTATTCTGTTCATGGGTCTGCACACCCTTCCCTCCTTCCAGGGAGTCTTGTAAATAATCCCAGCTCTTGTGCCTGATGTGTAGAGGGAAGGGACTCTGGTGGATCTCAGTCTGTGGGTCTCAGGTGCTGATCCAGACAACTTCCTTAATCAAAACATGTCTGGATTTGGCCAATTAAATGTATGAAATTAAATGTATGTGACAGGGTGGCTTCAGGGATGCTTGGAACTCATTGTTGCCTTTCCCTAGAGCTTGCCACCTCCCAAAGTCCTCCAGCAGAGCCCTCCCTGACCTCTATTAAGCCTAGATTGGCTGATTTTTAATTGATTTCTTCCCCACGTGCACGTGGGAGAGCTGGAGAAGCCTTGGCTTCCTGTGTGCTTCTGCAGAGAGAAGGGAGGGTGGGAACGACCTGCCCAGCTGGGAAAGTGGGTGGGATGGAGATCATCACCTGCCAGATGTGGCAGTCCTCGATGGGTGGGGACAATGGTGGCACCTCTGGAGCCAAGTTCCAAGCCTGGCTGGTCAGACTGGCCACCCACTGTGAGAAATGGATTTGTAAAGAATTCTCAAACCTGACAGAAAGCTCACACAGTCTTGTACGTGTGTGTGCAAACTCTGAGAATGAGCTGTGCTGGCTTAGGAAGGCCATGGAACAGAGATGACATTGTTGAAAGAGAGACTGATCTAGAAACAAGTTTCAGTGAGTTTCAGAAGATGGCCTTGCAAAAAGACCAGGTATTTTAGGGAATTACAACTGTGAAAGATGCATTGTAGCAGGACCACGTGGGGTAAAATAATAGGTGGTTAGTGTTAGAAGTGTTGGCAGCATTGTGTGGCAAAAGCTAATAGGCTGAGAAACATTTCTGAGGTATTGTAACCAGAAAATGGGCTGGCTTCTGCTGGAATGGTGTTGGGTTTTACATCTCTTGTGTCTCACCCTTCATCGAGATTGAAAATGGAATAAAATAGTTTAAAGTGCCTCTCAGTTGTCTCTGTAAAAGCTGGGACAACCAACAGCCCATGACCCAGGAGATGAGTTAACCCTTCCTGCAGGGAGAGGATCTGAGTCCTGCCTGTTCTTCAGAGAAGCCAAGGGAGCTCGTGGTGTCCCCAGCCCACCCTGCTCTCTTCCTCAGCCCACTGGGGTGGAATCTCTCCTCTTCAGCAAAGATGGGAGCAGATCCTTTTCCTGACAGCTCATTCACTGTCTCCCCAAATTATCCAGCCCTCCTGAGGGCATCCTTCAGGCTTTTTTCCCCTCACAGAGACCTGACGTGAGCAATGAGGCGCCGCTTTCTTGCAGAGTTTGCTCTTTGCCCAGGAATCAATCCAGTTCACTGAGCTGAGCTGTCAAAACTTCTCCAAGGGCACAGGCATTCCTCATGTTTTCACCATCAAATTATATGTGGCACTTCATTTAAAGCTTAAGTGTGAAGCCTCACTAGCAAGGAGATTGCTGGAAGGTATTGATTTTGCTGCGTTTTTTTGTGTTTATGTATAAAAACGTATTTTAAAGTATTGGTAAAAGGACATTATTGCTGGGCAGACTCTGGATTTATACTCTGGTTTAGTTTTCTCTCAGGTTTAAGATCAATTTGTCCAACGTGTCTGTGAACAATGAAATACTGGGAGGAAATGGATGTCATGGATTTGTGGGGTTTTGTGCTCCTTGAGTCAAACAAATCCCATGTTGTGGAACTGAATCACCTGGAACTGCTTTTCTGAAAGGAGAAGAAGCTTCTGATGTGGTCTCTTGTGTGCTTGTAGGCATTTCAGGTGTCTCCAAACTTTGCAAACTGCTCAGGAGGTTCATGGCTCTGAGCTCTGGGCCATTTAGCTGATGGAAAGCGTTTTAAAGAGAATTAATCCCAAACAAAAGGCAAAAATAACCAAAAGAAATCCAGCAGGGCACAGTCTGGGGTGGTTTTGAGCCTGGAGGGGTTGGAGTTGGGTGCAGGTCCCACCACTGGTGCTCTGCTGGGTGTTTAGAGCCCTGGTGTGAGGGCAGGTGGTGTTTGGTCTCTCTTGTTCTCTGGCTGGTTTTGTGTCCTCCTCACTGTTTGAGTCTCCTTGGAAGGAGAGCTGCTGACTCCCCGTTCTGCCAGAGCCTTTCAGCCTTGCTGAGGGAACATCTTTCCTTGGGTTTTGACAGAGCTCTTGGCTTGAGACCATTAAGGAACGAAGTTGGGGCAAAATTGGTCATTAAAATGATGGAAGGGCAGGAGAAGCAGCACTGGGGCAGAGGTGGAGACCTCAGTGTCTGGAAAAGGACGGAGAGAGGGTTGGTTCTGGCACCTCTGGGCTCTTCTGGGGGGTGAGACCCACCAGGGCAGGGGGTGGGAGCTGGAGGGAGACAATTCCCAGCATTGGTGTTTGAGAGGAAAGGTGGATTCTCCCACTGTGTCTGTCTGCAGGGGGACACAGGGCACCCTCCTGGCAGGGACCTCCCAGTGCCAGCTCCACGGCCCTGGAGCACACAGGAGGTTCATGTTGGTGACTTGGAGGATTCCACAATGGTTTGGTGGGAAGGAACCTTGAAGCCCATCTCATCCCACCCCCTGCCATGGCCAGGGACACCTCCCATGATCCCAGGCTGCTCCAGCCTGGCCTTGGACACTTCCAGGGATCCAGGGACAGCCACAGCTTCTCTGGGTAACCTCTGCCAGGGCCTCCCCACCCTCACAGGGAACAATTCCTTCCCAATATCCCATCCATTCCCTGTGTCCTGTCCCTCCATCCCTTGTCCCCAGTCCCTCTCCAGCTCTCCTGGAGTTCCTTTAAGCTCTGAAAGGAGCTCTGAGCTCTCCCTGGATCCTTCTCTTCTCCAGGCTGGACTCACTCCAGCAGATCCACATCCTTCCTGTGCCGAGGACCCCAGAGCTGAACACGGAGTGTGGAGTTGCCTCCTCTTGCTTCACTCCTCACCCCATTCCCACCCTGATTCCTGCATCCTCTTTTCCAGCCGTTCCCAGGCAGAGGAGAAACCCCTGGGAGTGTCTGCTGGCTCTGGGTAACCCCTCAGCCAAGACAAACACTGAGCTGAGTTTTGTGATGCTTCTCCACCTTGGGAAGGAGCAGGATCAGAAATTCCTGTGCTGACATTGTCCCTGCTTTTTCCATGTCCTGATGAAAACCACAGAGCTCCCGGGGTGGGAACGCTGCTGGCTCAGCTCTGGCCCTGCTTTTCCATAGCCCAGAGCTGCCCTGTTTGCTCACCTGCAGTAAATTGTTGGTGCTTTTGATGGCTCTTCAGTGAAATATTCAACGTGTTCCTGCTGAATATTCCATCCCCCCTGAGTTATCAGCAGATGAAAGCTCCAAGAGTGGCTTTCCATGGGAATTCAGTCATCCCAGCTGTCACGCAGATCCCGATACAAATATTTCCACTGCTAATGGTTTCAGCGTGGGCTTTTTTGTGGGATCAAATGTAATCTTATTTAATGGAGCTCTATTACCATGATGCTTTGGTCTTTTCAGCAGGCTGGCTTTAATTTTTAAATGGAGATTGTTCAGAGCAGAGGCAGGGAAAGGACTGGAGGGATTGAATGGGGTGGGAAATGTGGGATGGACGGAGTGACTTTGGATCAGCCAGGGGAGTCTAAAAGTGTAAGAGCAGGGGAAAGGATTCAGGGTGGATGGGGCTGTCAGGAATGGTGTGAAACTGTACCAGGGAATGGTTAGGCTGGATATTAGGAAAAGGTTCTTCCCAAGAGGGTGTCAGGCACTGGAACAGCTCCTGAGGGAACGGTGACATTCCCAAGGCTGCCAGAACTCCAGGACAACGCTCTCAGCGATGCACAGGGTGGGATTGTTGGGATGTCTGTGCAGGGCCAGGAGTGGGACTGGATGATCCTGGTGTGTTCCTTCCAGCTCTTGGAAGAGGGAGAAATTCAGCAGGATTTCACAGCTGCGTGGCTGGGGGTGGGGGGGATTGCTGGAGCTGCTGCTGGAGCGAGCCGATGCTTCGTGCCTGCGGAGCGCTCCCCATTCCCCATCCCAGGGCCACCACAGCTGGCACAGCCCCAGCCCCCAACGCCCACCCTGGGCCCCGCAGCCCCCTGAAGGTCCGTGCCACCCCGCAGGTCGTGCGCACGGAGAAGAACAGCCTCAACAACCGGTTCCTGCCCTGGGACGAGATCGAGACCGAGGCCATCCTGTCCATCGACGACGACGCCCACCTGCGCCACGACGAGATCATGTTCGGCTTCCGGTGAGCCCTCCCCACACACTGCTCCTGCCACGGCCAGGATCTGCTCAGGCAGCAGCAGGGGCACGGGCAGGGCTGGCACTTCCCTTCCCACGGCTTCCCAGCTCCGTTTCTTGGAGAAACACCCATTACTGGGGTGGGGAACTGATCCCAGGTAGTCCAGGAAACTCCATTTCCCACACTTCGTAACCCAACTCTTCAGCTTTTGCTGGGCTGATAATGGTCCCTGAGTGGTTTTAAGGCCTGTGGCTTCCTAGGGTGGTCAGAGCCTGGAGAACAAATCCAAGAGGCTGATTCACTCCATCCATGAACCAGAGGCAAGGCCAGGACGATGCTCACGTGCTGCTGGTGGCTGCCACCCTGTGCTCCGTGTGACACTGGAGTGTGGCAGTTCTTTGGGCATTTTGTCCTGCAGAGCAGGCAAAGGCAGATATCACCAGCACAGGCAGATGTCACCCAGCACAGGCAGGTGTCACCGAGCAAAGGCAAAGGCAGGTGTCACCCAGCACAGGCAGATGTCACCCAGCAAAGACAAAGGCAGGTGTCAGCCAGCACAGGCAGATGTCACCCAGCACAGGCAGGTGTCACCCAGCAAAGGCAGTGCTGCTGCTCTCACTCCCACCCCCGTTCTGCTCCAGCATCCAGCTTTCCCTTGACTTTTCCCTGGAAAAGCTCCCTGAGCACAGGGATGAGGGGGCTCCTGCTGGGGGAGGTTTGTGCCAGCTGCTCCTGCAGCTCCTGCAGCCAAACCTCCCTCCCTGCCAGGAGCTGCTGGGGAGTGAGCCTGGCACAAGGAGCAGGGGCTGCCATTCCCAGTGGGAGAACACCCGGCAGCTGCCCGGGGGTGGGAGGTGGGGACCAAAACCTGCTTGGGAGGGGGATTAAAAGGCACAAAATGCCTGGAAGCCCACCAGGCTCCCTCAGAGAGATGAGAAATGAGGTGTGAGAGGGATTAAAGTGCAGGAGGAGGCGTCAGGACTCCTGGCTTCCCTTCCCTGCCCCGTTCCAGGCTCTTTATCTGAACTGGGCTGTTTTCTCCCCTTTTTTGGTCTCTGTTTTCCTTTGCCTGGCCGAGGTTTTGTTGATTAGCCCTGGAGAGCATCATATGAAGGCTGTAAGTGCCCTGTGTTAATCTCACTCATATCCCTGCTTACAGACACCCCATTCCCACAAAGCCTCCCTGTGTTAACACATTCCCAGGAACTGCTGGAGTCTTGGCACTGCAGTGAACCTCTGCCCACAGCAACTGTGCTTTGTCAAAACTTTGCTCCAGGCATTGATTCTTGGGGCCAAAAGCATCGTTTTCCCTGTTTGCCACTCAGGAGGGAGCTGGAGGCAGCTCTCTGAGCACCCCCAGAGCAATTCTCCAGAGAAATCCTGATTTTTGTGGCTGAGCTGGGAAGGAAAAAGCATCACTTCTGTAGGAAAGTGAAGATGTGGGAGAAGTGAAAGGGAATAAATGGTTTAAACTTCCAACTGTTCTAAACAATCACCCTGGATTGACAGGAACTGCAGCAAACAAGTGCTGGGGGGAGGATAGAGCCAGGGAAGCTGCTGGTGGTGTTGATTCCTTGGGATTATCTTGGAGTTTCATTAATTGGAGTGGAGGACTGAACAACAAACACGACTGTGCTCCATAAGTGTAAGGAAAGTTCAGGGAATCTCGGTCTCCTCAGCTGCTCTCCTGCTGTAGCTCTCCCAGAACAGGGCTTGTGGAAGAAACTCACATCCAAATGAGGGAAAAACCCCAAAAATGGCACTTACTGCCCACTTTTGTGCCTGGGAAGAAGGGAAAACTCTTCTGTGTCCACAGGGAGTTCTCTCTTGCAGTCTGGAGTCGCAGCTTGGGCACTGAGCAGCAGGGAGGGGGGATTGAATGATCCAAAGGAAGCCAGCACCCCTGCCTGTGGAAGCTGGATTTGTTTCCCAGCTTAGGCATCAGGCACTGACTTTTTCCTTCATTATTGCTGCCGGTGTTGCAGCTCTCCTGGGGGATTTCTCTGGAGGAGCGTGAGCTGCAAATGAGAGCAGAACATTAGGCAATCCCACGCTCCACTTGAAGAATTCAGGATTTCATTCCCAAGGCTGGACTGTGAGCACGTGTTGGGGTGAGGGAGGCACTCAGGGCTCTGGGGGCTTTTCCTGTGGGGCCAGAGCCCAGGAAGCTGCAGTTTGGGATGAGGAGCCAGCACCTTGGCAATCCAGGTCTTCCCTGGGAGACACCAGGGCCTTCAGCATCTCAGCAGCTTTTCACAGAATTAGGGGATTTCCAGAGTCCTGGAATGGTTTGGGTGGGAAGGGACCTCAAAGCTCATCCAGTCCCACCACCGCTGTGGGCAGGGATACCTTCCACTGTCCCAAGGTGTTCCAAGCCCTGTCCAATCTGGTCTTGAAGCCTTCCTTAAGGGAGATTGATGTTATCTTGGCTTCACTGAGCTGCTGGGAGATGGACAATCCCAGAGATTTGGGGAACAGGCCAGGAGATGCTGGGCTCCTCCCAGTCTGAGCCTGGGCTGCTCTGGCCTTAGTTTTCTTTTAGGCCTCCAGAACAGCCCTTATGAGCTACAAAATCCCTAATTTATGGATTAGGAGCCCTTTCCCTGTGCATAAGCAGCTCGGCTGTGCTCTAGGACCGGAGCACATTTTAACAGTTTTCATTTTTGCCCTTTGGGCATTCCCTGGATAAGCAGTTGCCAAACTCCTTTATGTACAGACCCCTCCATCCCTTGCAGCCCTTCAGGAGCCTCTGGGTGGGCTCCCAGGTCTGTGTCTCACGGACAGTTCTGTGTTTGCAGGGTGTGGAGAGAGGCCCGGGATCGCATCGTGGGCTTCCCGGGGCGCTACCACGCCTGGGACATCCCCCACCAGTCCTGGCTCTACAACTCCAACTACTCCTGCGAGCTCTCCATGGTGCTCACTGGTGCTGCCTTCTTCCACAAGGTGAGACCTCCCCGGGGCTGCCCCTTCCTGCTCACAGCCACCTGAGGCTGCAGCTTTGGGGAGTTTCTGTGGTTCTTAAGGACAAGTGTGGGAGTTTTCTGCTCCTTTCCCCTCGCTTTCTCCAAACTGAAGCACAGCCAGAACCTGGTGCTGAGCGCGCTGGGGAGGATATCCAGTGGCTATTCCTGCCGTGCTGAATCCACAGCAGCAGAGAGCAGGATCTGAGGGGGCTGGAAGCCCCATTCCTCAATCTCTGAGCTCCAGGAGAGGGTGGTGGCTGTGGGAGATCTGCTGCTGCTGTGGCTGTCCCACACCGGGATCTCGGTGCGGGATTGACTCCGTTATGGGGAACGTCTCCACTGGGATCCTTGAGTCAGACACATCCCACGTGTCCCACGTGTTGCTGTCACCTGTGGAGCACCTGGGGGACACTGTGCCTTTCCCTGCTGCAGTACTACGCCTACCTGTACTCCTACGTGATGCCCCAGGCCATCCGGGACATGGTGGACGAGTACATCAACTGCGAGGACATCGCCATGAACTTCCTGGTGTCCCACCTGACCAGGAAACCTCCCATCAAGGTAAAGCACTGGCAGCCAGTGGTTGTCCCAGGGCAGGCACTGCTGGAGAAGCTGTGGTTGGGAAGTGAGTGGTGTCTGCTCCAGGGAAATGCAGCTGCAGTGGGAGAGCTCAGCCTTTGGAATCAGCTGAACCCCTGCCACAGAGCAGGTGAATTGAGGTTTGGCATTACAGGACTAAATCAGACTGAATTCCTTGTCTGATGAGAGGTTCCCTGCCCATGGCAGAGATGATCTCTGCTCTAGAGCCAGCCTGGGAGAGCTGGGGGTGTTCACCTGGAGAAGAGAAGGCTCCAGGGAGAGCTCAGAGCCCCTTCCAGGGCCTAAAGGGGCTCCAGGAGAGCTGGAGAGGGACTTGGGACAAGGGGTGGAGGGACAGGACGCAGGGAATGGCTTCCCACTGCCAGAGGGCACAGAGAGATGGGATATTGGAAGGAAATTCCTGGTTGTGAGGATGGGGAGGCCCTGGCAGAGGTTTCCCAGAGAAGCTGTGGCTGCCCCTGGATCCCTGGAAGTGTCCGAGGCCAGGTTGGAGCAGCCTGGGATGGTGGAAGGTGTCCCTAGCCATGGCAGGGGGTGGCACTGGATGAGCTTTGAGCTCCCTTCCAGCTCAGTCCATCCTGAGATTCCATCCGGATCCGAGCGCCCTGGCAGTGCCCGGGCTGGGCGCTGTGGGCAGCGTGGCACTGACCCCTCTGTCCCTCCTGGCAGGTGACCTCCCGCTGGACCTTCCGCTGCCCCGGCTGCCCCCAGGCGCTTTCCCACGACGATTCCCACTTCCACGAGCGGCACAAGTGCATCAACTTCTTCGTGAAGGTGTACGGGTACATGCCCCTGCTCTACACCCAGTTCCGCGTCGACTCGGTTCTCTTCAAGACCCGCCTGCCCCACGACAAGACCAAATGCTTCAAGTTCATCTAGAAACGGGAGCAGCTGGACGGTGCCGGCTCCCAGCTGCGGCCGGAGGCGGGAGAGGCCGGCACGGGGCTGGTGTGGTGGGGCTGGGAGTGCAGGAGGCCCTTGGCTGTGGCAGACGGGACGGCCTGGATTGGGACGGGCTCTTCCCTCCTTCCCTGCGCTCCCACGGCGGCTCACCCGGACAGGGAAGGGGATCCCACGGCTCCTGTAAGGACACTCCCACGGATCGTACACTGAGGAATGGCTCGCTGGCCACTGGCTCTGCCCCTTCGCTAGCCAAGGGCAGCCGTTCTTTTTAATTATAATTATTGTTATTTAAAATGAAAGTGTTTTAGATTTGCCATGTGAGGCGCTTTTTTGTTTTCTTTTCTTTTCCCTCCCCTCTCCCCACCCCATTTCCCCCTCTGGACCCTTCGGCCCATCCCAGGGGACTGTAGCAAGGCCAGGTTGGAGGTGTCTGGGGGCAGCATCAGGGCAGCTCCTGTTACCATTGCTGTCCCCATCCTTCCTCCCGTGGCACAGCCCTTCCCACCCACCAGATCCTGGCTTCTCTTGCCCTCTGGCTACTACTGAGGCCTCTCAGGTCTCACCTGGTGAGGAGCCCTTTGCTCTGCTTTGCTCTGCTCCCCACCCTGAGCCCCGGAGAGGGGCAAGGTTGGCCTGGATGGTCCTTCCCTGCTCCATCCAGCTCTGGCCCCGTGCTGTTCCCGTGCTGCAGCCCGGGGGATTCAGTTGCTGCTGGCTCAGTGTCTTTTCCCACCTTGTCCTGCTGATCCTCTAAAGACAGGGAGCGTGTTTGGGGCTTGGGGAAGATCCACCTGCAGCACAGCCAGGGCTGAGGGTACTCCAGGCTCCTGGAGGCTCTGACCCTTCTCCGTGCTCAGCCTGGGTGTGCCAGAGCTGCAGTTCCCACTCTGCCTCGTCCCCATCCCAGAGCGCACCGTGCCCGTGTTGGGTTTGCCGTGGGCCTCAGCACAGCTGCCTTAACCCCAGCCCATCCCCACGCCCTGGCTTCGGGCTGTGTCCGAGGCTTAATCCCAACAGGAGCTTCCCAGGGTGTGATGCTGCTGGGATCACCTTCACAGCGTGGGTTTGGAGCTGGTTCCTCTCCCCCAGAACAAAATGCAGTCACACCTGTGACCACCCGAGCTCAGCTGCTGCTCCATCCTGCTTCAGGCCCAGCTGGACATGAGGGGAGCACAGGAGGGAAGGCACAGCTTGGCCCTCGTGTCATGTTGTCCCTCAGCACATCCCAGATGTTTGTGAGCAGCCTGGAGAAGCTCTTGCTGGCTAGGTGGGAAGGTGACACTTGTGTGGTCCCCTCGATGTCCCTGGTTTTCCTGGATGTCACCCCTGGTGTGTCTCTGGTGTGTGGCAGCAGGGATGGTCCAGCAGCAGCTCCTGGGCTCATTCCCAAGGTCAGCCCTGTCCACGTTCCTCCTGCACCACATTTTGGGGCCTCTTCAAACTCCTCTCCCCAGGTTTTTCCATCAGCACTGACAATTCCTCCGTGGGAAGGGGAGGGAAGGAGCAGCCTGTTCCCAGCAGAGCCCATGGCTCGTGCCTTCACCAGCACCAGTGACCACAGCAAAACACAGATCAAGGAGTATTTCCCTATGGTTTTTTCCCCCTTTCCATTCCTTTTTTGTTTTAACATCAGATGCCCAAAACGCAGCACGTGGAGTCTCAGAGTCTCCTTAAAAATGCCATGGGAGACTTCTGCGAGGCCCTGGAACAGCTGGAAGGATTCTCTGCCCCTGGCCAGAGTGGAAATGTGGCACTCAGGAGCTGTGTCAGCTCCAGCATTCCCGAGGGGCCTGAGCTCCTCCTCCATGGCTTTAATTCCGCCCTCATTAGTGGGGGTTCGTTAGCAGCCATGCCGTGGCTCAGGTACAGCCCAGGCCCGGGGTCAGCGCTGCCCTCCCAGCCCTCCTGGAGCACGGGGTGATGTGGGCATGGACTGCACTTTATCCCAACAGGCATTGCTCAGCAGCCTTCAGGCTTCCCAAAGTCCCAAGGGAGATGTTATTCCAGTGAGAGCCTGGGGGCACACGGACGGGATGGGAAGTGTTGGCATTGCCCAGTTTGTCGTGGGGCTCGGGATGCTCGGGGTATCAGAGCCCCAGGCTGGGAATTCTGCTCTCCCTTGCTGAGTTTCAATTCGAGGCCAGTTGAGATCAGGGATCAGCAGAGCAAATCCCAACTGTTCTTCCTCCCAGGCTCTTTGGCCTTTTCCCAAGCTATTTTTTGTGTTGGGAGGGTCCCCCTGTCCACTGTGCTGGAGCAGGGACAGGATGTGCAGTGGGATCTCTCTGCATGTCCTGGGATGAATTCCTCCTTGCTGAGCGGCCCTAAAGGGGAAAGATTTGGGGGTGAAGGGGTAAAGAGGCTGCTCCTGGGAGATACCTGGGCAGCAGCAGCGTTGGGAGGGATGGAATTCTGTGGGCAAATGAAATGCCAGCAGGAACATCTTCCCCACCCACAGGGCTGGTACTGCCTCTCCTGGTCCTACTGCTGCGGCTCTGTCCCAAATCATCCCAAACACCACTGAACCCCCTGGAGTACAGAATTGGGATTCACAGCCCAGCTTTCTGCTCCTGAGACATGCCAGCACCTGAGCTGTCCTGAGGTCCCTCCACCAGGGAGGAGAGGGGGCTTTTCCAGAGTGCTCCCGCCCATGCCACCATCCCAAACATCCTTCCTTGCTACCATCCATCGTTCTCCCGGGATTTCCAGGGCATCCCAGGGTCACTGCGAAGCTCAGGTTTGGTTGTATGATCCGTCCCAGCTCCTGGGGCACGCGGCCTCCACCACCCCAGCCCTGAGGAGACGGGAAGGGCTCTTGGCAGCTGCACCTTTTCCCAGTTCCAGAGTTCCTGCTGCTCCCCCTGGGCACGGAGCGAGGCCTTTCCCGCTGTAAATAGCAACGACTGAGGTGACACAGCCCCGGCCCCGCCCGTGTCACACGGCCCCTGCCCTCCCCTTGTGCCCACGGTGCTGTGAGCACCAGGATTTCAAATCCAACAGGAACTGAGAGACAAGGAACACTCCTTCGACACGAGCACAATGTTGAGTTTTTTGTAAAAGGTTCCAATAAATGGAGAGTTTAACTTGGGAGCGTCTCGGTGCCTCTTTGCTGGGGTAGGGAGAGGGGCTGGACCAGGACGGGGCTGTTGCTGCTCCTGGCCCTGGGACACCCCAAAACCAGGCATCTCCTGGGCTTCTATTCCCACGGGGCAGGTGAGCTGGTCTGGAATGCTGGAAACTCTTCATGGATGGCAGTGCCTGGAGCTAAACCCCATGTGCTCATGGCTGGGCCAGGAGAGCCCCGGGAGGGGTTGGACCCTGAGTGGCTTCCAGGAACATCCCATCCCAGTTCTGGGGCTGCTGCTCGTGTGGGCAATGAAAGCAGCAGCTGAGCCAGAGCTGGGATTGCAAACCAGCCCATCCCTGCCCGGGGATCCAGAGCCAAGAACCTTTAGGGGACAGTTCCTGTGGCATTGCTGGCTCAGGATGCTCCCGGTCCCTCTCCTGTGCAGGAGGCTGAGGTGGAAAAGCCAAACGGATCCACGAGGTTCGTAAGCAGATTCCCAGCTTCAAACCTGCAGGGAGGAGCAGAAGGAGGAATGGAGCCAGCTGGGCCAGGAGCCATGGGATCCCCTCCACTCTGGGCTGGGAATCCCTCGGGATTTCCTGCATGTGGCTGGATTTCCTCTCTTCCTTCCTGCTGCCTTCGTTTTTTTTGCCCTCCCTCCTGAGCAGCTGCTTTCTCTGTGGTCACTTTTCACCTGTGTCTCCTGCCCTTGCTGGTGCTCCTGCTGGGAATTGTGTTGTTTCTTTTCCCTTCTCCCTTGGAGTAAGGCTTGGTTTGTGCTTGGGTTTGTTTCCAGGAGAGGTTTCAGGGAAACGCCAAAGGATTTTAGTCCTGGAGGAAGGAGGTGGATGCTCAGCCTCCCTAATGCCTGTGATTTCTCCCCACAATATTGCAGGGAGGTAGGGCCATCACTGGCAGGGAAGGGCACAGAATTCCTCACTCTAGGACCCCAGCCTGGCAGCAGCAGCCAGATGCTGGTTTGGGATCTGGCTCCCAAATGAGCCCAACAGCATCTTGGGCACAGACTCAGCTGGAGCCCATTTTCTCCTGAGGCTTTTCCTGAAGTAAAAATCTCCTGATCAGTAATTTTTCCTGCTCTAATTGCTGTGTTTGATGAGAGGAGCCACAGCTCTGGTTCCATTTCCATTTCTCTGTGAGGGTTTGTACCCTGGGACGAAGAAACAGAGGCGATAAATCCTGTTAATAATTCATTCCCTGCTCCCAGGAGGAGGCCAGGGTGAAGTGCTTTACACTCCACTCCTCTGCACTACAAAGTGCCCTCGATTTTCCCTTTTGGATGATGCACTCCTTGATAAAAAGCTATTTCACTGGAATTGCTCCCGTTCTGCCCAGCAGTGCCATGAAAGCCATCAGCTCCTGCTGGAGCCCAGGGAAGGACCCACTGCCACCCCTTCCCAAGTGATTGGCCCCAGGTGATGGGTCCTTGAGGGAGGACCTGTCCCCTTCATGGTCTTCAAGGGATGGGGTCACAGTCCATGGATCCTAGAGAGACTGGGGCACAGTCCATGGATCCTTGAGGGATTGGGGTCACAGTTCATGGATTTTGGAGGGATGAACTCACAGTCCATGGATCCTTGAGAGATTGGGGTCACAGTCCATGGATCCTGGAGGCACTGGGGCACAGTTCATGGATCCTTGAGGGATTGGGGTCACAGTCCATGGATCCTGGAGGGACTGGGGCACAGTTCATGGATCCTTGAGGGATTGGGGTCACAGTCCATGGATCCTTGAGGTACTGGGGTCACAGTTCATGGATCCCTAAGGGATGGGGTCACAGTTCCATGGATCCTCGAGGGATGGGATCACAGTTNGAGGGATGGGATCACAGTTCATGGATCCTCGAGGGATGGGGCACAGTTCATGGATCCTTGAGGGACTGGGGTCACAGTCCATGGATCCTTGAGGGATGGGATCACAATTCATGGATCCTCAAGGGATAGGATCACAATTCATGGATCCTGGAGGGAAGAACTCACAGTCCACGGTTCCCAGGTGACAGCTCACCTGTGACAGGTGAATGGGACCTGTCAGACCCCACCTTTCCCACCACGAGCCTGCCCAGGCCATGATATGCAGCCAATCCCAAATCCCTCTGCTCTCATTCCCACTCCTCCCAAAGGCTGAGCAGCTGGTGGGGCACAGATGCAGCACCTTGCTCCAGTTTCCCTCTGCTCCTCACATCCAGGTGCCCAAGGAGGTGACAGATCCCAGTGACAGCTACTGAGCCTGGGCAGGGACCTGGCATTAACTGACCTGGTCCAGTTGTTTTCATTGGGTCTCACATTAATGGAGAGAAAACAGTGAACTCCTCTCCACCCAGGAACAGCTGTTCCATAAAAGCCATCCAAGAGCAGAAATCTGATTTTAACCTTTCCTCCCCATTATTCCCATGGGAGCACAGGGTTGGGAAGTCACTGGGAATTAATCACTTGCCACACACCCCACTAATTGTGTTTAATGAGGGGAGCAGTGGAGAGAGGCCAGAGCAGCTCAGGGAGGGATGTGGGATCCAGGGAATGGGGATGGCCACGGCACAAGGAACCACGTGGGGGCCAAGGGTATTTATTTTCCCTTCTGGAAGAAGGAGAGTGAAGCCAGGAATCTTTGCTGTTCTTTGGCCATTAAATTGGGAACTTCTGGATAAAGCCTGGATTGAATCCATGGTATTCTTCTCCTGGCAGCTCCCTGGGCTGCCACAGTTCCCTCTGCAGGACTGACCCAGCCCAAGAAATGCTGTTTGTTTTTCTCTCTCTGTGCAGAAGGAACAAGCACTTCTTTTTCCAGTTTAATTAGGGCTTCTCATTAAAGAATTCCCCTCCCAGCATGTTTGTTTTTCCAGCAGGCACAACCTGAATATAACAAAAGAATCCACTCTCAGCTGCTGGACTGATGGAACAATGAGAAGTTTTCCTGCTCAAAACGACAGAAAGAAAAATGTAAAATGTTTTAATTTTTACTTTCTCCCCCTGAGGAGGGTGGGAAAGCCTTGGGAATGTGCAAAGGAAGGCACTAGAGCAGTGGGATCAGTGCTGGAGCTGAGGTAACCAGCAGAAAGTTGAGTTTATCCCACTGCCTCTCTGGGTTAGGAATAATCCCTTTGGAGTTTATTAAAGTGAAATTATCCCAATCCTTTTACTCTGTTTTTAAGTGATGCTAAAGCAGCAAACCTGCAAACCCTGATGAGGATTTAATTCCACTGCCCCAAGTTTTTCCTTTTGATGACACCACTCCTCACACAGCCATGGCACACACAGGATAAAGGTGAGGGTGCTGGGATCTGCACACCCAACCCAACAGAAATCCTTCCTGGGAATGAAATGGGGTGTGGACACTGCAGTGGCAGAGAGATTTTATTACAGAGCTGCTTCCACTGCCTGCATCTCCCCAAAGGGATGAACTGGAGGAGCAGCTTTATTTCCCCAAGGTGTCAGGACAAGGATGTAGAATGGGCATGGAGAGGCTTTTATAAACCACAGGATGTGCTCCCTCCTGGGCAGTCTCACTCTGCTTTTTATTTTTTAACAGCAAATAAATACAAAACAATCCAATAAAAAATGAACAGCAGTAAATCTGAGAAATGGGTTGCCTTTAAAAGCAATACTATTGACTGAGGTGAGGCCCCAGATATGTGATTTGGGGAGGGAAAAGCCTCCCCAGGTCTGCAGTACAGATGGCTTTGGATAAATGACTCAGAATTCCATCCAGGATTTGGGATGGAGGGGCTGCAAGGACAAGTTTTTGGAAGGTAGAAACAAGAGGCACTTAAATCTCAAAACGTTTTTTATGAGCATTAAGAATTTTCCTACTTTATGGACTTCCCTAAGTGTCTTCCTGAGCTGTTTCCTCCACTGCTGATGGAGGAGCCCAGGAGGAACCAGCTTTAGTGAAGGGCCTGGAGCTCCATGGACAGATGTGGATGTAACAGGTGAGGCTGCAGCATCAATAAACACTTGAATTCCTAAAGGATAAAGCTTTTCCAAAGTGCCTCTGCTTGTGCAGGGAACGGCCAGGCTCTTCCCACTACTGCCCATGTCCACCAGGCCCCCTTTTCTGTTTTTATTTGTACAATCTTTGCCTCACCAGCTCTCCCCTCCTCATGCCAGTGAAGGACACGTGAACAACACACAGAGAGGAGAGGCAGGGAATGGGATCTGGGGACTGAGAAGAAGCAGTGGGAGGAAAAAGGCCATTGTTTCAATATTCCTGCAGAGTTCTGTCAGGTGAAGGACTGGGGCAGAGACTGCTGAGGGACACAGGAGAGCAGCAGTTCACCCTGATGTTGTAAATAAACACTCCAGTTATTTACTCTGCAGCTCCTATCTCCTGTAAGATGCCCAGCTCCCAATTTTACACAACAGGAATCTCCTCCAAAGTATTTCAAAACAGGTTAAAAATAAGATTTAAAAAATAGATATTAAAAATACTCCCTTGCTCTTCCATGAAGGGGAAGGTGGTTTCTGGTCTCTCTGAATCACAGAATTCTCTCTCTCTCTCTCTCCTTGGACAGCTCCAAGTTCTGCTGCTCCAGGCTCTCTCCTTGCAGAGCCTCCAAGAGCTCCATGAGCTAAAACTTCTGCAGGAATTTGAGCACCAGGTCCCGCAGTTTGACCCTCAGGGGCTCGTCATTGTCACAGATGATGTGGGTGGAGTCCTCCTCCAGCTGGATCAGGGTCTCTGCCTCCTGCAGCAGCACAATGTGGCCCTTGGCCGTGTCCTCCACCTTCACGTCGCTGAATCCATGCTGGATTTGGGGTGGGAGAGGGAGAGAGGGGGAAATCAGCACAGCTCAGGAAAACTGGGAGAGAGGAGAGGCCAGGGCACAGGGGAGAGGGGGAATTTCATAGAATCACAGATTGGTTTGGCTGGGAAGGGACCTTAAATCTCATTCAATGCCACTCCCTGCCACTGGCAGTGACACTTCCCACTATCCCAGGTTGCTCCAAGCCCAGTCCAACGTGGCCTTGGACACTGCCAGGGATCCAGGGGCAGCCACAGCTTCTCTGGGCACCCTGTGCCAGGGCCTCCCCACCCTCGCAGGGAACAATTCCTTCCTAATATCCCATCCATCCCTGCCCTCTGGCAGTGGAAGCCATTCCCTGTGTTCTGTCCTTCCATCCCTTGTCCCCAGTCCCTCTCCAGCTCTCCTGGAGCCCCTTTAGGCACTGGAGGTCTGCATCCTTTATCTCCTGCAGGTGAGAACAAGACCACAGTGTGGCTTCCTCAGGAGGTTCCTCCACCAGTGGAGACATTTTCAGGATCTGTTCTTCACTTGGTCAACTTCTCAAAAATCTTGTGGAAATTTAAATGCTTTCAAGACTCCCTCAGCTGTTGAATCCAAAAGTTCTGCGAGGCAAACCCACCCAAAAGCTCTGCTTCCATGGGAAACAGGAGATCACTGACATGAACCCTGCATAGTAGGACAAGGCTCCACAGGGAACAATTCCCTCTGTTCTCAAGTGCAGGGACACCCTGGAGCACTTTGGCAACTCACTGGCCTTTCTCCATTCCAAGCTTTCTCCATTTCAGCACACCTGAGACGTGCAGAAATCTGCTGGAATCCCACCTGCCACCGAAGCCTCCTCACCTTCTCCAGAGTCTGCACAAACTGGTCCATGGGGATGGAGCCACTCAGCAGCGGCTTCAAGGATTTGCACTCGGGCACATCATCACTCACCCGCTTCCTCTTCTTGCTGGCAGGAGGTTGGGGAGGTTTTGGAGGGAGCTGATGGATGAGAAGGAAAAAAAAATCCCACTCTAAAGGATGCAACAGGTTGGGAAACAGGCAAATTCAGAGTGAGCAACTCAGGGAATGAGAATGTGGCTTAGCTCCAGCCATTTATGAGGACTTTGGCATTTTAAGCCCAGGTCTAAGTTTATTTGGCAGCAGGAATGAGTGGAGAAGAGAGTAAATGAACAACAGCAGCCTCAGACCAATTCTACTGCAGCACTTCAATGTTTCCAGTGCCCCTGAGGGTTTCCAGGGAAGCAGCTTGGGAAGAGGAGGGCAGCCTGTCTGCTGTGCTCTGATAGAAATCCTCACCAACCTTCACGTCCCTGACATTTCCACACTGGGCTCTCTTCCCAAGTGTCCTGGGCCCAGCCAGCTCTGCTGCCCAGTGTGGGAAGGGCTGTTCAGTGAGGCCTTGCAGGCTCATGGATCTGAGAGAAAGGGGATCAGGGCAGCCACTGCTGAGCAGGTGCCTGGATATCACCTCCTCCTGCAGAGCACTCATGCCAGGAATTCCAGTGCCTGGAGTGTACAGGGACGTACAGAGATGTACAACCTCCAGGGAGACTGAAGGCAGATGGTCCCTTCCTAAGTCTGATGTCCCAGGTCACCTCTCTCCTCTAACCCTTGGTCCTGAGAGGTTGACTGATGCTGTTCCTGACTATGGAAGACAGCAGGATGATCTGTAGCCTCTCTTCAGGAATTATCTCATTTCCCCATTTATCTCAGCCAGGCACATGGCCAAGGAAAAGAGGGCAGAGAGATTTATTTGCATCCCACTCCCTGCTCTGGGTGTAATTCCTCACCCGCACATGCCAGGGCAAAGCCTCTGCCAAGGGCTCTGCTCTGGTGGGAGGGAGCTGCAGGAGGGGTTGCTGGGATCCTGGATGGCAGGAAAAGCCAGAGTAAGGATATTTTTCTCCCTTTCCCATTAGACTGTACCTGCAGCACGTGCTTGTTGTCCTTAGTATGCAGCACAGCAGAAACTGTTGCCAAGGAAATACCAGGCTTGATCTCCAAGGGCACGAGGGAATCTGCAAGCTGAAGCAAAAGGAGATTTTGTTCAGCAAGTGATCAGCTCAAAATGTGCATGAACCCAGCTGTGAGATAAATTGGCAGTGTGGTATTTTTAAACATGGGCTAATGAACTGTAAACACAAAGCCACGGATAGACTGAGAGCTCCTCGGACCTGCCCAGCCTCCTTCCAGCTCCCAAAATTGTGGATTTCACACCATGAGCTGAGCAGCACGAGATCTGCAGGAACCAGGGCTGGTCTCAAAAACCATAATAAACACAGAGAACCCTTGTGTGAAAAGACAACTGCTTCATTAATAATTTTAGTTAGTAAAACTCGTGGTCTAATCCAGCATTATTATGTTTGTTATGCTGATGGACAATGAAAAATCAAAATGAGTTTCCTTTCACTTCCTGACTGCAGAATATCTAGAATAAGAAGCGTTTGTCTTTATAACCCCAATGTTTTCAATCAACCCACTGCTGATTAGTTTGAAATTATTCCAACAATGCTGCACAAAACCCTTTCCACTGCCTTTTACATAATTCTTCCCTGAAAGACATAAAATTTAGTCTTGGCTTGGAGTTTGGATCTAACATGGCTGGCAGTGCCTGGAGTGGGCAGTGCTGCACCTGCCAGTGGAAGTTGGCCAGTTGGGAAGCACCTCTTCCAGCCACTTATCCAAAGGAATTCAGCAGAAAACAGTGCTCGTGAATGGAGAAAATTATCCCCTTTTCCCCTCCAAGGGAATTCAAGGTGCCAGGATGCCCAATCCTGTTGCCATAAAAGGCTTTTTCCGTTGGCTTCGATGGTGGCAAAGTTCTTTTAATAAGTTCTGCAAATCTCACCCGCTGCTGTTAAAGCTGCAGGAACATTTTGAGAGCAGCTCCTTGGAATAAAGCAGTTGGTGTCTTGGAAGAACACAGGCTGCATTAAAAATCCCTAAATTTTGTCTGTATTCAGCTATGGTGAATCCTAGAAATCCAAACTTGATGGAGCAATTCAGCTCACTGTTAACTCTGGGACTCTGTTCAAGATCTTTAAAGCAGGCAATGTGAATACAGCCTTTATGGTTTGTTGTTGAAGGCAAAGAGAATGAAAATATAATGACAATCATTGCTTCAGCTTTCTCCTGGGATCTAAAACCAGCAGCACTTGCAGCAGTGAGTTCTGCTGCCTCCCCAGTGGTCGAAGGCACTTTCCATTCCAACCACCCTCCTGAGGAGGATCGATACAAAACGGGCTCTGATGAAGAGCAAAATGACAAATCCTGTGAAGAGAAAGATCCTTAAAGAACAGGGAGTGGCTTGGAACCAGTGTCTTCTCCTACCACTGAAGTATTTTGCTATTAACATTTCTGCAGGCTTTAAACAGGCTAAATAGCAACACTTGGATTACTTACAGTCAGAAGGACAGTAGGACAGGCATTCATTTTGATTTCCTCCTCAGCTCACAGCCCTCTCCATGTGGCAGCCAATCCTTTCATTATAGAAACTCAGTGACCCAAACCAAAAAGGTCATTTAATCACATCCAGTAATTCACCCACCAAGGCCAGGCAGCACTGCTCCACTCCTTTCAACTGACCTCCTGCACACACACATCACAGAACTCCTCCAAAACGCTGGATTAAAGAAACCCTTTTAACAGAGGCAGCAAGTCTTGTCTGAACTCCAAGCTATGGCAACTCCACTGTTTCCCCTCACAAGTGGTTTCAAACTTTAATTCTCCTGGCAGCCAGGAAGCCGTGTCTCATTTCAAGGTTGAATTTGTCCAACTTGCAGTGGCTGGCTCTTGTCGTGCCTTTGTGTGTGAGATTGAAAAGCCCCCCACCATGCAGGAATAAATGAGTCTTCCTTCCAGTCATTATCCTGAGCCCAGTGTCACATGCTGGCACCAGGAAAGCCACCAAAGCAGGGACACTGAGATCTAACACCACATTAATCAGTCCCCTGCCCATGGATGAGCACTTGGACTGCCTTAGGAGAAATCTGGGGGGGATGTGTGCACTATTTCAGTTTTTAGCTTGGGATGTTCTCCTCCTGTGATCAGAGCTGTCTGCCCACG
Organism: Irena cyanogastra; assembly: GCA_013397155.1. Taxonomy (NCBI): domain Eukaryota; kingdom Metazoa; phylum Chordata; class Aves; order Passeriformes; family Irenidae; genus Irena; species Irena cyanogastra. The sequence continues at coordinate 321,563 of VWZV01005857.1, read as the reverse complement.
CTAAACCAGAGGAAAGATATTTTTACCATTAAGTCTTTCCTGTAGGGTTACATTTTCCACCCCAAAAGAGGATTTGAAACACATTCTGTGAACACAAACACTGCTGTTGGCCAAACTACAGATGTTGATAGAGAACAATGGGGGTTAAGTCACTCTTAAGACTCCTAAAAACTTCAATGGGGACAACTCTCCCCAGGTTTAAGCTGTCTTCAGTCACCAGCCAAAAGTCTTCTTGTGGCAATGAGGGGCTGAACAACCCCTGAGGATGGGACCTGGAACTTCACAGTAAAAATAAAATGAGGCTGAATAGCCAGTGAATAAAATCAGGGCAGGACCAGACTTTCAGCACACATGGCCTTGGTCCTCTGGAGGATTCTCCCAGGGACAGACATGCTGGATGTACAACTGTATTTTAACATTCCAGTTGCAGTAATTTCTTCTTAGATTTTTGGGACACCTCCCCAGACTCCTTCCTTTTCCCTTTTTACCTCTGGCTTACACTGGAGAGGATGCAGGAAGGTTGACCCAGCAGGGAGTGGCAAAGTTTGGGCCGAATGAGGTGAGCTGGATATGGAGAACAAGCAGGAGCACAGCAGTTAAAATCCCCTGAACTTTTGGGATCTGAAATCACTGATGTGTACATTAGATTATAGCATGTGTATTTAGAAAGGGGCCCTGCTGGGTTTTTACATCATTAAATGTGTTTTCCAGATTTTCAAACTGCATAAATGTGGGATCTCTGTGTTAGAGGTGGGATCAAACCAGAGAAGCACATGGGAAACCCCAGAGTGTGCATTCCTCTGGCAGTCCTGAGGTGGGGAAAGCACTGGTTAAAGGAAAGAGATTCCCAGGCAACTCCTGGGCTGCTGCTGCAATTCCTGAAGGGTCATTCTTGAGCCTCCTCCCAGTTTTCATTAATGACCTCAGAACAGAATGAGTAGGAGTGTTCAGAAGGTCCCACTGAAGTTTGTAGGGCACCTTTAACAGAAAACAGGACTAGGCTATGAGAGAGGAAAAAGTAAAAGACCAAGAACTGGAGTGAGAAAACCAAGATGAAATTCAATAGCCAATAGACAAAATGAAGGCCAAGGATGGGGCTAATACTGAGAATTTCTGCTGTGGGCTGGCAGCTGCTGCAAAGGACAGAGGTGAAGGGCTCAGGTTTATTAGTCCATCCCAGGAGAGTTAGAAACGTGACATGGCCATGAAAAAGGTAAATGCAAGTCCAGAAAGTATCAGGTAATTCTCTCTGAAATGAGCTATCACTCTTACCTTGGGCCTGGCAAGATTTCATCTGAACTACTTGTAAATTGTGGGTAATTTCAATTCAAGTAAGAGATTCTGAAGGGTAGATTAGGGCAGGAGGAGCTGTCTTGTGAGGGGAAACTAAATATCTTGGCTTGTTTAGCCTGGCAAAAAAAGAAAGCCAAAGGGAGAATTTGTTTATTCTACATAAACACCACAGGGAAAATACCAACAAAAGGAAAAATGTATTTATGCTCAAACATGATGTTAGGAATAAATGTGTGCAGGCCAGCAGTGAATATGTGTGGGCTGGAAATTGGGATGTTTCTGGCCATCAGAGACAGTGGGGGCTTGAACAACATCTATTGGGAACAGCAGGGGCAAAAGTCTCTGCAATTTGAAATTTCATTTTTTGGAGGCACATTATAAACACTGTTGCTAACTGCAGCTGGGTTCTGGCCAGGTAAGCCCTGAGGGCACTTCCATTTCTAGGTGGGAACGATGGAATACAGCCTTGGGGCTTGCTGGACATGAAGCAATTCCTACCCAGCTCCCAGCCCCTGAATAGCATGGAATTTGTATGGGACAAGAAATATCCTCTGCCAGTTATTAGAGAAGCCCAAGGATTTTAAGATCTGCCTGAGTTCAGAGAAAGCCCGGGAGATCACAGCTGCAGAGGCTTTTATAGTAACTACTCCTCAGCAAAACCTGAATGGAGAGCCTGCCTCATCCTCCGTCCCTCCACTCTCCTGCTCCTCACACACACCAAATCCAGTTTCTGGGTGCAGGAAAGCATCTTTAATAGGGCAAAAATTGCTTCAAGGCTTTGCAGCAGCCTTTTCACAAGCAGGGAGGATCTGTAGTGCCATTACTGTAAGCAGAATTAAAACCATGGTCTTTGCCATGTCACTTAAATTTAGACGGTGGCGTCAGGAGAGAAGGAAAATTTCCCTCACCTCTTCCTTCCTTGCCTCCTCTCATCCCTTAATTTTTCAAGCAATTTGGTTACTAATTAATTAATTCTTGAAGTACCAGGAGCTCTGATGGCTAGGCCCTTGTAACCAGACACAGGAGGAGTCTCCAACAGATCCAGCCTTGGTTTTACAGCCCTGCTAAACCAGGGGCCAAGCGCAGGAATTCTGCAACTGTCAGAGCCTTCAGAAGGACAAAAAAAAGTGGGGTCAAACACCTGGGGTGAAGGGGGAATTGAAATGTGCCTGTGGATTTGTGACCAGCAGGCACAGGGAACAAGGCACAGGCACACTACAGGCAGGATGGAAATTGGGGGATTTTGTTACTGAGACCTAAAGGAACAAAGGCTTTTCCACCAGATAACATCCCAGAAATGAAGGGCATCTGTGGAATCATTAGTGGGTGATCTGAGACAAGTCTTGTTGGGCTTTCAGCCTCATATTTGAACAATCCAAGGGTTTTAATTCAGCTGCTGAGTTAACCCCAACTTCACAGAGCTGTCACTTGCTGGGGGTCTCCCACAGCTCTCTCTGGAGCAGATTTTGAAGTCTCATTAACTTCAGTGGATAAAGAATCATACCATGAACACCTAAAGATTTTGCTATTATCACTTGCAAAAGCTCAGATCTTGGCTTTGGGCTTCCACAGAGCCAGCATCCAGTGAAGAAATAAAAGAAGCACGAGGTGCTGTCTGCAGTTCTGAGCAATGAATTAAAGCTCTTCTTTTCCATGGACATGTTCCACCTGCAGCTACTGGACCAGGGCTCCAGTTCAGCAGGAGGAACCTTGTCCCCAAAACCTTGTCCCCAAAACCTTGTTCCCACACCAGAAAGACACCAACCAATCTTACCAGGGAGTAATCCTGGGTGGGATTCCAAGCTCCAGAACTCAGTCTAACCACTCAGCACTAACTCTAACCACTGGTTTTTGCCAATTCTGTGCCAAAAAAGCAGTTTAAGGAGTATTTAAAGAGTGTAATGAAGGAGATTTATGGCTGTTTAATGAAGCTCTTCCCCAGGAGCCTGGGAGCAGGCAGCGAACAGTTGTCTGAGGAACTTAAAAAAGGATGGTGGAAAACAGAACCAGCAGAAGCAGAAATGAGGCTTGGAATTGAATGAAAAATGACAGGTAGGGGAAGCAAGGACACGAAGTATCTTCAAAGTAAAGGCAGCAAAGCTTGCAAATGCAAGAGATGAGTCATTTGAAAGACATAAAAATGGCATAAATCAAAATATTCAAAATATAGTAACCATTTTATGGGTCAGAATGTCAAGTCAGGATGGGATGTTGTTGTTGAAGTTGACTGGGAAGAGAGAGCTGAGTGCCTGGCTAGAAAAGTGTTATCTTACAGCCAGCCATCAAAAATGAAAGGAAAAACAAACCTAGACATTAATACAGGCAGGCAAAGGCAGGCTGGAAGCAGAAAAGCAGATCTGAGTTCCACCTGACTAAATAGGACAACCTGTGGGTAAGCCCAACCACAGAAAAGGTACAGGAAAAAAAAAAAAGGCAAAGGAAATGAAGGACAACACATCCCAAGGACACAAAAGAGAGAAGGAGAGAGAACTCTCTCAGGCTGAATGGCCAAGAGAGAAGAGACACCAGAGTGAGGTGGGAGACATTTTTAAGGAGAAAATAAAGGCTGCACTGAGCTCTGCTGATGTAAATCAGGGGGATTTACTGGTTTGTGTGAGGGAAGTTGGTAAAAGCTGGGAAAGAGCAGTTTTTGTGTAATGTCAAAAGGTGAGGTCCAACTTGGACAGAGACTCCAGGCAATTCTGCAGTGAGCTGGGAGCTGGGGCAGGGCTGAGCAGCAGAAGTAAACAGGTTGTATTTCATTTAAACAGGTTGTATTTCATTTAAACAGGTTGTATTGCATTTAAACAGGTTGTATTTCACTTACTTTTTGTGAGGCTACAACACATTCAACCTGGGGGAATAGTCAAGGAAAAAGGAACACAGAGGTCAGAGACTGGATAACGTGGGGTCACCAAAATGAGCTGAGGGTGGGAAGAAGGGCAGAATTCAAAACTCCTTAGCCCCTGAAACATAGAAGGAAGTTGGAAACGTCAGGTAAAAGAAAGGAAAAGGAGTCAAGATGAAATCTTCAGAATTATAATGGCTGTTTTCCTAATTCTTCTCCACAGTATTTCCTGGTAATTTCACTTGGTGTCAGGCTGTGCCTTGTACACTGACACTCTCCTGACTGGGCTGTGTCCTGAAGAACACAAAACTGAGTATTTGAAAAGCACAGAGCCCTCAGTGAAGTGTCTGCTGCTGGCACCGAGTGATCCGCACCATTGTTCAGCTGTAATTAAACTGGAGGCACTTTATTTGCTCAGACACTACTGTTTAATTTTATCTGTTTGCTCCAGAAGGTGTTTTCCATTTTCCCATCTTTCTCCTGTGAGCAGACAATGCCTAACCAATTTCCAGGAAACAGTCTTTTTTATTATTATTTTTTTTAAGTGAAAGGCAGATGCTGAGAAGAAATTATTTAAAGTGTAAAAGTTTGCACAATCCCTGGAAGAGCCATTCCAGCCTGATGCCTTGGGACTGTTAAAAACCCTCTCCAAACAAAGGCCGCTGTGAGTGTAAATCTCATTATCATATAACAGGCCTGCCTGACGTGCCTTTGCTCCTCAGTGAAGTGACTGAAATATAGACAAGGTCCAGCAGTAAATTTCCATTAGTCTGACAGGCCAGGATCTGAATCACTGCAAGTTTTGGGAAGGAAATTTCACTCTACCACAGCATTAGCCTGCTCTGAGTGGAGCCACGCTGAGCCAACCCTTTGGTTTCCAAAAGCTGGAAGAATCCAGGCAGAACTTTGAGCTGGGAAAGGGATTGGGGATGTCAGGAAGGGCCCTGATCAGGACTTCACTGCAGCAGCCATTCTTTTATGAAACTTTCAGGTTTACTTCACACACAAATCCCAGCCCTGCAGCAGGTCTAGCAATTACTGATTTTTCCAGGGTGGATTTCATCATTCCATTTCAGGCTAACATGGTTTTGACAAATAACAAGCCATTGCAAGGTTTCTAGGAGCTATAAAATGCCATTTTCAATTGCCACTTGAGCCTGCACAGAACCCCAGGGCTGGTGGGAGCCCGTATTAAACAAAGGCCCTTTCCTTGCAGGACAGAAATTCCTATATTCAGGAACCCTAAACTACTGAAAAGGGAACATTAAGCAGCAAATACTCCCACACCAGGGAGCCCCATCCATCATGTCTGAAATCTGTCTTGCACAACCCACTCAGCAGAAGGGGAAGCTGCATCCATTATTTACCAGGACCACGTAGTTCCCTTAAAAAGAAGGAGCAAGATCCTCTTTTGGAGGATGATTTGCATATCTTGGAGCTGGGGAATGGCATCCCATTAACAGTCCTGAAGCACAGCCTTGCTCTCTGGAGTCTTTTTGGGAGCATCACCACAGACCAAGCAGATTTTGCAACGAGTTCTGAGGAGCTTTGGAACCAGAGAAATCCCAGAATGGACTGGGTTGGGAGGAACCTTAAAGTTCATCCAGTGCCACCCCCTGCCACAGGCAGGGACACCTTCCACTATCCCAGGTTGTTCCAAGCCCCATCTAGCCTGGCCTTGGACACTTCCAGGGATCCAGGGGCAGCCCCAGCTTCTCTGGGAATTTTATTCCAGGGCCTCCCCACCCTCACAGGGAGGAATCTGTCCCAGTATCCCACCCTGCCCTGTGGCAATGGGAAGCTATGCCCCCTTGTCCTGTCCCTCCACCCCTTGTCCAAAGTCCCTCTCCAGCTTTCCTGGAGCCCCCCTTCAGGTGCTGAAAGATCACCCCAGAACCTCCTCAAGCTGAACAACCAGCCTGAAGAATCACTGCATGTGGACAATCACAAGATATTTCTCCTCCCTGAGCATGGATAGCTCTGGAGTTAGGGCTCCTGTGTGAATAGAATTGGATGTTATTTGTTAGGGGAGAAGAAAAAAAGGCCATTTCTGTCCTTTTCCAAATTTCTGCTGGACCTCTCCAAGTTAAAGAGAATGCAACAGAAACCAGCTTGCTTTTTTTTGGTGATGCCACATTCCCAACAGAGCATCCTCCCTCCCAGCAGCTCTGGGAAGTGCAGGGAGAGCTGGAATCCAGTCCCTTCAGAGGCTGACACAAGGGACAGGCTCTGACACAAAGGCTCAGCTCCACCTCAGAGTTTAGGTGGAAACCCAAACTTCAGTGGAATTTGAATCATCAGTGAGCCCCAGGCTAGCTCCCTGCACTCTGAACTCAGGATTGGTTTCATGCTGGTGAATTGAAGCCACGTTTCACCAGTCTTAGGTTTAACGGGATCCAATAAAGATGCAAGTTTCCCAAACAATTAAATATACATGGCAAGATGGAGCTGCAGCCAAGCATATTTTGTAATGAAAGCCCTCTCCTTGTCCTCAAGCAGTGGGCTGGGCAGGCTCCTCACAGAAATGGTGTGAAATGGTGGCAGTGGGTGCTGTGGGCTGACTGAAGGATTTGTTACGTGGGTCTCAGTTCTGCACTCCATATTTGGCTCAACCAAAGGATGCTTCCTCCTTCTACACTCCAATGAAAAGTCACTCAATATTCCACTTTCCAAAGGGCAGTAATGCCTCCTTGCAAAAAGCCACTGTCACCTTTGTTCCAAGGACACATTTGTGCAGATTGGATTGTCAAAAAAATATTTTAAGCTTGTGTCTGTCAGAATATGGGTCACCCTTCGTAATATGGGTACATTTGGATTTGACTTATGGGGTTAATAAATCATTAATAGATGTTGTGGGGATAAGTAATCCACATTTTAGATGGCTACAAGCAATCCATTAACCTGCTGGGCTCCTGCAGCCTGTAGGAATTAACCATTTATGGAAATTGTTGGAATACAAATGAGCCTTTTCACTGCTTCTTTACCATGACTGAAAACTTAATGGGAAGGTGAATTTGGGGAAGGAGAAAGACAACTCCTAAATTCTCTGAATCCCTTCCATGGTTCTGGGGCACTAATTCAAAATGCTCTGCCTAAAACTTTCCCATATTTAAAATGGAGGTGAGTGGTTTCTTCACTCCTGGCAGAGATCACTGTTTCTCTTGTGGGATGAGATTTTCCTGCAAAGGAGAACTCACCTGAACACAGTTTTTGCTTCCTCACAATCACACAAACATGGAATGGTTTGGGTTGGAAGGAACCTTAAAGCTCATCCCACTCCAATCCTGACACCTTCCACTGTTCCAGGCTGCTCCAGCCTGACCTTGGATACTTCCAGGGATCCACGGACAGCCACAGCTTCTCTGGGAATTCCAGCCCAGCCCCTCCCCACCCTCTCAACCAGGAATTCCTTCCCAAGATCCCACCCTAATCTCCCCTTTCCCAGTGGGAAGCCATCCCCTGTGTCCTGTCCCTCCATCCCTTGTCCCAAGTCCCTCCCCAGCTCTCCTGGAGCCCCTTTAGGCTCTGGAAGGGGCTCTGAGGTCTCTTCTCCAGGTTGAACAGCTCTCTCAGCCAGCCAATGGGTTTTTTCAGTTCCCATTAGTTTATAGAGTGAGATTATCTCTCAAAAGTGCTTCTTTCCTAGCTCTCCAGTTGACAGAATGTGCTCTACATGATGAGAGTCGACTGTAAATTCCAGCCTCAAGACATCTTAAGGACAAATACCTTTAGTTCTGAGGCTGCACCTTCAGTGCTGAGGACTGTTCTGGGTCCCTCACGACAAGAAGGACATTGAGGGGCTAAAGCATGTCCAGGGAAGGGAATGGAGCTGGGGAAGGGGCTGGAGCACCTGGAACAGCTGAGGGAGCTGGGAAAGGGGCTCAGCCTGGAGAAAAGGAGGCTCAGGGGGGACCTTCTGCCTCTCACAACTCCCTGACAGGATGGGGCAGCCAGGGGAAGTTGATCTCTGCTCCCAGGAAACAGAGATAGGATGAGAAGAAACAGCCTTGAGTAGCACCAGAGGAGGTTCAGGCTGGATATTGGGAACAACTCCTTCATGGAAAGGGAGGTGGAGGAGTCCCCACCCCTGCAAGCAGCACTCAATGCCAACCACAGAGGCGGCGCTGGCTGACAGCTCAACTCAATGACCTCAAAGACCTTTTCCAGCCACAACAACTCTGTGACTCCACGCCTTTCCAGAGGCTGCTGAGCTGGAATTTGGCTGTGTGAGCAGGAACCCCCCTCCGTGGCCGTGGCCATGCCCTGCAGGGACTCACGTCGGGCATAATCTCGATCTTCTCGTAGCGGCGCTTGTAGGGCAGCGTGAGCACCTCGGCGCGGCGGTAGGACATGGCCGGCGGCTGGCAGTCGATCATCAGGTCCGTGCGGTGGGACTGTGTGGGAGGGGGCTGCGTGTACTGCTCGGGACACACCACGTGCAGGGGCTGCAACAGAGCAGAATTGCCAGAATTGCCAGAGTGCAATTCCCATCAGCACTGCTAGAAACCGCTCCGGGAGCAGGAGCTGCGTGCAGCGGCGACCCGCCCGGAATTTATGTCTTATCGCCACTTTGATATCATATTTGCCACAAGGAGAGAAAAAAATAAAAATATTAAATGGCTTTTTCTCCCAAATCCTTGCCAGATAAACTGGAAGGAAATGGCAACAGTGGTGGAGACCATCCCAAGTGCCAACATGTGAGGCTGCAGAAACCTCGGCCGTCAATAATCAAGGCTGCAAAAACAACTCCTGGAATTTTCCAGCACTATGTTAACAAAGCCTAAACAGGCTGGTTGCCACTGCAGGGTTTAAGGAAGCCACAGGAGAAGCCAGTGGTTCTGCAAGCTGCCCTGGAGACAGCACAATACATCAGCAGTATCATGAAGGAGATGTTTATGCAAAGCCAGGCAGTGGCAGCTCTATCAGTTTGCAGTGACAAGCCAGCTTGCAGAACAATGAGATAAAGAGATGCAGGCATTGTTAGGAGGTTTAGAAGAATGTGTATTTGAGAGTTCAGCAAGACAGAACACAGGGAAATACCCAGCCAGAAAAAAATCTGGTTATTATTTTAATTACGTCATGAGTCAGAAAGCAAATTTTAGTAGAAACAAATGGGATGGGCCACTAAAGCACAGAGAGTCGAGGGGGAACAGCAGATACTACAAGAACTCTCTTTTTCTTAGACCTCTCCTAAAGCAGAGCTCAGTGCTGTGCTCTCTTCATGGGAAAAAGGATCTGGGTGTTCTCTCCATTCTTGTTTAATGCAACATTTGCTCACAATTGATTTATTTAATTTCAGCTGTGTGAAGAAACGTCAGAAAAGGCAACAGAAAATTCATTACCTGGACTTCTTTGAGTAATTTAGACACCTGAATAAAGTTGAGTCTTGTGTCAATGGGACAGTAAACACATTTCATTGCCAAGGGCTGATAGGGAGCCAGGGCATCCAGGTAAGAGAAATCAGGTTCTGGAAAGAGAAATGTTGGAAACACTCAAAGCCCATAAACAACAAAAATGGCCCAATTCCTCTCTAATTCCAGTTTAGTCAGAGCTGTTGCTCAATGTTTATTCTCTTACAGATTTCTCTTCCCTTCCTCCCCTCCCATCCATTATTTTCAATTAATTTGATGAAAATTATGCCCACAATTAGTCTTACCTTAATCAAGCAACAGAGCAATACTATTTCATTTGAACACATTATTGCATGATTTTTAGAACAAATTTAATCAAGACAAAAACATCATCTCTTATTTTTAATCAGATCCTGTAAAGGAAGGCAAAATGTAGACATTTTGAGTCTTGTGATTCAAATGGCAAGTTGGTGTTCACTATGACAAAAATGTAGCATAAAGATGATATCCTGATATATAAATATAGATATATTTATTCTTTAGAATCTAAGAGCCAGGTTTAGACTGGTGGGAAACCAAGGGTTCTTTTATTAATGGATTAGAGGTTTGCCAGGGAAAAGTCAGGCACTGAATGGGCTTTTACTCCCACAGAGAGCAATAAAACACTGAGAATACTACAGAAAAAGATTATTTTTTTGGTGAATGACAAATGTAGAAGTCAGGTGACACAGTGTAAGATACAAGTAACCTCTTGATTCTGGGTGTCACCAACTAATGATATGGAAAAGATTATGCCATCTCTATCTCCCTGATAATTGTGGGATGGATGGGACAAAGGGAATGCTGGACAAAAAGGAACTGGTATGAGTTTGATAAGTACAGAATGGGAAAAGAGAAGGGGATGCATGAAAGTCTCATCTGCTGGATGATCCTGAAGCACAGGGCCTCAAAGGACACCAGGCAGAGTGAAGTGCAGTTCAAGCCTGGCTGGAACACAGCAGGAGGAATTCTCTGGGACCTGCTTTACTTGAAAGGATGAACTTAAAGGAAACTGAAATTCAAAGCCTCCAGTCCAGATTTAAAGAGCCATCTAGGATACTCTGACATGGCAGCAGAGCAGAGCACTGGTTGGATTTCTCATGCAGACAGCGAGGAAAAATCTCCTTCAAACCTTAGCAGAGGAAGTTCAGCACTAGTGTGACATGCCACAAAAAGACAAGTTAATTGCTCACCTAAAAATCGAAAAATCTCCAGATCTGCTGCTGGCTAAGCACCACTGAGCACCATGTGGGGATATTTACTCTGAGAGAACAGAACATGGCACCAGGCAGTGATACAAATGTTTGGAACTGTCAAAGGGATAATTTCCCCAACTTAAAGCAATTGTCAGAGTAGCTGCCTGGGAACATTAAAGTGAGGAATAGTAACAAAAAATGAGTGTTGTACAAGGACGTGTACATGAAGCCATGAATCCACAAACATGAAGTAAAATTACACTGGGCAAAAAGCCATGTTATTAAAAGCAGATGTGGTGCTGGCAATGAAACAAAGCCTAAAAATATCGATGTAAAAATGGCATTTTATGTCAGTTAAGTTTAATAGCAATGAATATAAATTTAAAAATAGGAATATAGACAAAGTTGGTAGTTGAAGAATGATCAGTGATCAGTTAGGGTTAAATGACAAGGCATTTTAAAAGTCATTAGGGGAAAACAGAAAACTTAAGTCAGGCAGACGTTCTCTGCTAGAGATGTGCTGTGAAATTGTAAAAATTAAGTTTGAAAAGTTACCAGAAGGGAAGTTTTCCATCCCATTTGGGGTGGTGATGACACAGAGATCTGAGGCAGCACCTATTCAGCATTTCTGAATCAATAGGTTCAGAGAATGTACAGACATGGAGCTCTGGTCTAGGAATCCCATATAAAATCCAGTCCAAAGCCTCTCTGAACTCATAAAAAAGACAGGAGAGCCTTGGAAAAGGGAGAAATTCTAGTGAAAGAATCCTAACACAGGACTTGGGAGATTTAGAATGTTAAAAACACAGCTTGAGTTGGGCTCACAGGGAACTCATGTGACACACAGAGGAACTGCTGTTTTGAAACCACCCAAAATCCCAAACTCACCTGTCTGGAGGCAGCAAGTGCTTGTCAAGGACACATATTGACTTTTCCTGACAGAATTACAGGTCTTTAGCTTTTCCCCCAAGACTCCTGATTTACTGCTGCGTGACACCGAGTTATAAAACCTTCCACTGTACAGCACTGACATGCCTGAGCTGGTTTTAACATCTCCCAGGGAGCTGGTTTTTAAAGGAGACTTCTTTATACCGTGTCTTCTCCTAGAATTTCTTTGTGGCTCAGTGGTATTCGATATTTTTAATCAATAATCTCCTCAATACTGCTCCAGCAGTGATGTCTGCAAGTGACATCCAGCAGAGCAGCACCACAGTTCCCTCACAGCCAGGTCCTGGTTGCTGGCTGCTTTAATTTATATTCTTGTCGTTGTTTTTTAACGTTACAGATTGAAAAGGTGGAGACTGACTGGCTCCTGTGGACTGAACAAGCAGTGTTCATTAACAATGCAGGATAGTCGGGAGTTTAAAGGTTCCAATCACCAGAAACCAGGAGTTTTTCACAGGAAAAGCTACATCATCATCTGCTCTCAGTACATACTGCTCCAATGGACCACGGTTCTTTCAGATCCACAGGAGATTTTAGCTTAAAACAGAGAAGTAATTAAATAATGGAAATCAGTGGCATCAGTGAAGGTGCTTCAGATTTTCACTGGTACTAAGAACAATTTCTTCTTTAATTAAGAGAGAATTAAGAGAATTTAATTTGCTAGGAATTTCTATAGAAATTCATTCATTTAAGCTGGGAAAAAAAATCTCAAAGGTCATAAAGTCCAACTGCCAAACCCAGCACTAAACCCTGTGTTTTGCTCCAGCTGAGACAACCAAAAGGAAATAGGCCTAGGATTAGGCAGTCATAAGGCAGTAGGACCATCCTGCCCAGCGGATGTGCCCACAGACAGAGACAAAAGCCATGCATAGACAGAATTTAGGAATAAATGACCAGGAGCATCTGGAATCACTGTGCACTCCAAGGTCACCCAACTAAAGCAGCTCCCAAGTGGAGTTTCACTAAGTACAAAGTGGGAATGAATCTCCAAGACCATGACCTGCTGCACCCCCAGGTTGTCAGGAGTGACATTTCCATGCCTTAACAACCTGCCAGGGCCAGGCTCTGACAGAAGTGCTCAGCTGCCTCAGTTCACTGAAGGATTAGGAGCTCACACAGAAAGGTCAATTGCCTCTCTTCACAAGAAGACACAGAGGAAGAGTTCCTGCCATTAAAGGCCAGTTCCTGACACCCTGGGCAGCACATTCACAACGTGATTAATAACACTGGTTCCCTGGGGATTCATGGAATACACACCCCAGCAAAGGCTCTGCAAACTCGGGCTTAATTGAAGTCCTGACTGGAGTAGAATTCACTATTTCCAAGACAATGCATATCTACATTGCAATTTTATCCAATTACTGTAATTAGGGCATGTCTCCTGAACTGCCTCAAAGGTCAGGAGGGAAGGGCACTGCAGCTGCTGTACCTTTAGTGCTGTGGTACCTTGCACCATTTCCCAGCACAAAAATGGTCTGGATTTAAGTTCCCTGCAGGAACCCCCTTGTATCTCCCCTCACATTGACTAGGGTTAATTATACACTATAAATACCCCCAAATTGGCTTAACAGTATCATGATACTGTTACACTTTTTGGTGCCAATATTGTGAAAGAGTCAAAGGGACTTGCTTGTCACTAGCCTCGAGTCTACAGTTAAAAAAAGAAAGAAGAAGGAAATAACCCTTTCCCAGCCCTTTTTTCTTCAGGTTTTGTGCTTTCCAGCAGCTTTTCTATTCACTAAAAACTGGAGGAAAATAAACTTAACAGTGGGACTCCATCCCACCTTGCTGTGGGAGCAGGTTTGATTTGCTCCTCAGGGCTCTCCTCCCCAGTTCTAATTACTTTTTCCAAAAATCCACACCTTTTTTACCTGGCTAAGTCATATAGAGCACACCTCCCATTATCCCAGAGCTCCTTAGACACAAAATCAGGAGTAAGGACCTAAAGGATTATTGTTTGCCTTCTCAGGTAAGGATAATGCCCACTGCAGGGCTCTCTCTGGGTAACACATCAGGTGCAAATGCACCTGCACAGAATCTCAGCTCCAGGGAAGGCCTTGAAGGATTTTTAATCAGGGTCAGCACTAGAAGCAGATGGAGAGAAGTGGAAAAACTTAAAAGACCTGTTGAGCACTGAGAAAGGAAACAGCTCCCCTGGGGAATGAGCCAGAGCTGTACCTTCAGCTACAAATATGTTTGCCAGCCAAAAACCACCAGAACAAAGCTCAGCCCAAAGGCAGGAACTGTGTGGTTTGCACACTTCAGGGACAGCAGAGAGAACAGAAACCTCTTTAGAAACACTGAAAGATGGAAAGACAGGAGAAGGGATGAGGAAAGGTTTGTGGTTCCACTGGAATATGGAGAAGAAGTGTTTCTCCTTTCTGACCACCATCCATTAGGTCTTGCCTGGGTTTAACTTGCAGCCAGCTGCTTTTAATTCAAAAATTAATTTCCTGTAGGCATTTTACTGCTGTGCATAACAAAGATTTTGCTCAGACGTGGCAGGAATGGACTCTGCATGGCAAAGGTTGACTCTGCAGGGCTACACTGAATTAAATGGCACAATAATTACATTTGTCCCTGCAGCCAGTCCTGGGGCCTTCATTTAGATAAGCTCCTACTGAAGCCAAAAACTTCTGTCTCAGTACGAGTGAGTAAAGCCCCAAGGATGTGGCCACACTTCACCAGAGTGCCCAAACTGTTAATCTGGTAATGATATCAGCATTTTACTTACCTGTGAATATAACAGTGTTCAAGCTGGATTTTCCCCACAGCTCCATGAAATGCACCACATCCCCAAATCTGAGAGAGGGATGCCCAGTGAACACAACACAGGGCTGCTTGAAGTCATTGCTGAAGTCTCCATGGATGCTGGGATAATGTTTCAATTTGTTTGTCTGAATGAGCTGAAAGAAAAACAAAAATTCAGACAGTGCAACTTTTCATGCCTCTGTGCTTGAGCGTGTTTATTTACATGAGATTATAAATGTTCTACAATTTATTCCTAACTCATCAGAGAGTCCCCTCCTGTATGCCCCTTAGATTTTTCCAACAAATTTAGTCATGACTGTCATAAATGTTGTGAAAAGGAAGTCAGAGCATGGGGCCAGGGGCCTCCAAGTCCTTGCTCTCACTTCTTTGGTACCAGCAGGATGGTGACTGGGAGGAAACTCTGCAAACACTCCCTGCTTCGCCTTCCCTGGAGTGAGCACAGTGCTCAGCTGCCAAATTCACAATAAGCTCCTTTTTCCTATTTGCCATGTCTGCAAAGAGCTCTGGGCTCATGTTTAACCTGCTTTTCTTACATCACAGCAGTAACCAGGCACTTTCGCCTTCAGCAGAATGCTGCTGAGCTTCCCTGGTCTAAAGGGTTCGCAGAAAGTCAAACCTGCTGAAAAAGAACAGACTGACTTTCCCTTCCTTAACTGTCTCTGAAACCAGCAATAAACATCAACTAAGAGCAATAAGATGTTTTGCAGACACAGTGCAATCAGCTCTGCAGGTGGAACAGATTTCTTTACTAAGATGGAGAAGTTTATTTATCAAGGCACTTTTCAAAGAGTTTCGCTTTATTTCTCCTGCCACTGTCTTCTAATGTGCAAAACAAGGTGCAACTTAAAAAGCAATTTAACAACCAGGCTGTGAAGTGCGTTCATGCAATATTTTGCAAGTTTTTCCTTGGCAGGTATATGCTTCTATCTCCAGCATGAAAATAACTGTAAATACAGTTTAAAAAGCAAGGAATTTAACACATGAAATCACAGACTGAACAGCTGAGAGAAAAACCACAGAGATAAAGAGTGTGAGGGAGGGAAGGGGGCTTCCCTTGTCAGCCAGTTTTAAAAGGAGGTTGGGCTGTTCAATAAATCATAGAATGCTGGAATGGTTTGGATTGGGAAGGAACCTTAAAGCTCATCCTGTCCCACCCCCTGCCATGGGCAGGGACACCTTCCACTGTCCCAGGCTGCTCCAAGCCCTGTCCAGCCTGGCCTTGGACACTGCCAGGGATCCAGGGGCAGCACAGCTTCTCTGGGCACCCTGTGCCAGGGCTCCCCCACCCTCAAAGAGAAGATTTTCTCCCTAATATCTCATCTAAACCTTCCTCACTTCAGCTTAAGGCCATTCCCCATGTTCTGTGTTACTTTTTACCATGGCTGATCTAAGGTGCCTGCATTGAAATGAAGAGAAACTGAGAATTCTCAGCATCTTGTGCACCACAAAGCACCTCAGAATTCAAGGTTATTACACAATTCTGTAGATGCACATGGGTCATTTCTACGTGGATCCTTGAATCATAGAGGAAGTAGAAACTGGACTACATTTTCTGCATTTCCTATTTCATCTTCAAGAGGGAAATTGGAAAAAAACACCCAATAACTGCTCTGGCAGTTGATAGGCACTGAATCTCAAAAACATTCCTGCAATTATACTGGTAAAGATTTCTGATTAACACATCTGGAGTGTAGAGTTTAGAATCTAAACTTAGCTTCAGTAATAAAAACTGCAGTTTAGCAGACAATGGGTAAAACAAATTTGAATCCATAAAATACTGACATTTAAATGAACTTGTAGGAAATGGCCTCAAAAATATTTTTTCTGGTTTTTTTTTTTTGGTTTGTTTGTTTGGTTTTTTTTTTGTTTGTTTTTTTTTTTTTTTGAGGGAAGCCAAAAGTCTCAAAACTGAAATTGCAGAAGCAGTTTCGACTGGGTAAACTGGAAGAGGAGGATGATTTCTATTTCAAACATTAAATGGGATATGTGACATTCCAGGGGAAAACTTTTCCAGGGACAGGCAGATAGGTGAGGGACAGACATTTCTACAGCCAGCATTGATCTAAGACACTCCTGAAAATCACAAACAGTTGTTCCAGCATCTTCTTTCACAGGTTCCTTCAAATTATATTTATTTGTATGCAGCATTCAGATCTTTGAGAAGATGTGAGAGCAGCACTGGATGTGGAAAGCAGTGAGCAGCTCATTTCCCTGCAATACCTCCACAAATGCTCACTGCTCAGCAACATAAAAGCTGTATTTTCTTCAAAGCAGTATGGAAGCTTCAAATCCCCTCCTATTGCTTTGTAAAGAGACACAGGAGCTCTAATCCAGTTTTCAGGAGCTTGTTGGTGATGATTCTTTTTTCATCTTTTCTTTTTATCTTGCCAGATCTTTTCTGCTAAGTCTGGTGAGGCTTCAGAGCTCAGCCCACAATCCCTGACTCTCACACGTGGACAGAGCAGGGGTGAAAGGCTACAAAAACAAGTTTAGAGACATTCTGCTCACTCCAGGGAGAAAACAGCTGGTGGATTTTAGTGTCTACAGTAAAGCCTCTTCTAATCACCCCATCAAAAATATACGGAGCTGAACTTGCAAAACAGGTCCAACAAAATTTCTCAACTCATTAAGGGGACTGAGTTTGTAATGATTTGTGCAGGTTTTTTGTATCTCCAGATGAGATGGGCTGTGTAAACCTTTGCTGTGCCACGGTCAGACCTCCAGCTGGGCCAAACCCAATGCCTGGCATTGAGCCAGCCAGTATTTCCACAGTGGGGCTGGCTTCTGGAAAGCACAAGCAACATTCAGAGCATCTTTTTAAAGAAAGAACCACTATTGACTGAAAGCTTAAGAGATAGGGGTTGGTAAAGTACTGAATCAAGAGTGAGAGCTGCGTTTTTCTGAAATCCCAAATGGTTCTGTGTTTCCCTTTAAAGCTGCAGACTTGATTTACAGGGTCAGCAACTGCTGCTATAAACAGGATAAATCTCCAGAGCCTTTGTGTACCCTTTGTTGAAGTGAGCAAAAATACACTGATATTTACTCTGTGTGTGTGTGTGTGTGCGCGCACTGTATCCAGAATTTGGAACAGATGTGGCTCCTATCAGGCAATGAGAGATGCATTTATTACTTTACCTCCCTCACTCCCTTCATCAGATCAACACTAACAGAGGCCTAATTTTATCACAGAATATCCAGAGTGGGAAGGGACCCCCATGGATCATGGAGCCCAACCCCTATATGATAATTTTTATTATAAAACAAACCATAATACTCCACAATCACCTGGTTCCAGGTATTTATTTAAATGTGTTATGCAGGAACTGGTAAATGGAAGAGGCAATCAAAGATGAAGAAGACAAATGCTGGTTTTTAAGACCACAAAATCAATATTACTCCCACCCTGGCTCTTTTCTGAGTTCAGAAAAAAGAGTCTTTGCAGGCATTTCTCTTAGATCTTGCTAACAGAATCCTTAATAAGAGCACAGTAAATCCAAATCCTCCCTGCACTGGCAAATACTGATCAATACAAATTACCTCTCAAATTTTATTGTTGCAGACATTTAGAGGAGTCTGGATTCACTTATCTTAGAGCCTAAAATTGTCCATGTAAAGATCGAACGGAGAGGAACAATTCAGCTACAACAATTGAGCCATTCCTTTACAAACACAAAGCCTCCACCTCCACAAAAGGGATGAGGCAGAGTGCACAATCCATGGATCCTGTTCAAATGATCAAGGAGACCCCTAATTGCTCATCTGGGGCTGTGCTGGGATGGGATATTCCTGTATGGAATTTGGTAAGACACCACACATTGGTTCTGGGATACCAGAATAACAAATCTTAGCTAAACAAATTACTGGTTTAGGCTCCATAGTATTTAGCAAGGCGCTGAGGAGCTTCAAACCGAGCCTGTTTAGACAGTTGATCCTTGGATATAAGGGATACAGGGGCTTGGAAATGAAAGCCACCCCCTGCCTTGCCAGCCTGTGCTGACAAATATTTGGGATCTCCAGCTCTTGACTTTGCAGTCAGAGCAACTCTTCCCTCAGAAACACCTTTAAAAAGAAGCTCTTTTAGTTAGTGCACCACTAAAAGGCTGCAGGAGAGATTTCAACAAGAACCTGGACACTCCACTTTTATTAACTTTAGCAGGAACTGATGTTCAAATCCATCTCTACAAACCTGAAGCACTTCAGCCCACATTCCTTGCTCCTAACAGAGGGAAAGTATTCCCTATTCACTCTGACTGGATGTTAGGAAGCAAATTGCCACCACAGTACCAGGACTGTGTAGGAGGAGATAAGATGAACATCTACTGCTCCATTAAAGTGGAATTAAACAAGGAGGGAGAAATGTTTTAGGTTTTCTGCAGAGCTGAACATGTGTCTGGTTTTATTCAGCAGAGCAGAACAAGGAATGAGTTCAAAACACACAGCATAAATCATAAAACGAAAATTTCAATGCAGAGAGAACGCAAAACCTTCAAACAACTGAGTGTAGAGAGTGAGGAGAAATAAAAATAGTAATTGTAGAGACAATGAAGATGCTTTTATTTACCCTCTTGTGACAATAATAAAGGCATAGTTAAGTGAAATGCCAAATACAATCATAGCTGATTAAAGGAAGGAATTATTCTGTTCTACTACACATCAGGCACTGCTGGAACTCATTGCTACAAGGGACAACATCAAGGATTTGGGGGATTTTTTGCCTTTTTGTTTTTAAATCTTGCTGTTTATACAACTAGCAGGAACATCAAATTTCAGGACCAGCAGCATGCTGGGCTGGGCTTTTTCTGTGGATAATTAGAAGCTTATTTCCTGGCCTGTCCCTCTCTGATGTATCATGCCAGGCATGTTATTAATGCTTCCTAAGAAGTGAGAGGCATGTCTGAGTAATTCCCTATTTTCCTCCAACAACTGAGCAGTTAAGCACATCTTTTCATGATGGGCAATTTCAGCACAGGTTACATTGCACAAGCCCAGCATTACTTTGAAAAAAGCCAAGCAATTCTCCACTAACAACCTCTCCGATAGAAACCATCATTCACTGTCTGCTTCTGATACTCATTAAAAATCCCCTGAAGTGCCAGTAAGCAAAGCTCCTGCCTGGAGGGGCTGGGTTGTGGAGGCCCAGGATTGTGCTGGTAAGAGGTTTTCTGGATGTTTCACACTGTGTGAATGAAACACAGGGTCAGGTGTGAGATTCTGGAGATTTAACAAGGGATCCAAGGCACGTGCTGAGCACTGGGGCCCTGGCATGGACAGCCTGTGGGATGTTCCATCCTGCACCTGGAACAGACCCATTCCTCCCTCTGGGCAGGGAAGCTGAGCTGGGAGGCCTCTCCTACATAATTACCCTGATCTACACATGAAGCACAGAGCAGTTCTTGCAAAGCTGTTCCAATAATTCACCAAATCTCACAATCAACAGGCCCCCAGAGAATATAAAATGTCCCAGGAATTAGAGGACAGAGTTATCACTCTATAAACACAAAGACCCATTGTATAAGATGGGTTAATTAATCCAGTCTTTGACAGCTGCATGTTTGGCTTCTCATTTTTGGATAGGCTTTCACTTAAATCTGCCAGTTCCAGTGAATATTGTAAATCAGAATATGGGCTGTCAGTGAATCCAATGACACTGTGGATCAACAAGGACACCCCAGAAAGCAGGGGTGGAGGGCAAGACAGAAAGCACAGCCACAGCAAGGCTGCAGAGCCTCGTACTCAGAGAATTTGGAACTGATTTATCAGTGGGAATGAATTTTTTGGTTATAAAATAAGTGGTGAACAGGTGGCTTGCCCTGCAGTCCACATTATTCTTGGTAACAGATTATACATAATTCACTGCACATCCTGCTTCAAACACATTCAAGCATCTGGAAAGAGTGAGGGCTCTTGGTCAGATCCTACTTCCAACAATGCCTCTGAAGCACCTACAGATGATAGATATCATAGGCAATGGCAATTTCCAGAACAAGTCCCTGGATGAGATATCTCAGAGGGAAAAAAACACCCAGTGTCTGTAAAAGCATTGAATTTCTGGGCTCTTAAACCTGCCATGGCCACTCTGCACATCTCATCAAACAGTCTGGACCACAGCAACTAAAAGAGCCAGGTTTCTGCATGTCCCAAGTGGTTCAGTGGCTCATAGGAGTAGGATTTAGCTAAAATTCTCAGTCCTTTTCTTCCTTTCCCAGCCTGCCTCTTGGTTACTTCACTGGGAAAACTACCTGTTCCCAGGGGAGAATTTCCTGTCCTGATATGTGAGGTAACTCTGAAGGCATCAGTTATATTTAATGTCTGCTTAGCTAAAGCTTCCCCTCAAATTATTATTTTATTGCAGGGAAATCCTCCAAATTTAGAAGCCTCATTTCTCTTTGCTTCATTACAATGCTCAAATAATTTCATTTAAAATTGCCATGGACAAGCACTCAGTGCACAAGCAAACTTTTAATTTTGATATAAAAATCTCTCTTTGAAGATATCATTCCTCCTGCAGCAGACATGGTGCCTGCTTCAGTGAGGGAGGAAGGAGATGGCATGACTAAGCTGTCTCTGATAACAAGCTCTTAGTTTCACAGACTTGGAAATAAACTGCCTGGACAAAGGGAGTGCTCGTGGTTGCAGTTGATAAGAGCAAACATCCCACACCAGATCTCCTTCTGCGGGGGAAGGAGTGAACCAGGCCAGCCTCTGCAAGTGAAAGGCTGGAATAAACAGGGTAATTTTGGAGTTTAGGGAACACCATCACTCATTCCTCCCTCACACTCCCAAATTAATAACAGAAAGCAAAGGAAAAAAAAAACACTTTTATGAAAAATTAAACAAAACTTAAATAGCTGTGGAAGGGTTCATCAGAAAAATGACAGCTACACTGTATGGACTGTGATCCAGAAAGTGAACAAGACCATGGTAACTCACCTCAGCGTGGGGAAAAGGAGGTTCTGGAAGGTACACCTTTGTTTGTTTGTTATGACACAACCTTTAAAAGAAAAGGAAAGCAGCCAGCGTTAGAGGTGCAGCACATCCTGCAGCATCTGCTGCCATCTACTGTTACACTTTTGGAGAAAACTGGTTTGGATCTGAGGCACCAGGTGCAAAATTATCAATTTGTCCTTTTGCTGCCAGAGTTTCTGGTTGGAGGACCCACACCTACAGGACACAACAGCTCAGCCACAGCAGGATCACACAGAGAAGGTGCAAGGCAGCTGAAGGTAATTCTGTACACACTGGAACAGAGCTCCTCTGCTGCTCAGGACAAACCTGTAACTCAGCATCCACAATGGTTCCTCATCCAGATCTCAGCAGCTTTTGCAAAGCCAAATCATCTGTCAGCAGAAAAATCCCACCTGCCTCATTCCACTTCTCAGCAGTGACTTGGTCCTTTTGCTCATTCTAATCTAATTCCCCTGTGCATTTGATTATTGCAGTTCAATGTTGGTAAACTGCCTCTCCCCACAGCCCAAGGCTCACTGTGACCTGGCATTTTCCATCAATCACTTATCTTTAAAACAGATATTGAGAGCTGTTGATGAGCTCTGCCCAGACTCCTGATTCATCCTATTACAGCAGCTAAAAAAAGCTGTTTGTCAGAGGTCTGGGTGACGTTACAACGATCTGCAGTGACATGGTCCTGGTGGCTTTTCTGGGAAACACTGCCTGGCTCATACTTGCACTTTATTAAAAAGAAATGAGCATGGGTCAAACTAATTTTGATAAAGTCTAAGGGATACTAAGAGCAAGGCATTTCCTTTAGCTGAGTCAGGGGTAGAATTAAAGGCTGGAATCCCTGAATATCAACCACAGTTCTGACCCCAAACCTCTATTTTACAGATGTTCAACCTTTGCCTCCATTTCCATGTAAATCCACCAGATTTCAAACCTCTTTAGAATTCTCCTGGGGGATGAATTCCCACAAGATTTGCAAGACCTGTCTTTTCTTTCCTGAATTCCAAAATCTGGGGAGGAAGAAGAGAAGAGCTACCTTATTGTATTTAATATTCTAGAGCGTGTCTCCATTGGTAAGAATTTGGGAAGAGTTCCCAGTCGTTGGGTTCTCCTTTCCAAGGCTCAGAATCACAGAATGGTTGAGGTTGGGAGGGACATCCTGAGATCACCAAGTCCAAGCCCTGCTCAAGCACTCTCAGCAGAGCAGATCATCCAGGACTGTGTCCAGTTGGATTTTGATTTCTCCATAGCAAAGTCTCCATAACCTCTCTGCACAGAGGCTGCAGTGATTCACAGATCATGGAATGGTTTGGGTTGGAAGAGATCTGAAAGATCATCCAGTTCCAATGCCCTGCCAAGAACAGGGACACCTTCCACCATCCCAGGTTGCTCCAAGCCCTGTCCAACCTGGCCTTGGACACTTCCAGGGGAGGAGCAGCCACAGCTTCTCTGGGCAACCTGTGCCAGGGCCTCACCATCCTCACGGGGAAGAATTTCTTCCCAATATCCCATCTATCCCTGCCCTCTGGCAGTTTAAATCCCCTACCCTGATGGAATTTCACATTTTAAATTTGTTTTGCCAGTGGGCCCTGCTGAAGAGACTGAGCCCTCATCCTCATTACTTCCTATCAGGTGTTTCTACACAATGATAAGACCCCTCTGAGCCTTCTGCTCTTCAGCCTGGACAACCCCAGCTCCCTCAGCTTCTCCTCATCTCCATGGCCCTGTGCTGGCCTCATTCCAGAAATTCCACATCCTTCTGGTACAGGGGACACCAGAACCACATAGAACACTGTCCATGTGGCTTCAGCAGTGCTCAGCAGAGCAGGATCTCCTCTCCTGACCTGCTGGCTGTGCTCTGCCTCATGCAACCCAGGACACTCTTGGCTTTTTCTTGCCATGGCTCAGCAAAATTAAACCTGAAAACTCTATTTTGCTTAGCCAAGGACATTGTGGTAGATTTGGGGGGCTAAGACTTGCAAACAGGCACAGCTACAACTCATTCAAGTCAGGAACATAATCTGCTCATTGGGGTAAGCACCAAAAAGCAGAGATTGAGTTTGCACATTCTGTAGGAAATGATCCTTCCCTAATTATAGAATATATTCTTACACCCACACCCACGTGACTCCAGGAACGTGTTCACAATCCTAACCAGGTGCATTTCTGAATCCATCAGGTAGAGATAACCTGCACCTGCCTCTTCCCACAGCTGAGGGTGCTGCCCTGGCACACCTACCACTCAGCAAAGATCTGGGAGAACTCCAGGGAGCTGTTGGCAACAGGTGAGATGAAATAAAAGGGGACGTTGGAGAGTCCTGCAGAGTCAATGTACTGATAGAGGCACTCCAGCAGGTCGTAGATCACTCCAGAGGGGTAACAGGGAACCAGGACATTGCCTCCATTCCGGACAGTCATGGCTAGGGGAGAGACAACGAGAAAAATCAATTCACTGCCTTTGTATTTAAACTTTTAATAAATTCCTTTCATCCAAATTTTACATAAAAAGCAGCTTTTGCATGAATTCACACAACACATTATGCACATGAGTTGGGAAGAAAACCTCTGATCATTAAATACATTTATTTCCTGCCTTCTCCAGGCTCAGTGGAGCGATTTGACTCCTTTAGCTGGGGGCACATGACAGCCTGAGCACATGGAAAACTCCTGACAGGAGAGGGCAGCCGTGCACTGGCACAGGAGGATAAAGGAGTGATACAAACCACTCACCATCAAAATAAACCCTCCACCTCTCAGCTGCCTCCAGAGGGGAAGGACAACAGCTCCCACGTCTCAGCCAAAAGCACTGCACAGTGCTGTTCAGTGCTTGGACTTCAGATGAAAACATGAAGGTGTGGTTATTTCAAACAGCCCTCAGAGCCAGAAATAGGTGATGGAATGTTTGTCCTTTTAAAAACTCGAAATATTTCTGAACAATTTAAAACTTGCAGACAGCATGGGACTAGATAAAAATGAGGAGAAGAAAAGGGAAATATAGGTCTACTCTGTAATTGAGACAGATCTGAGCACAACAGCAAAAGCAAGCAGAGCAAACATCGTGTTCTTTTGGCAGAATGAATTACAAAAATACTGCACCTTCTGGGGAAGGAGAAGTACTTTGTTTAGCTCAGTGAGCAATTTCAGCTGTGGTCGTGGGGTAAAACCATCCACTGCTGTTACCTGCAGTGCAGCAGCAATAACATCATGCACCAAGCACTGCACAAAAAGCTGTGGAAGAGCCTGAAAATACAAATATTGCATTCACCCCCCACCCCCCAATCACTTCCTTTACTTCAATTTCTTGCTGAGCTTTCTTGGGGTATGGATTTAGCACTTTAAGGGTCTTTTTGCCCGTGACTGGGCAGAATTGTTTTATGAAGTTCAGGGAGATGCACAGCCTAGCAGGATTTTTCACATGCATTTGTGGCTGTTTTACTCCTTGTACCAGTCAGTGCTTCTGACACTGTGCTATCAACAACTGCTGATCCAAGGCCCCTTGTTTATCACTTATGCTACAACTGCAGGGTAGTAGATTTATTTCTCCAGGCCATATACAAACTATACCATCCAAATATTTGTGGAGATGAACAGCAATAGTTCACATTTGTCCAGAACTAGAGATGTTCCCAAACATCCCAGCAATGTGTGACATTATCCTCCTCACATGGGCAAATCTAAACTATCCCAGCTGTAAACAGGATGTGAAGAGAGCAATGAGGAGGTTAAGAACAACATTTTCAAAGCCATCTGGAGGTGGAAATTGAGGCTTTGGCTCCAGGACCTGAATTTACATGGAGACATCACACACTCAAAAATTCTGCACAGGGAAGTCCCTACACCCACTGCAGCAGGAATGGTGCACAGGCCAGGGATGGGATGGAGAATAGAGGTTAAGGAATGTGTCAGGCCACAAAAAATGAGAGTTCCATTCCTCTGTGGTGCTTTGACGCTGGCTAGAGGCTGGGTGCCCACCAAAGCTGCTCTATCACTCAGCTGGGCAGGGGAGAAGATGTAACAAAAAGCTTGTGGGGAGAGTTAAAACTAGGGAGAGATCAATGACAAAACGGACTTGACTTCTGGAAATTAGTTTAATTTATTTCACCTCTCTCCACAGGGTACAGGCCCAGCCAGGGCCCTGCTCCAGTGTGGGCTTTCCATGGAGTCACAGCTCCTTCAGGTATCCCCCTGCTCCAATGTGGGGTCTCCAGGGGCTGCAGGTGGATTTCTGCACCCCCATGGGCCCCCATGGGCTGCAGGGACACAGCTGCCTCTCCCTGGGCTGTATCCTGGGTTGGGAATTGTAGTGACCTTTGAGTTATCTGGAGTGGAGGCCTTGGATTCAGGCCTGCGTAGAGGTTGTAGGCCTTGTGGCGTAGCAAGAAATTTCTAATTAAGGTGTGCTTTAACTGTAGATAGAACAATTGCAGCATTAGTACCACAGCTGCCTTAACAGTAGAAATGTTTGCATTCCTTTCACCTGGTATACCAATCAGAAGAGACCTGTTACTGTAAACGATCTCAGTTTCTATATAACCTGCCATCTCATGATAATAAAGGGAGAACACATTTGGTAACCATATTGGTTTGACATTGTGTTGCTCTGACTCCAGCCCCTTATCTAAGGCCCTGTAATACAACTTCAGAGAATCTCAGCTCTGGTGCCTGGAGCAGCTCCTGCCTCTTCTTCCTCACTGCCCTGGGGGTCTGCAGGGCTGTTCCTCACTTACCCTCACTCTCCTCTTCCCCGGCTGCAATTGCTCCTGCACAGTAACTTCTTTCCCCCTCTTCACTCTGGTATCCCAGAAGTGCTGCCACCTCTGATGGGCTTGGCCTTGGCCAGCAGTGGGTCCATCCTGGAGCCACCTGGGATGGGGGAAACTTCTGGAAACCCCTCACAGAAACCACCCCTGTAGCCCCACACTACCAAAACCTGGCCATGCCAAACCCAATACAGCCTGAATTCCCAGCTCTCCCTTGCCCATAGCCACTGGTTCCCTGGAAACCTCAAGCCTTTTCTGCTGGAAACAAGCTCAAGTTCAAGGCTCCTGGAGCCACAGGGGAAATAACAGAGGGTAAAGCCTTGGAGGAGATGTCAGCTTGAGTTTCTGTCCCCAGCAAAGCTGCAGAGCTGGTGAGCAATAATGGATGTAAAATCACAATCCCGGGAGTGGAGAATGAGTCCAGCCAGGTGCCCACCAGGCCAGGGATCTACAAAGGGATAGGAATCACCTCCCAGCTTCTGCAAAACGAGTGAAAACCTTTCCAAGAATATTGCTTTCCACACAAGCAGCAGGTCCGGCCTGGCTTTCTGCAGCACTAAAACAACTTTTCAGAATTGTCAGTAAGAGGACACATCTATCTCAATGTTGTTTAAAGCCCAATTTATCTTGGTGACTGATGGATTCTCTCTCCTGATAAAAGTTATATAATAATCTTGGCATTTCAAATTTAGTCTCCTTCAGCAGCTCCATAACAAGTTGTTCAATTTACAACTCACAAAGAGATCCTTGCTTTCCCAACAGCTGCTGCCACAAGGTCGAGTTGGCACCTCAAAAGCAAACTGTGCTCTTTTCTGCTCTCTATAAACACACACAGCCTCACACTCACACAAAATATCACCAACTGTCCCCATAGACACACTGGCAGCTTTGCTGCTGGTGCCCAAGGCAATGTGGAAATAAAACTGCTCTCCTTGAACTGCAGAGTGTTGGTGCTGCAGAGCTGAGCAGGGAAAAAAGGGGCTTGGGGCAAACTGAGAGGAAGCTGGAGGTGGGACAGAATGTGGGGAGGAAATCCTGTGTGCTTTGGGAATCTTGGGGATCAGGGCTGCAGCTCCACAGGCTGGGATGAAAACAGAGATTGAGGTGGAATTTTCACACTTCCATTTCTGGGCTTCACATCCCTCCTTCACAAGCATGCTGGTACCTCCTCATGCACACTCTCGGTGTATTTTGCTCTGCTTTAGAGTTTTTACCTCGAGTATTCTGAGCTGCTTGTGCACTCCCTTGAACATTTTGGAAGTGAGAAAACACAGATGAAAACTACTGCGCTCAGCCTGCCTACTCAATTGCTTTTCCCAGTGACCCATTGCTTTTGGACTTTTTTATATATTTGAAAGAAATCGGATTCTCTGTTTTCCTGATGTTGGGTAGAAAAATATAGCTGGTCATGTAAAAGACAGCCCTAAACTGCATTAATATAGAATTATTTAATTTCTTCAGATTGCTGGTTTTTGGCAAGCACCACTCAAATTCCACATTCTTACAATGGCATTATTTTAAGCATGTATCTTCCTTTGGTCTTTAATGATTTTCTCATTTCTCTGAGTTTATCTCATTCAAGACAGAAACTGGGTTGAGAACCTGCAAACCCCTGAAAATAGTTCAGAATGTTTCTTAAACAGAACAAGTTGTGCAGACAAACAGCCACCTGCACTGACACATGAACACATTTATTTCTACACAGCCAACTTCTGGATTCTGCTTTGGCCCAACTACAGCTGTAAGACTTTAATTTGTAAATGCATTTTAATTAACAGTCTCACTCTTGTTTACTCAGTGTGATAGGTGGGGATTGGACCACCATCTGTCAGAGGGACACTGACCTCCATGAAGGTCCAGGAGGGACAGAGAAGGGCAGCACATCTGGATTTACCAAAACAAGGTCACCAGAGCTGATCTGTGGCAGCTCACAGGGTAATAAAATTCACAGTATTTAAAAACAATGAAAACGCAGGTGAAATATACACACACATGTAAAAACACATGGTTAGGAAAGGAAGTCACAGGTGTTAACACGGCTTCAAGGGGAGGCTGAACAAAACCATTGGACATCATTAACTACACAAACACATCTAATGCAGGAAATTCCTGAAATAAAAATACTTAAAAGATCATGAGAGCAAAGTATCCCAGAATCTCACCCTGCTCTCCTACTCTTCTTCAGGCATTTGCACACAGTCCCTGTTGAAGCCAGGATGCTGGTAGACAGGATCTTCAGTAAAACCCACAATTATCATTCTTATAAAATGCCAAAATGTGCTCTATTAACAGATATTTAGGATCATTGAGTGGGTTGGGTTGGAAGGGACCTTAGGGATCATCCAGTTCCAACCTCCTGCCATGGGCAGAGTCCCATTCCACCAGACCAGGAATTTAGTCTGATTTAGTTTTGTCATGTCTTTTGGTCACCTTTGTGAGGATCCTTCTATCATGAGCTTTTCAGTTTTATTTATAAAAAGCAGTGAATTTAAAATAAAAGGAAGATCTCTGATAAAAGAACGGACAACACAGAGCAGGATAGACATGGAAAAGTGGTTTGATGAAAGAAGGATGAGAGCACAGAGGCACTGAGCAGGGGGAAGGGGAGAAAAGGAGAGAACAGCACTGGATATGACATTCCAAACAGGCTGGAAAATGCTGCCATTCACATTGATATCACAGCTTTGCAATTATCAGCTTTTCCAGCTGTGAAAGCATCTGATTAGGTTTTATATATCTGGGGGTCTATAAATATATCTTGACTTTTTTTTTTTTAAACAGAGATTGTGCTGTTTGCTTTTGATATATTTAAAAGTCAGGTGTAAGAAGGGAAGCAGATGTGCTTGTTTTCAAAACTGAAAATCATAAAAAAGCATATAAAGATTTTACTCTGGCTGATACACAGGAAGGAAATAGTAACATTTCAGCTGGGAACAATACCCACGTAGCCTGTTGGCAGCCAAGTGACATACTTAGCAAACCAAGAGCAGCAGATGATCAAATGTCATTATACCTGTTCCATTCCAAAACATTTTAGGTACAACTTGTGTCTCTCCAAGCACTTACTGTATTAATGACATCAGGAGCACATCGTAAAACCTAAACAGATAGTTTTATGCCAGGAGCTATAGCTGGACAACTTATTCAATTCCAGGAATCTCAGAATTATTTCCCACCCAAAGCCATGAATAAGATGATAAAACAGGCAGGAGATTTGTCTCAGTGACCTACCCAGGTTGCTGCAGAACTCTCCCACCATTCCATCGGGGTTGGCAGTGGGGATCTGGGTCAGCCCCGTCAGGATGAGAACGTCGCTGTTTTTAAGAGCAGCCTGGTCCATGGGCTGGAACAGAGAACAGGGAAATAAAATCAGGAATAGGAGAGTTTCTCCAGGCACGACATAATGGACACAGTCACCAAACATTTTACACTTCACACTCCTCCATCTGTGGAAACCTAACTTGTTTTATACTGGTATTTTATTAAAGCAGAATGAAAATGCAAACCCATTCCTCTGCATTAGCAAACAGAAAGTAGATGTTCAGAAATTAGACACTAGTGTGACACTAAATACATATTCTTGATACTGAAAACGTAGCACGATCCAATCTTGATATGGTAAAATCCAATTCTCTCTCTGCAGATGGTGAAAAGGTAACTTTAGGCCTCACTCTGGGCTGAGATGCCCTTCCCACAGCTACTGATTAAGCAAAAGTGGGCAATTGCTGGCAGCTGTGTGGTATTTTATGCTTATTTACTCTCAATAAACAACTCTCTGCAGTCTCACCAACCAGGAAAGATTTCTGGCAGAAGTGACAGATGAAGAGATTTCCTCTGCTGAACCTCCAAGACCACTGTAAGGTCAATTCCCCTGCTCACAGCTCTCCAGAGCCATTCTGAAGCAGTTGAGAAGGACCCTGCTCTGTTAAACATGCAGGGGAATTTCATATCAACTCTGACAGGCATTTAAACTTGCACCCCCTTGTAGGATCAGACCTGACACGTGAGATTTATCACCGTCTTTGACTCTCTCCAGTGTGTCCATGAAAATGAAATGCCAATAATGCAATAAAAAATAATATGGAATCTGCCTGTGATAATGTACATAATGATAACGGCATATTAGATCCACATAATTTCAGACACCATTGCACTGAGAGGGCCTGCATTGATTTTTGTGGGTTAATGTAAAGAAAAGGTCTTAAAAAGCTTTTAGTGACATGTCTGAACCTTTGCTGTCAACTCCTGTTCTCTGCTTCAGTGGCAACATTGCCAGTTCCAGCCTCAGGAGAGGAGGAGACAAAATTTCAATGGAAACCATCTGCCAGAAGAACAGGGAACAGTCAATGGTGCCAGGCCTAAATCCCAATTCACTGGAAAAGCAGCTCTGGATATGTTCAAAGTAGATCCTTTTTTAAAACAAAATGCAGTGACTTTTTTCACACCCTGATAAAAAAACCTGGAATTTCATGATGAACTTCTCATCATGATCCTATGGAGAACCAGGACAGACAAACAACTTTTCACTCCCTGAGGAAGAAATTATTTGTTGCTCACAATTTTGACTCTGTGCCACTGGAGATATTGTTATCATTACATATTGTCTGTCAAACATCAAAGAGATGATGCAGAGCTGGTTGGAAGCTCCCAAAACCCACATACAGAAACACTATTGTGTAGATTGTAGCAGCCTGTGCTGGTGCTCACAGGGATTAAACCCAGGACAAAAACTATCCACTGTCTTCAAAAAGCATCTGGAAGCAAATGCAAGACGATGATGATATGGGGTAACATCTGTGATGTGGTAAGTAACAAGGAAAGTACAAACTGAATGGCATTTTAACCATCTGTTAAACTATTCCTTCTAAAGATGTGCCCATGAGCAGTTCACTCACACCATTCTCTGCTACTGGGACTTAATTTCCTTAAAACCAGAGATTTTACCAGAAGCTTCCAAAGGACTGTTCACCTTTGGAAAATGAAGTCTGACCTGATAAACTGAATCACTTTTCATGTCAGTGAGGAGAAAACATTCTCAGTTACCAAATTACTTTGATTAGTGCAAAGTTTCTCCTCACAGAATTATTCCATTCACACACTGTCAAATACTGCTGCTCCTTTTCTAGTAGGGGATGGGAGCACAGCCCAGGATGGAATGAGGCTGATGAGAAACAGAGATTTAGAGGCTCTGATACATTTTGTGCACCTAAGGATGGCCATACTATTAAGGATCATTTATCTACTGTAGTTTCTCAGCTGAGAACAAGCTTTTAAGAGGGAGATGCTCAGAAGCAAAGCTCTCCAGCAGACACCCACCTTGGAGGAAATCACTTAGTGATCAAAAACCTGACACATCTTCTAAATTATTTTTAAATACCTCCTGCAATAATGCTTTTAACTATTTTGACAACTTCTGAAGCACACGGCACTGCAAACTTCAAGCCTTTCTTTGCAGTAAGAATTTATGGATCTAGAGAGAATTAATTTACTGGAAATTACATCTACAGCACTATAAAGACTTTGCCCTTAGCAGAGCGGGGTGGAAAAGTTGGCAGCCACTGAGCTATCATTCCTCCTAAGGAAGGATGTTTCAGAAGTGATATAAAGCAGTCTGTGAACTGTCTGTGAAGATTCTTCAGTCAAATATGGATTTTTAAAGAGAGTTACTAATGCTCTTTTGTTTAACTCTGTTGAAAATTTCCTCTTTAGAGTGAAAGACAATTCCACAGTTCTAAGTGAACATCAAATCACCAATAACAAAGAATTTTAGTTATCTTTCCCTCATAACTATTGATACCTGTCATTTGTCAGGGTATGCCTTATCAATGCCCATTAAGTCCAGGCACTGATAATGCAGTTACCTTAGAGTGGCCTCTACCCTAAACCTGATCCCAGCTGGAATAATCCCTTTTTTTCAGAGCAAAAGTTCCTCCTAAAGATTAAGAAAGTCAGGGGCTGTACCTGAGGGTGTGTTGTAAGCAGAGAAGATCCTGAAACATAAGAAACCTTTTCATAGTGTGACTGGATAATCCAATTGGAACTCCCAAGAGCGTAGCCCGAGCTCAGAGGGGTAACCTGTACAGCACCAAACAGCTCCTGAAACACAGAAAGAGAGACATTAACTTGAAACAGCCCCAAAAGAAATCAGGACAGGTCATTTTATCATCAGTGATAGGAATTTCAAAAGCAGTTCTGCTGCTCAAAGCCTTTGTGAAGCTGTTCTGCTGAGAATTACATTTGCTGGTCTTACCCACCCATGTCCAGCAGGACACATGCTATGAGGAAAGCTTTTCCCGAGGCAGGGGCTCCATAAAGTCTCTTTTCCATGTGAGTTTTATGGCATCTGAGTTCACACTGAACAATACCTCAAACTGAAGGAATCAACCAGGGTCTTGATCCTCTGGCTGCCTCTGCTATATTGAAGAAGTTTGTGGGAGTTTGCATCTTTGAAGACTCTATTTTCCTTCAGTCAAATTAAATTGGTATTGGCCAGCAGGAGAGAAGGAAGGACAAGTACTTCTATATTTATATAAAACTCTGCTTGGGTTGCAAATTTTACTGTGGAAAACAAACTTAACCTCAAACTCACTCACTTTCTAACTTTCTTTCTTTTTAAATGCTAGCTGCTGGTAATTTAGCAACAACACCCTGCAAACTCAATCCACATTTTAGTTTCAGTGTAGGCAACATGACAGTTGCCTCCTTTCCAGCTGTCATTAGGAATTGCATTCCTTCATCTGTACCTAGGAATGTGGAATATTTGTTTGGAGAAAGGAAAATAAACCTTCATATACAGACGTCCTTAATGTGGTATGCCTTCTGGTTACTGAATAATAGAACAAGCATCTGATTCACACAATACAATGATTTTTCTAGTATTTCAATACATATTTGGATGCCTTGAAAAACAAGGCAGGGCACCTTCAGTCCTCAGAGTGTGTAAGCCAAGGCTCTGAAGTTTGATTATTTGAAAAGTTAGCTTTGGGAAGAGAAAAAATACAGTTTTTTTCCTCCAGTAACTACAAAAGAATGATTGGCTCAGATACACAGATCTAAAATTAGGGGAGATGCATCCAACACTATGAGGACAGTCAAAAATGAACTGTAACAATCCATGGATAATGAGGAGCCACAGCTTACTTTAACCCATATTTTTATTTTTTATGGCCTTTGAGCAGCAAAACCAGGTATCATGGCCCAAATAAGAGCAGGGGTCATGGCACACATGCTGTCAACAATCCATATGGGATCTGCAGACTATGGAATTGTTGGTTCAGTTCATTCTGGAAACTACACTGGATTATAGTCAACAGCATTACAGACAATAACTGTTAGCTGGGAGCCCTGGGAAAGAAGTTTCTCAAGTTCACATCGAACCATTAGGTTTTGTTTACAATCCCTAATTTACAGTATGAAACAAAGTGGAGGCTAAAGCACTCAAAAGATTCCCAGAAGTGAGATTGGGGAGCTGGGAAGGGGATGTGGCTTAGAGACAGAGAGGATACATTCACTCCCTGCATCCTCCCAGCTCTCAGTGGGCCAGCCATCAGCTCCAAATTTGAGGGCACGCTGCCTTAAAATTGGCCTCCCCAAGGAAGAGAAGAAACAAATGGACATTCCCTGATTTCACCAAACAAGAGCCCTTCCTGGGAGGCCAACTGAGGGGCAGTCCATGTAATCCTGTCTTGCTTGCCCATGCCAGAGTAACTAGATCCAACACAGGATCTAGAGGGGGAAAAAGCTGGGCAAAAGCTGTTGGTGTCGCCCTGAGGGCAGCTGTCCAAGTACTCACGATTTTCTGGGAGTAGCCCACCAGCTGGATCTTGCTGAGGGCTGCGTTAACCTCAGGCATGGTGTAGCACTTCCTCCACATGGACACCTCCACTGCATCCTTCAGTGGGGCCGGCAGCAACCTGCGAACACCAGCGGGATGTTCTGTGGGGATCCAGAACAACAGCTGGTGCTGGACCAGCTTCTACGACCATTTACGTTCTCCAGATCTTTGATTTTACCCTTTTAAATTTTTATTTTCAGTGTGCCTGGTGCTTCAAAGTAAGAAGCAAGACTTTCTGCCTGCTGAGGAGCAAAGCTGCACTTCCCAATCTCCTCCAGCTCTCTTTGTTGCTGTTCTGTCCAGCCCTTCCATCAAAGAAGTGGCTGTGATCAAGCTGTTATCACAACTCTTGGGGTATTTTCTCCACTAATGAAAGGTGCTGGCTGATCTGAGATGTCAACATGAAATGCACCTCCAGCACTGAGATCCTGGATCAGTGTCTATTTTTCATATCATAGTAATCTGAATAATAATCTGAAACAATCAGATGATTAAAGTACAGTTACCAGACCACAAGCAGGGATGGCTCTGCCCTGATTTCTGCCACTGGTCTCTGCCAAGAGCACGTGTCCCTGCAGCTCAGCTTCCCTGCCTTCAATCCCACTTCCCTTCTGAGTGCCCTGGCAAGGATACACGAGCTGACACTGCAGAGCTCTTTGAAATCCCCTCCACGGAAGTATTTAAGATGTTTTACACCAAAGTAAGATCCATCCATTCTGCTCCTCACAGACACTGCAAGTCAGCTGGCCGGCGTTGTCAAGGGAAAAAGTGAACTATAATGTCACATGCTGGAAGAGGGATGGCTAACTTCTGGGAAATAAATCTTCCTTAGCAACATGAACTGAGGCAGGAAGCAGCACAGCTGCCAAATGCCTAAGAAGAATAGGATTTTTTTTTTTGTATATTAAACCAATGCTAAATCAAAGGCTAATTCAAACCAATTTCCAAAGATTTATGGAAATTGGTCAAGTTTCTTTGATCAATTTGTTTAAAGGAATTTAATTTATTATTATATCTACTAGGTCAGTGAACTCCTCCATAATTTAAGATACTGAAGAAAGGATTAAGGGCAGCTCTTGCCAAGACCACAGCACAGGTCCACAATGATAACTGTAATTCCAGCACATGCTGGCTGAAAGCACCCCGTGCTTCAGGAAACAAACAAAGCCTTCAAGGTCTTTTTTGGGAAGTCGTAAGCAACAAAAGGCCACACAATGTGGAGAGTTGTCCACCACTGCACTGAAGCAAATTGCCTGTAAAAGCCTTTAACCTACCATAAGAAGCATTTAGTGTTGGATGCTTTCAGGAGCTTCTCTTCTGGGAAGAGGAAAATGTTTCTCCAGGTAATGGAGAAAGTGGGGAATTGTCCTTGGTGACTGAAGGAAGTTTCTCTTAGCCTTGACTGTGGCTACACTGAAAACACTCTGATGATCCCTGGCACAGACCAGTGGCACCAGTCTCCAGTGGTTCCATAAAGCTGAGTGGCAATAAGGTGCTGGATCCTCAGATGTGTCCCTGTCAGCATTCAGTCTGTCATGTCACTTCTAAAATCCCTACAGAGTTACCAGAGGATATTTTGTGGTCTGGAGTAAATCTACCAGCACCATGGCAACACCCTGTTAAGGATCACCTCACAACAACCAGATGTATGGGACAGCCATAAATGGAGAGGTACCATGAATTCACATGGTTGAGGATACAAAATTCACACTTAAAAAACTCAGGGATTTGTATTCTTCCCTGGGATCTGCACAGAGACAGTCCCTCCTGGACAATGTAAAAGGAGGCATTTAATGAATGAGGTAAAATCCCAGAATGCTTGAAGGGAGAGGAGGATGGCAGCACCAAATTACATCAGGCCACTCTCATGCCCTGCTCAGCCTCAGGAAACAGCCTGTTTCAAACACTTGCAAAGACATAGGAAACCATCAAACAAGAAGTCAACAATATGCCTTTTATAAGGCAAACTTCCTCTTTAGCCCCTGAATCCCAATCAGTGTGAAAGATATCCTGGCTGACATCTCCAGAGCTTCCACGAGACTGCTCACTTGAAATAAAAGCCAGTGGCAATAAAACTGGCTAAGCAATTAGTTCAGACTGGATCTGATAATGGAAAAATGTAAGCCACTATAATGAACTTATTATATTTTGTACAGTATTTGCATTTAAAATGCTCCAGTGCTTTATCTAATGAAGACGATAATGCTCTGTGTTTTATACTAACTGTTTGGAGTAGAACTAGCTGAACTGTAAAGCAGTAATGGGGATTGATCAGCCTGAAAAATTAAAGTTAGACTCAGAAGTAATAAGTATTCTGTTCTAGCAACAGCCAAGTAGGGAAAAAAACCCCAATTCATCAAGATCACATTTTCTTAAGTAACGGATGTCAGTCCAAGCCTGCATGTGCCATTAGCCAGGTGCTAATTTGGGGATCAGTAGATGTTTCGCTCTAATAATCAGTT
Organism: Irena cyanogastra; assembly: GCA_013397155.1. Lineage (NCBI taxonomy): Eukaryota > Metazoa > Chordata > Aves > Passeriformes > Irenidae > Irena > Irena cyanogastra. Next base: position 285,106 of record VWZV01005857.1, on the reverse strand, counting down.
CCATTCATGCCTGCGTGACACTTGTCACCAGGCATCTCAAAACACTCTGCAAACATTAATTACAGTCCCCGTGTGCCCTCTCTGCTGGATGGGAGCTCTGTTTTACAGATGCACAGAAAGGTGAAGGGGGAAACGCAGGGCACAGGTGGGGCAGAGGTGGAGAGGGAGTTCACATTTGTCCCCTTGTTCCAGCTCAAAGACAACATTGGTTCATACCAGCAGAGTTTATTATACTCAAATTTATGTTATTAAACAGCTGTTTAGTAGCTCTCACCTCCCTGCTACCCCTTTACAACAGCTACAGGATGGAACTACGAATTTTGGGGGACATCCCCAGCAATAGGAGAGAGGAACACGTATTTCAAATATCAATCCAAGGAAGAAAAGGCTCCAGTCTTCTACAGCAGCTGAATCAGAACAAAGATTCCCTCTCTGTGTTCTCCTCTGGAAAAATCAGCAGCATGCAAAGTGCCAGGCAGCACTTTTCCTAAAATACGACCACCAGGAAAGTGACATTATATGAGCTGCAAGATATATGATTCTCCTTTAAACCATGCATACAAAACATGCCTGGTGTGACAGGAATAATGGCTCCAGTCTCTCTCCACACACTGGGAGCTTCAGCACTGGCTCTGGACAGGCCAGTGGACCCAAAATTTAAAAAAAACCCCCCACTATTCTGAAAATCCTGCTGAACTTCAGTGTGTTTAGTTTTGCTTTACATCCAGCTTAACATCTGCTTGTCTTCTTCAGAAGAGTGAGAGTTACAGTGTAAAGACTGCTTATAAATTCAGCAGGGGAACACAATATACAGCTAAAACACTGGTAATTTGGATTTTCAATGTTTGCTTTGTGATATTGGAAAATATCAAGACTTCTAATGTAAGAAATAATTCACTTTTAGGAAACTTCTAAATCAAGCCATCTTAAGAATTAGGAGTATAAAATGGGAGATCAATTAAAAATGCACAAAGCAGCTTTTAAAAATAACTTTTTAATCAACCAACTCTATCTTTAAAATGTGCTAAAAACAAAACTGTCTCCTCCAAGGAACATGTTGTGCACCTAAAATTGTTTTTATTCCCAAGGAAAGCATCAGCTGCAATTAGTAAACCGTATTGATAACTTTTAGATTTCATAGGCTTTCAAAAGTCTGAGCATCTTGTTTTGATGTATAGCTGGAATAATGGACATGGTGCTTCCAAATAAGCTTTTTTATTCAGATTTTAATTTGTTTTTAGGGTTTGGAAAGCCAAAAAGCCCACCTCTGCTGTTCAGGTCTAAAGATGGGAAGAAAGGTAACACCAGTGACCTCCAACAGCTGTGTCTTGACTTTCTTAGTATGTCAGCAAACATGAATGTAAATACCATTTAAATTTAAATTATTCCAATGGAGTAGCATTAAATTTAAATAGCCTTTTCATTTCAACAACTTTTTATGATGTTACTACCAAAATCTGCTGGTTTTATCTACCATCATGGAGCTGAGCTGTGTGAGGGGAGAGCAGGGGAAGCTTTGCTGTTAACGAGTCTTTCTCCAAGAAACAAATTTGTGAGGTTGGAAAACCAACAATGTGCACAAATGACTAAAGAAATAATCGACCCAAGGAGTCACAGCAGCAAATCTCAAATGGTGGGAGCCGAGGCATCCTCACAGTGACTCCCAAACTTTGGTTCTTTGGGACAATCACCTCTCCTGGGACTTGTTCCTTACCTTTGCACCTCCTTGTTCTTCCACATGGAGGCAGACTGAGCCTTTGGCACACGTTCAATGGAATTCACCAGCTCTTCCATGAGGAGCCTGAAAACAGAAATCAAACCTAAATTAGCACTGCCTCCTCTCACACAGGAGAGAACTTTGGCCCAAATCTTTCCAAAATACCACAGAAGTTGTAACACTCGGAGGGGTTCTTCCCACAGAGGCCGTTACCAGTGCTGCCCCTGTTTCTCCAAGGAGTGTTTCCAACTCCATCTGCTTGCAACACAGGAGGATCTGGCCCACTGGGTTATGGGCTATTTGGAAAGTGCAAGATAATTTCTTCATTACTGACTGCTTGTGATATGTAATGAGACAAAACACACAACAAAAACTCCTCAGCTGATGCCTGTTTATCACTTAGGGAAACCAAGCATGCTGTCAGTGAACTCTCCTCATCTGCCAACTTATATTTGAGACAGGAAAAGGTGTCAAGCGTTAGAAATTGTCACTGCAGATTTCCTTGCCCAAAAGTAAGCAGCATTTTTGATTGTGTGCAGGCTTTCCCTTGAAGTTTGGAGCAGAAGAACAGCATCTGGAATGACTTGGGATGGGGAGAACTACACCAGTGCACTCTCCCACAAGACTGTGCTTGTTATCTCCAGCTCTGGACCAGCAATGCCCAGAGGTCTACTACTCGTTCATATTTACACAATTCCTTTCACCTACAAGGGCCTTCAGTTTCTGTTTGTTTTCACACAATGGGGGAATTACTCTGGCATGGGAAGTTTGCATAGGATCTTCACTGGACAAAGATTCCTGCCCTAAAGTGCTTACTGAGTAGTCCAGATAGGAGGGCTTATTCTGGCTCCTAATTACTGAATGTAGCAGCTCGGCAGGAGAGAGGAACAGAGCTCAGTCCAAGTTGGGCCTCACCAAACCTGCAGTGTTTGGTGTTGACCCATCTAATCAACAAGACAATTTTGTACAAATAGACTGGCAAGTCTGATGACTATTCTGGTTTTGACTGCACTGTCATGTCTTTTTCTACCTCAGTCTCCTATTTCTGTCATTTTTCTTAGTGCTTCTCTCTGGAGTTCAGAGCTCACATAGCTCAGCTGTCATTTGAGATGAAGTCAGCTTGAATTCCTTTCCATGGAGTGAAGGGAAGTGTGATTATATGGAACCATAAAATCCTAGAACGGTTTGGGTTGGAAGGGACCTTGAGGATCATTTAGTTCCAACACCTGCCATTGGCAGGGACACTTTCCACTAGACCTGGCTGCTCTAAGTCCTGTCCAACCTGGCCTTGTACATTTCCAGGGATGGGGCAGCCACAGCTTCTGTGGGGAACAAGTCCAGTTTTCTGACTGGGAAGACTCCTTTTGGTTCAGAGGAACAGAGAAGAGCAGGAGAGCTCTTTGATCCATGGTTTTTGAAGGTCTGAAGATGCCTATATGGCAATTACTGAGGTGCCTCAGCCCACTCAAATTCCAGCGTCCCACATCTACGGCCTGGACTAAACACAAAGCACCTGTTGGAAATGTTGATGGTTCCAGAGGTTGGGAAACATGGAGTTAACACATTTGCAGCACTAAGGACTTGGCTGGCATTCAGCTCCAGCCTGAAAGCCTCTTCGGAACATTAGACAGCACTCCTCTCCCCACATTGTCCTTTACACCTTCTCCTCAGCAGTGATGAAAGAGGAGCAGAGAATCTGAAGGGGCTTTTTACCTGCCAATTTGAACAGTGGGCTCGGTGGCATAAACTGTTCCAGTGAATCCTGTGTACTCTGTGATGTAGGGCAGTGCCATCATGCAGTGATAGTTGGAGATCAAGATTACATCCACTGTGGAGAGGTCAAGCAGTTCAGTCTGAAAACAGAGCAGAGATAAGCAACTTGTAACCCTTTCATGCAGCTTAATAAATAAATGGCAGAAAAACTTCTTATTCTATTTTTTTAAACTTTATTGCAGGAATGTAACTGGTTTATAAAAGCACGTCTCAGCTGTGGCGAAGATTAATGCTGTCTTTTAAATTAACAAGATTTATTTTAAAAGCCCCCTAAAATTATTCCATTCTCCAACCTGGAAAGGAAACCATGTCCTGGGTTTTTCTGTCTTTCATGTGATGAAATGGCTGCTGTTATGAGATCCATGATTATTTTGCTTTTATCAAAGAACTGATGCGTGTACCTCCTTAGGGAGAAAGAGACACCAAAACTTCTGCAGCAGTGATTTAGGGTGTCTCATTTTTTTATGCAGCACATCATACTGTACCCCAAGAAAGAGATGAATGAAGATTGCATTTATTCATATGCTTAAAAATAATCCTCATATTTTCCCAAAGCAAATGCTTGGCATCTTTATCATTCACATTTTCTACAGCAGGAGATGAAGCCCATTCACAGGACACAACAAAATGGATGAGTGGGCCCAATTCGTTTTGATGTGACAGCTTAGACAAGAGCTCTGAAAGAAGATTTCACACATTGTTAAAAGAATTTTAATTAGAAATATTTACTGGTAATGCTGTAACACAAATGGTGTCAAGACAGAAATTTACAAGATTACTGACCTCTAACTCAGTTATTATAGAGCAGCTAATGGAATTCAACACTCATCAAGCACATATTATCTGATTACAAGGCTTGGTCCAGCAATTTGAATAAAAAAAGCAAGAAAGTAGGTCACTCTGCTTTGCAGAGGGCTGACACAGTGCTCTGGTGACAAGCTGCTTAACTCCTCCTAAGCACTCATGGTTTCAATCCACGATCAGCAATGATCTCTGAGCTGAGGAGGTGAAACACCATCCTCAGCTCCATGACTGGGCACCTTTTATCTTCCTGGGCTTCCAGGCAGGAACACACTCCCTGCAAGGTATCACAGGATCTGCTGATGCCTGCTCCTGCCAAAGCTTGGATTGTCCAGGTCTTGGTTTTCAGCTATGTCCAGACTATACAGGATCAAATTCTGGACTGGCTTGGATGGGAAGGCCCTTAAAGACCAACCTGTTCCACCCAGGGACACCTTCCACTATCCCAGGTTGCTCCAAGCCCTGTCCAGCCTGGTCTTGGACATCTTCCAGAGATCCAGGGACAGCCACAGCTTCTCTGAGCATCCTGTGCCAGGGTCTCCCCACCCTCACAGCCAAGAATTCCTTCCCAATATCCCATCTCTCTGTGCCCTCTGGCAATGGGAAGCCATTCCCTGTGTCCTGTCCCTCCATGCCTTGTCCCAAGTCCCTCTTCAGCTCTCCTGGAGCCCCTTTAGGCCCTGGAAGGAGCTCTGAAGTCTCCCTGGATGCTTCTCTTCTCCAGGTGAACACCCCCAGATCTCAGCCTGGCTCCAGAGCAGAGGGGCTCCAGCCCTGAGCTGAATCCCAGCCCAGTAGAGCCATCAGGAGGATACACACCTGCACTTTCCAACCTTAAGCATGCCACATCTCAGCACCCTAGAAGCATTCACTGATAAGATGAAAAGGGTGTCAAAACCAAAACAAAGTGAAATCTTCATTGGGGCTTGCGGCGATCTCACTAAAGTGCCTTTGAGCTGAAGAGGCTTAAAAATGTTTCTTGCATGTGAAGTGAGAGAGCAGAAGGTTGCCAAGCAAAGAGAAGGCTGCACCCTGCACTCTGACATGTGTGAGAGTACTCTGCTGCCGAGACAGCCTCATCTCACCTTGTGGCTGCTGGATTAGATCCAAATCTTGGCTTGCTTGGCAATGGTGTTCTGGAAGTGATACAGAGATTCTCTGGCTAACTGCTAATGCAGACAAGTTTCTTCAAAAGAAGTGGCATGGAAGGAGACAAAGTAAAAGCCTCTTTCACACAAGCTCCCTCTCATCCCGTGTTGCCAAACGACAGCAACTTTTCTACTCTGTTTGCAGCTGGCCATGAGTCCTGAACCTCCTGCAGACAGGTGAGCTCAAAGTGTGAGATGGGTATCACAGCAGATCTCTTCCTAGTGTTCATGGAGGAGATATCTGGAGGCATCTGCTGGGAATTTTGGGAAACATCTGAGAGGCCATTTTTAAAGTCCCTGCAATGGTGATGTGCAGTTGGTTGTAGGATGGGCTGCTGGGAAGCAGCTTAGTGCAGTGGTAACAGGAGTAAGATGAAGCAGTGACTCCCTGACTGTCATATCTAGAGCTACACATGTGGATATCTTCCAGCCCCAAGTAACCAGAAAGTCTGGCTGAAGCACCCTAAACCCCAGCAGATAATCATTTGAAAGAGAATCCAGCACATAAACCCTGTCCTTCCCAAGATCTGGGCCATAACACCACTTTCTACACTTACAACATCCCTCAGTTTCACAGGAGAGTAACCACAAGGCTCCCAACAACCCAGAATTACTGATTTTTGGGCTGGTCTTTTTCGGTGTGATTGGATTACGACAATTGCAGCTTGGAATAGTTAGAACATGCTGGAACCACTTGCCAAAACCAGTACCAGAGCTGCCAACTTGTTTGGAAGAATCAAGACGACATGTGTGATGCCAGAGGTGAGCTCCATGGGATCCACACATGGGAACAATATTGTCAGAACCTCAGCAAGCTGACAGCAACCTTCCAGGAATGTTTTGCGCTTCCTGTCTGCAAGGTCAGGCAGAAAGGAAAAAAAAAATTCTGCTCAAAAGCAATTGTGTCTGTCTTTGAAAGACAGAGAAAACATCCCACCATGAAATGAAAGAACTGATATTATCACACTCTGAACACACTGAGGAAAGGGATACTATTCCCATGCTACTCTCCATTATTTATCCCCACCTTTCTCTGCTCAGCTTTTCATATCTTTTTTTCTCCTACAGCACTCCCCATATCCAGTGGGTGATTCCAGGTAATCCAAACATCTTCAATGGTCTTGCTTGCTTTTTCTAAATCCAGAAATTCCAGTAAAAACCAGCTTGAGCAGCCACTTGCAGCCATGCCCGTGGATACGAAGGCCCAGTTCTTCCCTCAAAGAGGCTGTGAAAGTTTTTAACCTGAAAGTGCTGCTGGCAGAAGTACAGCCCAGCAGAATCTAACCTGGCTTAACCACAGCTGGCTCCTCAGGGAGCTCCACTGGCATGTCCTGCATCTGTGGTTAGAGACAAGCAGCTTTCCTCTCCTTCATGCCCTGCCCTCATCTAGATCAGCACATGGACCCTGTCAGTCAGCCCAACTCAGTCAGGTTGTCTTCATAAAGCGCACAAAAAGGGACAGCTCAGTCTTATTCTTGTGTCAGATATTTGCTCAAGGACACCTTCCATGTCTCCCAAAACCACCCCAAAAGGGTTGCTTCCATCCTTTTTCCAGCGTCATAGAGCCTGAAGGCACCTTAACAACACAAAGTTTTAGCAGTATTGTTTACTGAGTATTAATAAATTAGCAGAAACCTGCTACTAAGAATAATTTAACAAGTTTCTCCCATGTGATTGAATGGAGTCAGATTTTTCAGTAAGGCTTTGAACAAACTCACCTCTGGCAAGCAGAACTCAGGTACAGAGTCTACAAACACATGGCCAGAGCACTCCTTCAGCTCCTGTAAAAAACCACACCAACAGAGGAGACACAAAAATACAACACAGTGTTATCCAAGGCAGCACACTTTGGATTTTCCAGACGCTTTCTTAATCACAGGTAACCTTCAGCCCGTTACTACAGGACATTTATCCCCCTTCTAGACACAATTTGGTGCAGGCAGATCGGCTGAAATGGCTCTCATGCCAGATGAGGCTGCTTGGTACCTGAAGGGATCAAATCCTCCTTGGGAAGGACAGAGAGAGCACTCTGGTAGGTAAAGAAAGAGCCCTGGTAATGACCAGGAAGGCAAGTTTGGAATTTACTTTTGGTTCTAAATAACATCCAACTCTTCTGTCTCATTAGAACCTAAATACAATTTATAGCCCCTGTCTCAGAGTATTTGATGAAACAACTTTTGGGGATCCCTAAACTATATCCCCCATTTTCCTCCTCTTTTTCAAGGCTGACATCAAAAAATTTTGTCACATGAGAAGTCACGTTCTTCAGGTTGCAACAAAAATATTCTCAACTGAACTCCTAGCACAACTCACAGGCTCCTACCACCCACCCTGCCTTCTCTCCTGTCCCAAAGCGAGTGGTCTCATCCAGCTTCTGACAGAAGACTGACAGAATTAAAGATTGAATCCAATTCTTAATAATTACAGTGCACCTGCCAACTAATAACGAATGAGCAATTACATCTAGTGGCAGAAGTCTCCTAACCTCATCTCAAGGGAGTTCAAAATGATTAAAAGTAGATCACAGCACATTTCAATGCCTCTCCAGGACTGAAGTTTTAAAACTAAGTGCTGTAACAGGAATGTCCACCTCACATGATAAAACACCCCCCTTTGACTCCTTTCCTTGCCTTTTTCCAGCATGAGTCAAAGAATTTACCACTCCAAGCACTTACAGTGGTCAAGGTGAAGTTAAGAGATGCTGCCTTTGAATTTTTAACACGATTTTCATTGCCACTGTGTGAGTTTGGCGGTTTCTCCCAAGCACACACTGCAGCAACAGCATCCCAGAAATTTAAATATATTCCAAATAAAACTACAGTGATAGCCTGTCCATTCTTTGGAGACCAAAGCTCTGACACCAAAGCTGGGGTTCAGGAGACATAAATTCCAGGGAATTCAGACTGAGAAACTCCATTTCTGCCCCTGAGCCTCTGCAGCCCTGCAACTGCCAGTTAGCAAGTGCTCTGAATAGAGCTGTTACTATTTTACCAACAGAAATGCTGCCTGCACATTTTCTTTTGTCTCCAATGAGAAGAAAAATCGGGTCTTTAATCTATGATCTTCAGCTCCCTTGTCTGTAAAAATCAGATCAATCCATTTTGTCCACCTCAAAGTCCCCTACAAAAGCAACTATTATCACTGTTTGCTTTAATGTTCCCATAGTCAGAGAACAGTCTATTAAGCATTTTCTCCACTGGTACCTATTGCTACCCACATTTGAAATGTATCTGCCTATTTTACTAACATCTGACATATTTTTGTGTTCATTGTTCCCCTATGGCAGATCAAGCTGGCCGCTGCAGTGCCAAGTTTTGGTTGAAGCCTCAGATAAATTCTGCCTCCAAAACTGATGCAATGAAAAGAGGGGGAAAAAAGCACAGTTCTGTGACTCTCATGTCGTTGAGGAAGTTCTGTGTCTTAGAATCAGGAGGCTGGAGATAATATCCTCCCTGCTATGTCCAGCAGCAGAACACATGTTGATTTCAGAGGCCAAAGCCATGCTTTTCCTCTCTGAGAGACCTCCCATAGGCAAACCATTGCCTTTCTTATCGTTCTGCCTGAAAAGGGGTATGAAACCAACTTCATTTATAGGCATGCTCTGAAACCTCAGTGTCACAAAAGTGAGACTGTGGAATAAAAGGCACTCTAAGAAGGCGAAGCACTATTATTTATGGACCTCCATGAAATACAAAAATATTCACACTGACGACTTGTGCATTTTAAGTGGATTTTTTTATAACCTAGGCTACCTCTGAAGCCTTAGAGTTGCTATTAGCATTTTGTTTCAAAACGTTCTGCTCTGCAAGGACATCCTGGCTGGTAAAGGTACTCAGAGAAACCTTTGGGATGAGTCAGCGTGGAGCGCTGCTCCTGCAGCACCAGCTCTCAACCGGTCAGGTGGCTTTTTGCATGGCAAGAAAATTCCAACCATCACTCCAGTACCTTGTCCAGAAACGTGCTTCCATCTTTCAAAACCCAGCCAGGAAGTTTGGACAGCCTGGGGCTGCGGAAAGAAAGAAGAAAAATTATTTCAATATGAACTGAATTATTATCAGTGGCTAAGCACAGACCTTCTACTTGGTGTCATACAGGCAGAGAACACCATTCCTGTCTCAGGGAAGTAACAGTCCCAATAAAACAGACAGACAGTTTCACTGTGGTTAAGTGTTCACCAAAATGACTTTTACAAATCATGATTATGACACTTATAAGTAAAAATAAATCAGAGGACAAGGCATGCAGGGAGTTTTTAGTCATTTATGGTGAGGATTTTAAAAAGGCTCAGTGCTGCTGAGTTCCCTGATGAATAAACAGAAGTTAGGGCAGCAACAAACTCTGTGTTCGAAACAACACAAAAGCACCATAAAACTGTTCTGGAACAGAGGACAACAGACAAATACTCCCATCAGCAGTGGCAGAGAAAGACTGATGCTTTGGACTAAGTCATTTATAGACACAGGTTGGGATTTTGTATCCACATAAACCATGGTTTCATGCCTGAGTGTCACCCTGAAGACTCACACCAACAGCTGTACAGGACACAGGGACAAGGAAGCTTTACAGGTTCTAAGCAACAGCAGAGCCCCTTTTTTCATTGTTTCAAACGCTAATAAAGTAATTTAAAGGTAGACATTGTAATTCTGAGTTTACAGCAGTAATGGCTGCAGCATTTCTTGCTGCTGTAACTGAGAGACTTATTCATATTTCACAGTGACATCTGATTTTTGTATGAGCCTACAGCTTAGCTCTAAACATACTCTCTGCCCAGACTGAAGTTTATTTACACAAATTAAAAAAAAAAAAAACAACTTTGAGTAAACAAGAGAATTCAACCCACCTGAAACCAAACCCTGCAACAACTTCAGATTTGGACACAGAACCTGGTTGCAATGCATTTTGCAAGTGCTGTGCACTAAGCTCTACAGACAGGCATGTTTATATCCTAAAAGCACTTTCAAATTCAACATCTTGAAAATAGGAAGTGATTCAAGGGCTCGGAGGAATGCTGTGCTCAGACTAACAGCAGTATAAAAGAACAAATTCTGACACCCCAGTAAGTCACAAGGAAGGAAAAAGGGGAAATCCAAGAGTCAAGGAGTGAAGACAGGAGGTTAGAGGCGAGAGCAGAAGGATCTGTCATGGAGGAGCTGTGCCAGAAGAGGATATACCCATCTGAGGATAAAGAGCAAGGCTGAAGAAGTCTGATGATAGAAAAGATGAAGTGACTAAATGTGCTGCCCAGTGGATTGTTCAAAAGCACAATTTAGGAGCAGCAATGTGGATACTGAGGGGGCTGAGTAGAATTGGTGCAATGAGTCTAAAAGAGTTATGGAAAAAGCAAGAAGAAAGCACTCTCATATGCAACAACTCTGACAGATACAGGAGGATAGGACAGGAACCTTGACTGGGAGGGCCACCTGGAGGGCTGCAGTCCAATGTCTCAACACCAGCACAAGGTCAGGTCAGTGCCTTGTGCCTTGCAAATCCCTGGATCCATCTGTGGTTTCAGCAGCACAAGGCAGAGCAGAATAAACCTTACTTGTCCTACTCCCCATAATTTAACCTGGCAAGAGTTTTGCTTTATTCGTGAAAGAGTACTAAACTTGTACTAAACTGGCATCCACTGAGGAGTGAAGAGTGAGAGGAGGCAAAATGAGCAGGTGTGTCTTGTGTCTGGCTGAAAGCAGAACAACCAACACAGGACAGAAAGGACTCTTTACCTTGAAGCCAAGAAGCAAGACAGTTCCTCCTGACATAGTTTTGACATTGTAATAGTGTGATTGATTAATCCAAAATAGCTGGAACTGTCCCATAAATAATGTGAGCAAGTGTGTCATGGCTAGACAGGAAAGGTTAAGAGCTTCCCATATGTTCATTTTACCGTTTTGCATTTGACTTTGGTACAGGGGAGAAAACTCTAGTTGACAAACCTCCTTTAAAGTACAGGAGGTAAAGAGCTGGGCAGCTGCAGGTGCTCTGCACATACTCAATGGGCTGGTGAGAACAGAGAATGCCATTTCCAGGGCAAGGAGGAATCTAAATACCTTTGCACTGGCATTTCTTTGAAGAGCAAAGAACTCTAAAAAATGCCCAGTTCCTTCAATGCCACAAACACTGCAGCACTTTCCTCTCTCATAGATTAGAGCACAGGCTCTCAAAATATTTGCTCAAGGAGGGTCCCATGCCAGGTATGACACAGGACTGAGCTGTGTAGCAAAGATCCTCTGTAATATCACACATTTGGCAGCTTTGCAGACCACATACTGAGATTTGCAGAACCCAAGGGGTTCGTGGATCATGCTGGAATCTCTGGCTAAAGACAGCAGAACATGGCTGCTCTCGAGTTAAGGTCTCATTCACGTCCATCTCCAATAAACACATCTGGTTCTGAGAGGGTACAGCTGGAGAGCACACCAGATCTGACAGATCTGTGTTCAAATCCCTCAGGCAGACAGTCCTTCCTGTCACCTTACCTGGCATCTGATGACAATGTCAGCTCTCTGTCACTCCATGTTATGTTGATAACACACATTTGAATTTCAGAGGTGTTTGGACATCATGGTAATGGACTCCTAATCTCTAATGGTACAACTATGAGTACTACAGAGATATGGACTTTGCAGTGGCAGCCACATTCCTCCTCACATTTCTGACTTATTTCCACAACTCTCTGCAGGACACCTGGTTTGCAGAGGAGATCAATTACTTGCCCAAGTCCATGTGCTCAGGCCAATCCTTGCTCTAAGGAGTGTTCAGTCACCACAGACAAGATTGATTGTATTTAAATCCAAATGTTTGCTCCGATTCCACTGGGCCATCAGGGGTCAAATCTGACATCCTCTCTTATTGAGTTTGAGTCACTTCAGTGCCGACATTCTGGAGGTGCTTGGGGAATTCCAGGTTGTGACCTGCAATTTGGCTGTTCATTCCCAGGGTCTGCTATCAGCAGACAAAGCTGCCACATCCCAGGGGAAGGCTGATTCCTGCTGCTCTAAAGAACCTCTTAAGCCTTTGTTCAATCACCTCATTTTGCTACTTGTTCCTCTCTCTATTTCTGGTTTTTTTTTTTTTCGGGGGTGGGGGTGGGAGAAAGCAAATGCAAGGCAATTCTGTCTGTACCTGGATTTCCAAAATTTGCTGGATCTGTTCAAAATCTATTACTGCACCAGTTGGTGAAGTCAGCAGTTGCACTATGGAATGGGACAAAAATTGACTTTCACACTGATCCCTATGAGGGCATCTGTTACCTCTCTACAGCAGACTCTGAACTCCACGCTCTTGCAGAACAATGCCCATATTGTCTCCTCCTTTCCTCTACTTTCCAAAAAATAACAAATCATAGGAAGTGCTGGACAAACTGCTTTAACCTCACTAGGTCACTTAGGAAACTCCCTTTTCCAGTCGTATTTTCCCCTTCTCAATCAAGCTTTCCCTGAACCCAGAACGTTCCTCACTTATTTCCTCATGGATCAAAGTTACTAAACAGGTTTTGAGAAAACTCCTACTCCTTCCCATCACTGAGAGTGACTCATTCCCACCTTTCCAACTGCTAATTTTTGTCATTTATTCCATTTACAAAAAACATGTCACCCTAACTTAATATCCAAATTAGTCTAAAAACCAGGGGAAATACAACTATGTAGCAGGGCATAGAAAGGAGATCTTAGGATTCTGTTCTAAACTCTATTTTTGTTTCTCTGCCGTTCCAATCCCATGCCCAGCTGCACTGCCCTTTTATTTATTTAACTTTTAAAAGGGAACAATTATGCCATGCAGGCAACTAACAAGGGCTGCTAAGTGCTATTTTTCTTTGCATTAGTCCGTGCTCTGAAGAACAGCCTGAGAAGATGGTGGTTAAACAGGACTTGCTGGGCTCCACGCACTCCATCTCAGTTACCCATTTATCTCATCTTGCATGAAGAAGCCAGAAAGATGACAGATATGTGACCTCACTTGTGCTGAGCAGTTGCAGCAATACTTTACTGAAGCTCAGAATAAATTATCTAGAAAAACCAATCAATAAATCCATAAAATGTCTTCCGTCTACTGAGCCAAAGGACGTTATTTTGATAAAGAGAATTTTTAAGTGAACAAAGTCTATTTATGATATCAGATGATGCTGTTCATTTGTACTCATCCCCTCCCTCCTTCCAATACACCATTTCAGGCACAGCACTTCAACTGCAACCCAAGAAGATGCAGACTAAGTGCTGACAGGCCACAGAACTCACCTCTGGACCAGAGGCAGTGGGAGGAAATTGAGGGTAGACGTCATATCCAGCCCACAGTCCAGCATGATGGTGGTGGATTTGAACTTGAGCACGTTGCATGGCAAGGTTGGATGTCCTGACAGGCAGTACTGGAACAAGAATGAGGAGGAGTTACTCAGGACCTTTCAGAACATGACCCTTCCCTCTGTGCTGAGCACTGGTGAAGCCACACCTCAAATCCTGTGTCCAGCTCTGGGCTCCTTGCTGCAAGGACATTGAGAGGCTGGAGCGTGTCCAGGGAAGGGAACAGAGCTGGAGAAAGGGCTGGAGCCCCAGGAGAAAGAGGCAAGCTGGGAAAGGGGCACAGCCTGGAGAAGAGGAGGCTTGGGGGGATCTTCTGGCTCTGCACAACTCCCTGACAGGAGGGGGCAGCTGGGAGGGTTTGGCTCTGCTCCCAGGGAACAGCAACAGAATGAGAGGAAACTGCCTCAAATTGTGCAAGGGGAGGTTCAGATTGGACACGAGGAAGAATTTCTCCATGGAAAGGGTGGTCAGGCAGTCAGAGGGGCTGCCCAGAGAGGTTTGGTGTCCCCATCCTTGGAGGTGTCCAAGGAATGACTGGATGTGGCACTCAGTGACAAGGTGGGGTCAGTCACAGATTGGACTCAATCGTGGAGGTTTTTTTGAAGCTCAGTGATCCTGTGAACAGAGTTCACAAACTACCTTTCTCCCCTTGTTTTTAAACACAGTTCTTTACACACCAAAATAAAACATGATTTCCCATGAATCTGTGTCCCACAGCTGTGTGTGTTCACTGAGATTTCCCCACGTCAGGGTATTCAGGGGCAGATTCAGTTCAGTTCTTCTGATCCCAAGGGTTGAGCAGATGGCAAAAGTCTCTCTGATTTTGGACACATGCAGAATATCTTTTTTTCTTGCAATCACCTATTTCCCCCAAAACCCCAGGAAATCAGCTTCTTCCAAACTCAGTCCTCTTGGCAAAACTTAGCTAGAAAATTTGAAAATAACTCAAGGTGGACTCGGAGGCAGAGAAGCCCTGCAGGAACACAAGGTTTTATTTTGGTAAGAAACATGCCCCAACAACCCCTGCACAGGTGCAGCAGCTGTGGGCAAGTTCTCACCTGCTTTTTGTCTTGCTAAACACAAACAGGAAGCAGGAGGGACTGGGCAACCTCACCTGAATGGAAAGGTTTGTGTATCCAAATCCCAAAGGCTTTGCAAGTTTAATGAGCCAGTGAGCAGGTGATGTAGGGGGCACTTGAGCATCATTGAGATGCAGCCACCTCCTGTCTGGAGTGACAAACATTCAACCAGGCACGGAGCTTTGAGGGGGAACAGAACAGAAAGGTCAGGTTTAAAATGTGGGATTAGAGACAAATGTCTGAGCAGAGCATGGCACCTCTGCAGGAGGGTTCCTCTGCTCCGAGGAGGGATTTTTGCATCTGCAGCCTCACAAGTCTGGGCATCTGGCAGCACAGCCACGCTCAGGTGGTCAAATTGGAGCTTTTAAATTCAAGTTTTTTGTCAATGAAGATGAAAAATACCACTCTTTTGGCCGTTCACTGCACTAAAAACAGACTCGGTCTTTTTCTAAGTCATTTATCCCTTAAGCTTGTGTTCTATACTTCCCCCTACCAAGTGGAAAAAAGGGAGATTAATAATTTCATTTTCTACCTCTGTTCACAATAATGTTAACACAGGACTGCCACTGTCTGGATTAACAACCCTCAAGAAGTCTATTTACACACATTCCTCAAAAACCTGCTTTAAACTATATTTAAATAGTAAAACTGACTAAGCCCCAAATATTAAATTTAAAATATCACCGAGAGCTTTGTTTTAAATTCACAAAGCCTTAATTATTAAGGGGTTACATCACATTTTGTCTTTCTCTTAGTAAAGTTTAAAAAAATACGTAAAGCCAAGCTGGTGAAGGAGTGAGGAATTCACTTGGTTTATTCACAAATGTAACACTCTCATGTGAAATTAAGTTCTCAGCAGACCAGAACTTTGACAAATGAAGCTATAAATTGAAGTAAATAGAAAGAAATGAAGGGAAAAATAAGTTCTATTTTTGTAGCTTTTAAACCATTGGTAATTAAAAAAGGCAATGAAATATCACCACTTTTATCAGCAAAACATTTTCTTGTCTTTTTTTTTATAATCACGAGTAGTACCATGACCCTGACATCTATGAGCTAACGGGAAAATCTTCCTTTTTTCCTTCTTTAAAAGCAGCTAAAATCATCTCTCTCCATGGCTGTCATGCTGTGGTAAATGGATTCCTGGGAGTCAATGGATTCTTTCTACGAGATTCAAACAAAGTGACAGAAATATAAAAAAAGCAATTTGTATTTTCTATACAGCTGTTTGCACAGGTGACATTGCTGGGGCTGCACCTCTGTTAGAATTTTAGATTAGGAATCCAGGAATGGAAGTGTTTGCACTATGTGTGTCTCTTTACGCATTATAAATGTGAGAATTTCCCCACAGTTTATACTTGACACCGTTTAAAACAGATCCAGAGCTTTCAGTCATGTTCCTGACTGGACTAAAATGCAAAATTTTTTGTTCCAAGATTTGCTTGCTTCCAGCTTTATTCCCTCATGGCTAAAGGCTGGTGCAGCCAACACACAAAGGTGCCTCATCTCCTAACTCCAAAAGTCATGTAAAAAAAGACACAAAACACACAAAAGGCATAAATATGCCCAGCCCAGCTCACAGCTTTCCTAGCAGGATTTGCAAATTGGATGGAAGTTTGGCAGTGGGGCACTAAGGGCCCAAGTTGAGGGGCTGATTCCAGATGCTCAGGGCCTGGGAGAGGCAGGTTCTCCACAGACATCTCATTCCCACTGAGCATCTCAGGGAGGGCACAGTGACCCAGGAGAGAGATGGTGGCCTCAAACTTGCAGCTCCAAAACATTGAGAGCTGTGCAGGTTAAAGGCAGAGCTTGGAATTCCAAGTGAAGCCAACAAATCCTGCAGTGCATTCCTCCAGAATTAGTATCACATGCCAGCTTAAAGTCTGGGGGGAAATGAGCACTGAGACTTGCCTGAGTCAAAGCACATTTGAGTTTGTGGAAGTCTGAGGTTTTCACTGGAATCAGACCTGGAGTCAGAATCCCAGAATGGTTTGAGTTGTAAGGGACCTTGAAGCTCATCTTATGCCAATCCCTCTGCCATGGACAGGGAACATTGCACTAGTCTCTCACCTCTACCCTGTTCTTCCAAATTCAACCCAAATCTATGAGAGAAGAGGATAAAAAGCATCTGACTCGTCTCCTCACAACCTCAAATTCAGACACATCTCCAGAAAAATACAAGGTGACGAATCTCATCTTATAATCCTCAGTACCCGAATTTAAAAACAGCTCTAAAAATGCTCCAATACAGACTCCAGACAGTTTGTATTTCCCCTCTCTCTGTCCCTATGCAAGACTCTAACATTAAAAGAGCTCTGCATTTCCACTGGGGTCTTTATTTAAGGATTTCCCAGTTTGCTTTTTCCCACTGAATTTTAGCAGCCTCTACAATCACACCCAGAAGTGCTTGACTTTGCAGTGTTTGTCTCACTGGTAATATTCATCCCTGCACGGATCCCTATCACACAGGTAAGATTAAGCAGGATCAAGCCCCTTGACCACCTGCCTTTGGAACTAATTGTACACGCTTCCATAGAGAGTAGTTTCCTAAAAGTCTTAAAACAGCACATTTACTTCTATGAAGGTTTGTTATAACACACTGCTCAGTCTCAAAACCAAGAGACAATCTTAAATTGAATAATGGTGTCACTTCAGATTAAATAAATCACATATGCTTAGGTGTGTTGAAAACTGCTTGGGTTTTCACCTTCAGACCAAGAACTGCAGCACATTATATGAAAATGAAATTGTTCCTGGAAAACAAAGTGGCTCCCGAATCCAAGGTCTCTAGGAAAGTTAAACAGTTCAAGAGAGGAGACCAATATCATGGGTCATGTACTTTCTGACAGAAGACTGTAATATCAGAACCAAAACCCCTGTCAAAAAGCAAGGTACACCCTTGGCAAAATTGTTCCAGGGTAATTTTTTTTTTTTGTTAGTATCTCCCTGTATTATCACACTGCAGATGGAAAACGTCTTTATCACAAACCACGGGGATTTATTCACGTTCCTCACAGAGTCCAGCAGAAGCCACACGTGCAGGGGGAAAGCTCCACGCCAGACTCATGTTTAAGGCTAGGAAGGATGAGAAACATTTTCTCCTCCTCCTCCAGAATGCTACTAAGATTTGATCCCATCCAACACCTCAAACCCGGGTAACGGTCCCCCCCTTACCCTCCCCACTAAGGGCCGGCCCCCCCCACCCTTACCCTCCCACTAAGCGCCGGCCTCCGCCTTGCCTCACACCTCAG